>NHNU01000011.1:600000-944609 GCA_002785985.1 Microcyclosporella mali
GACTCGGCTCGACCGAGGAACCTTTTGGACATGTGGTTGACTTGGTGCTTTTGGAAATAGTGCCATGGATTACTTCCGTCATGTGCACTTACAGTTTGTCGCGTATTGGAAGTGTATTATTGTGCAGCTCGAGGCTTCTTGCAATCTGGTCAACAGCGAGGCCTAGTATGTTGCGAGGCTTGACTAGGTCCATCTACATTAACAATAGTCAGCTGAGGTCTTTTGACGCAAGATGTAATCTTCCTCTCTTTGCTGCAAAGCACAGAGGCTAGATAAGCATCGATCAGGAAGTCTTGAAAGCCGTCGTATATGCTCTCTTGGTCATGTGCTAGGCAAAGGAACTCCTTGAATCAGTTCAGGGAAGTATCACCGACACCTCCGGATCGCAATGCTTGGCCTTAGATACTCGCAGACCATTATATATAACAAGTTGATGGTGTGGCTATTGCCAGTGACGTTCCACACAATCTGGAAAAGCCGGTCAGTATCTCCGATCCAGCCGAATGGAGGTGTGATAGCATACCTTGGTGATCACGGCGCACTCTGTCGAGCATTTCAATTTGCTCGCTATTGGAGAGCTTATGAAACCCCTTCCACTCCTTCCTCGAATGCTCGAGCAAGGGCTAAGGTCCTTCGCGAATGGGATCAGATCTTGTGCCGCCACATCGTGTGCTGTGGCACGACACAGCACAGTCGATAGCCCGCTATAGAGAGAAGAGATAGCGACGAGTGCAGAGCAGGCGAATGTGCGCTTGCGTACGTGGTGTTTAGGGCGGAGTGAGGTTGTTCACAAAGTTGGAAGGCAGGCCAGCAGCTTTCTTGCCGGTTCTTTGCCAGTTCAAGCCAGTTCTGCGCGCGCAGTGGGAGCCTTCACATGGGCCTTCTCGATCGCAACGTCCAGCAAGACTGTAGGCTAGAGATACAGGTAGGTCACATTTGTTTCAGCAAGCTTCGAGGAATTTCCAGAGCTGTCTCGATTAGCTTTTCGACAGCAACAGGATCATTCAGGCGGCTCTCTTCCACCCTGACAGGCTCTACAGTCATGTTAAATTCCGAGCCGGGAAGTCTACGTCCTTTAGATGCAATCGCGTGTCCGGTGTAGCTCGAAAGCAGGCGCAGAGGCATCGCATGAAACTGGCGACCTATGCAAAGTTTCCCCATTGTTTGCGAAGGTGGCAATGAAGCGTGTACCTGTCTTGCGAGATGGAATAAGACCTGTTCTTTCAACATCTCAGTCGATGCTCCTGCTCATATGGCGGTTCAGGATGGGGGAAAAACCCCGACCTGCCCATTGTGCCGTCGTGCAGTGTTACATGCGCAGCAAAAGATAACAGAAGTATTGCGCCTAATTCGATCCGCCATGATCGACCACTGCGTGCCCATTACATGGTGCGATCCCTTCTACTTCTGCCCGAGACTTGTGCTGAGACACACACACACACACACACACACACACAGACACACCTCTCGATCTCGCCGCTTTGGTGACCAGAAGTTGACAAAAAGTATGACTCGATAACCGTCTATATGGTTAGACGACAGAGACAAAAGAAATGCATCGGCCGGGAATCGAACCCGGGGCTAGCCGATTCAGGTATTTTCAATCGTTGTTGGACGAAGAGAATGACTGGCAACGGCTAATTTTACCACTAAACCACCGATGCAGCTGATTGGTTGAATAATGAGTGGCGAGTAGTAAATTGCAAATATATACTATTTTATCACATCCCCACACGTGATGCTAAAATGGCTGGAGTCGACGTCGATGAAGTCGACAACATAGAAACAATCGCGTCTCTCATCCTGGCAACGTTCTAATCATGTCATGCCATTATCAGCAACTTCAACACCAACATCCTCGTAACAACATCTCACCATAGCAAACCTCGGGAAAGCTCCATCAAAGCCATGCTCAACCCATCTACCAACTCCCACCGAAACTCTCCCCAGATTCTTCCCCTCCCCTCCGACATTTCCCTTCACTCTATGATTACCTCCTCGGTCCAAGTACCACGAGGTCATGCAATACGTTCCGACTTTCAAACGCAAGGAAGGACTCGCCTGGCCTGCAGACTTTCGGAAGAAACAGGAGAAAGAGAGTGAGATTTCACGCGAACAAGCCGGGGGCCGAGACATCTGCAGACTGTTGCAATCGTGAAAATATGCAGAAAACGCTAGGATGGCGCGTCCAGTGAGTGGGGCGTATGGAGTACTCTTGTATTTGATTGATGCATGCTGCATGCTGCAGGTCGCCTAATGTCCGAGCGCCGCCGTCCTAGAGAATTACGTGCATGATCGATGGCCGACGCTAGAATTCTGGCTCTGAGTGGCTGTGCTGTGGTGTGTGCTGTTGCTTCCATACCATCAATTTGCACTTTGATGATACAAAGAAAGAAAGCAGACGTTCTTACCGCGTTGCAACACGGGAGGGTGGAATTCTGCTGCACTGTGGTAGCCTATCGTGACGTACATAGACAGTAGTTGGTGCCGCTTCCTTCGACGGGGATAGCTCATCAGAGCACAGAGAAGAGGTGGCTGACTGATGATATGCATTTCGATTCAGAACGCAGACAACCTCTCACTTCTCTCCCATTTTCAGGCAGGGTACATCCCGGCGCTACTACCGTCGTCGCAATCGCTGTGTGCTCTTGGAGAAATGTGGGGACTCGATAACACAGCCCAGGATGTTTGTGACTATCAACTCGGCACCCGGAAGCTCCGCGCTGACCAGTGCCGGGTCAATTGACGACGGGTGTAACAATGAAGAAGCTCTCACTGCTGCGAGCTACGGACTTCTGACGAGGGGGTTGATTATGTCTGTCGGAACATGCCTGGTTAGGTCATCCGATACAGATGTACTGCTGGAGTGTCGACCAGGAGAGGACGACTATCACATGTGACAACGTGAGTTGTCTGATGCATGCTGCATGGCTTGCAGAAACTTTGACAGCTGCCGTCACGCCATATACAGGGCTGGATAGCTCTCGATTGGAATGCAGAGCGAGTCTTGCCGCTCGTTGACACAAATCCCAAAGCTGACATCGTATACTCGAGAACGACCTCCGACGAGGCAGGTCTATCTTGTAGAGCAATACGCGCATAGCTTGAAGCAGACGCCGCTGGACGGCACGATCGTGATCCTTACAGCCTGTCGCCAGATCTTTCGCAGCACAGATAGGATGGATCAGCGGCTGCTTCCTAAAAGTTCCGTGGTTCAAAATGTCCACGAGCCGGGATCCGACTGAACCTATCTACGAAGAGCGCCTTGGTCTCCCGCGACAGGGATACAGGCGTCACGCCAGAAGGAGTAGCTATCAGTGCTGATGCAGATAATGATTGGGGTACAAGAGATGTGGAGAGATCGCGAGGAGACGCACGTTGGTCAACATACTCGGACAGGATTGGCTCCCCACAGTTCGGGGGACGCAGGCTGAGGCAAGAAAATATGGAGCTGGTGAGCTCGTAATGCTCAAGAACAATGGTTGGGGTTTCAAACAGGTTTTTGGAGATCCCCACGAAAGTCAGAATGACGCGCATGGACGTGAAGAGAATGATGGGAACGGCCAAGGACGATTTCTCGCGAACAGTGAAGCGCGACGACGAGCGTGGTCAGTTTCTATTGTTATGTCGCGTCTCCCGTATGAAATGATGAGACCAGTTGAGCCGGTACGTACCTGTTGTACTGGCGAGCGCTCGCGGGCCGGCTGCATGGATGAGGTAGCTGCTCCTACGGTATGTCCAGAATCGGCGGACGAGATGCGCGCTTGCTGTGGACGGACCGACTCTGCAGCAGGCGCAGGGCGGCGTGTGGAGGATTGCCGATCCAGCGGCGCGAGAGTACGTAGTTACCAGGCAGTCTGGGTCTCGTAAAGACCGCGACTAATAAGTAGCAGCTAGACGAATAGCTCTGGCCGGAATGGACGGGACGGTGGTGGTCACGACAGAAGCGAAGAGTAGTAGTATCATTGTGACTACTCTGCGTACGCTTGACCCCTGAAATGATATTGTGGTCGTCAGGGCGCCAAGGAGTTCTTCGCGTCGGCGGGGACGAGCGGGATGCCAGAGGCAGGCAGAGGCAGATGCAGAGGCAGAGGCAGAAGTAGAGGAGGCGCCCAGAGACGTTGTGGATGCGGTGGCGCTAGACGTCAAGTAATGAAAACGGCCGGTTGGATGGGCATGACGCAGCTGAAGAAAATGTCGGACGCCTGCCCACGCCGTCTCCTCCAAGGTCTGTCGATACATGTAATTATGCCTGGAGTGAGTGTGGTTGAGGCATTGAATGCGGTGATGACCGCGGGTCGTCGATGGAGCAGCGTCCGATGCGTACTTGATTATGATGAACACGATGCGATCGATGCGGACAGATGGGTGCATGTACATGTGTACATACTGTAGACGCGTAGATACTAGCAGTGTGTTAGTAGGCATGGACATCGTTCCGTTCTGTCCGCGGCGCAGGTGCCAACCGATTTGCAGGCAACGGTAGGGTAGGGTAGGGTAGGGTAAGGTACGGTACGGTAAACCCCAGAAGTGTCTCGCCCACCACGCACGATTGAGGTATCACAACAAACGAGTACATCCATATACTGCTGTATGTATGTACCCTAGCCTATCCTCCCCTACCCTCCCTACCCTCCCCACATACACATACATACTACCACTGTACCGTACCCGACCAGACCAGACCACGCCAGACCAGACCTGCCCACTGGAGACGTCGTCCCGTCCCCGTCCCCTTCCCCTAGCCTGTCCTATCTCGCAGACGTCTTAGTGCCTCTCTGCTCTGCTCTGCTCTGCTCTGCTCTGCTCTGCTCTATTCTCCTCTCTTCAACTCCACACTCTGCTCCGCTCTGCTCCATCATTCTGCCCGCCACCACCTCTACTTCGCCCTCCTGTATCTGCCACATCCCGCGGAGAGAGCATTGCGTCGCCAGATCCTGCGCCTGCGCATTGGTCCATTCCGCCAGCGTGAGCCACTTCCTGCTTGGCGCCCACCCCCGAAGCTCGACTCAACACCACCACTCGCCCCACCCATTACACTTTGTGCTTTGCCCACGAGCCTGCTCAAGGCCACACGCCAACTCTGGTACCCACTTCTCACTCCTCCACCACTATCACCACCACCGTCTCTTTCACCACGAGGCACCATAAGCGACCACCTACCTGCGTACCCATCCGCACGTTGCCCTTCCATTCACCACCCCTCGCCGCTCCACTACGCCCATTCCCGTCCTCTCTTGTCGACTACCACGCACTCTCTGCTGCTGTGTCATTGCTGCATACCGGACGCATGCATCGATATATATCATCGTCGTAGCAGGAGAAGGAATTGTTCTGTTGGAGGAGCGCAGGCCGGCATTCGAGACACCCGTCCTTCGTCAACTTGGCGTGCATCTCCTCGACACTCGCTTGCCATTGATACCACGCTCGCTACCTGTGCACCTCGCTTTCCGCCATGACCGAAGTGCTGCATCTTCCCATCCAGCCCGATGGCCAATCCTACTATCAGGCCGCTGGACTCAGACGATCCGCTCCATCTTCTCCCTCCATCTACTTCGACAGCCCAGCATCATCGCTCTCCTCCAGTCCCAAACTCCCATCAGCATCGCGCGTCGAGCATGCAGAGCACACTTCCACACCTACACCCGCCTATTCGCGGCCCATCTCCACGACAAGCTCATCTTCAACCATATCGAGTGCTAGCTCAGACGAATCTTCCGTGCGCAGCATCGATACAGCAAGGACTGCTTTGACCGTCGAGGCCGATCTTGACTTGCCAAACTACAATCACGTCTCATTCAGCCAGGGCGACGACAATGAAGGTCAGCTTTCAGCGGCATACTCTGAGACCTCCAATGACACCCCCACCGACACTACCGACACCACCCTTTCCGACTCGCCACTGCACACACCTACCGTTAGCGACGACACCGCTGTCAAGCAGGAACCGTCTCGACAGGTAGATTTCTTGAGTCATGAATGGCGAGAGGAAGATATCTGGTCGTCATGGAGACACATTGTCTCGCAGAGAAAGACCATGTACGGAGAGCGCTCCAGGTATGTCAGCTGATCCCAGTCTGTTTCAGAATATGCGATTATTCCCCACAAACTCAATTCGGCGGTGTGTACTGACTCGCTTTGGAAGACTAGAGAACGCGTCTTGGCGAACATGGGCGAAGACTAAGTTTGATCTAAGGACAGTCTCACCAGAGCGATTGAACTGGTACGAACATCCTTGTCTCTCACACAGTGATGATGCGAGATGCTGACAATTACTCGCAGGTTAAAGGAATCCGACGTGACGTGGCTGTATGGTCCGTTGAAACAGGCTGCTTCGTATCCGATAACCCAGGAACCAATTCCGGACTCGCAGATCTCCAGGAATAGCTCCTTTATCAGCAAGAAGCCGATCTTGAAGAAGCGAAGTATGTCTGAAGTTATGCTCCAGAAGTCCATCTCCACATCGTCATTGGTCAAACAAGCTGCAGACCGTGTTCAAGCACAGGGGAGACACCACCGGCGGACCGGGACAAATTCGGACATTGTGGACTCTAAACTACAGTCGGAAACACCCAGCAGGGACCAAGTAGACTACTTCACAAGCCGCAGTACCAGCAGTGGTGGCACTCCGAGCGATACGCACGAGAGGCGGCACATCCGATTTGATGAACGGGTTGAGCAGTGCATCGCCATTGATTGCAAAGATCCTAGTCCTGATATGGACGATGACAGCGAGGGCGAAGAGGAAGAAATCCATCTTCCGCACTCGGATTCCAGCAGCGATGATGGCGTAGTGATGATGAAGCAGAAGAAACGAAGTGGACCGAAAAAGAAACGACCGCACGGCAGCCGAAGCAACTCATCAAGTGGTCGAAGGATTATTGAGACGCTACCTGCAACAACTCTCAAGTACCGAACCGACAGCCCTGATATTACTGAAGAATCGAAACACCATATATTTGGACGATCGTGGAGTACTGGAAAGTTGAGCCCGAGCCCGTCGCAGGAGACGCTGAGACCATCAACCCCAGCCAACAACTTTTTGCTGCCAGACTATGACGGAGCGGATATGGATTCTGATTCTTCTTGGTCATTCGGTGCCAGCAATCCCAAATCATCATTAGGTGCGTCTGCGAGCGCACCTTCCGAGTACGAGATGGAGGGCATGAGAAGGACGAACAGTGGAATGTTCATGCCCGGGGACGAGGACGACGTGGTAGCTAGCGGGCTCTTCGGTCGTGTGAGCGATACAATCAACACGGCCAGAGACATCGCCCACGTCATTTGGTAAGTGACTTTGATCTCATGTGGAGATGATGGATGGTGACTGACATCTGGCAGGAATGTTGGCTGGAGATCATGATGAGAACCACGCTTGTACACTGACAGGTTCCCGAGAAATCATTCAACCATCCGAGCACGGCGGCTCGAGAGGTGCAGATGGGCAGGACATGGATAGCACATGTGTAACGAGTCCGTGCATGGAGGATAGACAGCACTCACCATGTGCACTGTCGCCGCCCCGATTCGATCTGCCCAACGCTGTGGACCGCATTGAGATAGGAGAAAGGAGCATCACGAGTCCTGCTGCTTATCCCAAACTGCTGCATACGACAAACCCGCTGAAGAAAAGCGAGCGAGGCTTTGCCGTGTCCGAGATGACGACGAAATGGCCAGTGACGTTCCGCACCACGAAATATCTTGCATCGTGCTCATCCATAACTGATTTTTGATGGAAAGCATTGGTGCGGAGTCAGGGATCAAAGGAAAGGAGTCACCTTTGGTTCGTTCCTGGCTCTCGTCAGAGGCCTCAATCGCTGGGATTGGGCTGCTCTATGGAAAATTTATCATGATGATGATGATGAGACAAACGGTCTTCAGGGCGATGGTTGTTGCCCTCAAACGCTTATTTCACGGGAGGGAGAGGAAGGATCTTTGCACTTCTGCTCGAGGCTTTATTACCTGATCCCTTTTCTCCCCATCTTTTTCTTCGAACGAGGGAAAGGGAGAAGGGGTAGTCGAAGAAGGAGGAGGAAGAGGAAGAAGAACAAGAACAAGAACAAGAAGAGGTCAAGGATATAAGCCTCGATTTTGTATTTCTACATAGTTTGATAAGAATTTTGCACGAGATCGACCGTGGGGCAGGAGTTGTTTACGAGCGTTGAACGACTCTCTTTTGCATGATAGGCTCGAAATTTCCAAGGCACGGATTACTATGAATGATGTTAGGTCAGAAGAAGGGGGGGTGGGGGTTCGGTTTGATCGGGATATAGCTGAGAGTGTGAGGTGTTTCAAAGCTGAAAGTGAAAAAGGAGTCATAGTCAGCAGTCGCTAATAGTGGGAGTAGCAGCAGAAAGCCTCTTTTTGGTCTGTCTGTCTACGTCTCATCAGGATATCGTCGTTCCATCATCATCAATGCACTCGGCTTGGGTGCTGCTGCCTCTCTTTCTTAGTCTCCAACACTCTTCGCCGCATCTTCGCCATCTTTCGGGTCTTGCTCTTGAGTCTTCTCTTCTCCGGCTCGTGGGGCTGTGACTCCTTCGGTGGTGGTCTCTGGCTCTGCAGTTTTCGCTCTGCCTGGTCCCTCTTCGGTGGGTTCGAGCGGCTTGTCGTTGTCGTCTGCTTTCTTTTCTGATGGTGGTGTTGCTGCCTTGCTCTCGACGGTCTCGGCTGATCCTGTAGATATGGGTTCTTCTGCTTCGGTCTTCGCTGTTGTTGTGCCTGCAGAGGCGGTCTCGTCTGCTTGAATCGGGTCAGATGTTCGGACTTGTAGCTCCTCAGCTGCGGCGTCCTCTTGCTTCGAAGAGGGCTTTGATGCCTCGGTCTTTTGTGTTGTGGCTGTAGGTGAGGTTTCGTCCGCTTTGGCTGGTTCAGATATATCCTCTTTCGATCTCTCGTTCTTGTCTCCTAGGTCTTTGGGGATATCTTCTTGCTTCTCCACGACGTCTGATTTCTCCTTCTCCGGGACTGCCGCCTCCTCTGGCGCGTCAGGCGCTGCATTTTCTCGACTCGCAGAGGACGATTTCGTCTCAGATGCCGCTTCTTTCGCTGTCGTCCCTGTCTTCCCTGAAGTCGCGACCGCCTTTGCCTCCTCAATGTTCTCCTTCTTGTCCTCCGGTAAGCTTGTCGATGTCTCCGGGTTGACCGCCTGCACCGTCAAAGACGGCGTCGTAGAAGAAGCTGAAGGTGAAGCAGCACTCGCCTTCTCCTTATTCCGTGCCGCCATCTCTTCCGCTCCCGGCAACCGAATAGCCTTGCTCTTGTCGAAAACCGGTGCCGGCGCCTTATTCACAGGAGGCTGCCTACTACCCATCATTCCCGATGTCGCCGCAGCCGCGGGCTTGACAGCAGCAGAAGGCATGGACGGAGGAGCAATATTCACACCCACCAGCCCTCCCGGAGGAGGCGCAGCATTACTCGCCGGCACAGGCCCAATATTCTCCTTCAATTCGCCGAATTCGTTCCATTCCTCGATTTCATTCAGATCCTGTAACGCCCCACACGTTGTGTCAGCCTATAGAAACCTGCCCTCTGTACATGCACATGCATTCCTCCGGAAATCCCCCCACCATTCAACCATCTTTCTATCGATATCGGAAGAAGACTCACGCCTATCACGTATCCTTGCTTCACGAGGCCCGGCAGTTTCCGCTGTCCTGCTCTTCGCTGCCATAGCCTTCGAGCCTTCTCCTCGGTCGCGATATCGATGGCTTGGAATGGGATGCGGTTGGCTTTAAGGATAGTCTCCATGCGCGAGGTGGCGGTGATGATGTGCGAGGAGCCCGCGGTGAGAGAGGTGTAGAGGAAGAGGCGAGGATCGTCCTCGAGCTCTTTCAGGCTGAACGGCGCTGCTGCCATGGTGGTTGGGCGTCCCTGCTGCCCGTGTGGAATCGAGGAGGGGTAGGGTGGTGGAGTTGAGTTCGATGAGAAAGGTGACGGAAGGTGAGACAAGGGACGTGGGGCAGAGAGCTAGTCTTGGAGGGAGTATGGAGCTTGTTTTATGGGGGAAGGTCAAGATATGTGTTGGTGAAAGTACGAGATGTTTCGAAGCTTGAAAGCTGCATGTTCTCCACGCTTGCCGACTCGGAGTGACGTGTAACAGCATGTGACGGCTATACTACATACACCTAGTCATCCACACCAAGATCGACCGCCATTTGGGCATGGCGTGGATGCGAAAATCGCGAAATACAAATGAGATCGAACTGTCGACAGACTTCATCTCATAGTATACAGACATTGGTATGGTCAATACATTCTTTCTTTTCGCTAATCTCAAAAAAGGCAGGAACCTCTCGCTGCAAGAAATGTTTCTGTGGCGCGGCAAATCTAAAAAGCAGCTCCCCAAAATGCCACTTTCACCGGATGCGAAAACTCTTCAAAGCCTTCCTCAAGCCTCCAGATGATGGCTTCGAGACAGCAAAGGCTCCATGCGCGCCGGTATGGTCATCGCTGTAAGGTAACGCCTCAAGAGCTAGCGGATCGGCCGTGTCGACATCGACACCCGAGACTTGGCTCCGCTGAAAAGCATAGAGCTCCTGCTCGGACGCGCGCAGATCAGGCCGAGTGAGTGTCATGCGAAGAGTCATCTCGCGGCCGCAGATATCGGGCGATATGCTTCGTGCGCTTGGTTTGATGGATGAGTACGGCAGCACTACTCCAGAATCGATGGAAGAGTGATGTGTAAAAGCTGGGTCGCGTAGATCGTTACCCAGTGACGGCGTGCGTGGAATTTGGCCGGAACAGATCTCTTCCTCGTCGTCCTTGCTGTCCGACACGGAGAGAGCATCGCAGTCAAGTTGCAGAGCCGGAACGGAGCTTGAGATCACGGAAAATGAACGCTCGACGGCAGATGCCTCGAATGGGAAACCAAATTCAAGTGCTTCGTCAAATTTCTCCGGAGATGCCAGACATTCGCGGACCTTTTGTCGGGCTTCGGAGTCCTTGTAGTATCTGGCTGAAGATACGTTGTCGTCGGAAGCTATCTGCTGCGAAGCGTCGAGAAGAGAGCTAAAGGTCGCAGATGATGGTAGCGGAGCTATGGCAGGTCGAAGAGTTGGTGGTGGCAGAGGCAAAGGTGCCAATAACATGGCGCGTTTCCTCGAGAAGTTACGCGTGTACGGTGGAAGTGCACTCTGCGTCGAGCACATCGAGCCTTGCCGCCGCTGTGCATTCCTCATGCGTGACTCAGTGTCTTGATCGCCAAGGCGCACTGAGCTGGTCACAGATTCTGCTTCCATCTCGATGTGCCAGTCCTTTTCCGGGTCCTCCACCAGATCTTCCGACACAGACGAGCGAAAGTGAGAAGAGGACACACTGCTCTTCCGGTCGAAGGTCATCTGGCATTGGGAATCGGTATCTGACTTCCATGAGCGGGAGCCTAGTGCTCTCTCCGAGCTCTCCGTGAGTAAGATGAGCTCCTCTGTTGTAAAGTGGGAGCGCTTGAGCTTGTCAGGCAATGCCAGGAAGCGTAAGGCCTGCTCCTCATCTACATCGGCCGTGGTCCGTGCTGCTGAGCGAGAGATGTGGGATTTCCGCACCTGGCTCGCGATTGATGACGATCTGAAGCCTTGGGCGGTCTTGGGCCTGAGTGAGTCCAGGGACGGCTCTGGCGCGAGCCAGGCATCGGGCGAGGTGGAAGGCTGCTGCTTTCGCCGCTTCTGAAGGGCGGCTTGTTGCGCAATGCGCAAGCGCTCGACAGACGAAAAGTATTTCTTCCTGCATGGTTGATCAACAATCAGAAGGGTGTATACTAATGGATGGGGAAGTGAGGTCGATAGTCATGTGCTTTGAGGGCGAGCGGCGGTTTCATATTGAGCAGCGAAGCGGAGCTGGTCTGTCTGTGTTTGGCTAGGACAAGTGCCAATGATGCTCTGCACTTTCCACATGCAGCGAAAGCGACATGTGCTCTTCAATGAAGCGACATGTTGTGCTGTACATATGGTGATTACAACTAAAAGAATAGATGAAGTGACTTACTGAATTGAAGCAGGTAGAGATTGATACTCCTCGGGCGTGATCATGTTTGAGTGCGACTTGGTGCGAGAAATGCCGTCGTTTCGTGAGCCTCCAGTGCGAGTGATGGGTCTGGGACGGTCCGCGGGCAGGTGAACAAGTGGTGCAGACATGAATGGAGCGTGATGAAATGCTTCGCCTTCGGGCAGAGGTCGATGGTGGTGTCGGAGGAACTCAGAAGGTTGAGATGAGCCGAGCATTGGGTAGACGTCGGCGACGGCAGTGCGCATGGCAGCCGGGGTGTGGGCAGGTGGTCAGAGGGGCGGCGGTGGGCGAGTTGGAGTGGAGAGGACAGCAGGAGAGGGTGATGAGGCGGGTCGCGGATGATGGTTGCTGCTGGTGTACCAGAGGCGTAGAGAGAGGCGTGAGACGGTATGCCAACGGGGGGAGCAGGCTCTGCAGGGACACGCTGGACAAGCATGCATGTGCACATACATGAGCCTCCCGGAATGTATGGCGATATGGGTGTGAGGGTGGCACCACGGGATGGGTTGTTCCTAAATTGGCCTCACCCTCAGCACTGTCGGTGCGACGAGGTACAAGGGAGTCGAGTATGGCCGAAGTGATCGAGGACGAGGACAAGCAGTGACTGGAGTTGAGATGCGCAGTGCAAACACGGTAGGGTCGGCAGACAAACGGGCGTGAGCCGCCGCGTGAAGGCTGACAGCAGCTACAAGTACGATAAGGTATAACGGTCGAAGGGTAGAAGAGCATAGGGCAGCGGATGGTGACATGATGTACCTAGGTATCATACATCCTGCTGCCAGAGCAGAGTGAATAAGCTTCTCGTGCACATGGGCGGTGACCTCGGGACGAGTGTATGATGTATGCGGTCATGAAGATGCATACAGAGTAGAAGAATATGTCTACTAGTAATGACTAGTAGATTGCATGCTGTACGGCCATACGTCCTGCTGCACGGTCCGGCTGACGTTCTTGCATGCTTCCTGCTGCACATGCATGCTCCACCGTCAACCAGCCCCGCGTGGCCATGGCTGCTGGCTCCCTACTGCTACGACTGATACGGAGGTCATACACGTACATACCCGGTGTGTCGCTAGCTGTCTCGGTCTCTTCACGCGGCCCTCCTCCTGATAAGCAAGAAGCTCTGGCGTGCATCATGTACCAAGGTGTACGACACAGGCCAAGGATTTCATACATGTAGCGTGCGTGTGAGTGTGTGTGAGGTGCAAGGGCATCCATATCACCATCACTTTTCCAAGCCATGCCTACCACCACATGTCCAATCAGAGGCCCAAGAATCATGCAGGTACGCGGCAAAATCCTGACTAGCGGCACCATGACCTTGGCCTCAAACCTTCAGGTTCAGGCGTGCCGACCAACATCACCATCACCACCATCACCACCATCACCACTTGTGAGAGTCGACACTTGTGAGAGGGGACCACTGCTACTCTACTTTCGATATCTTTCAATTATTAGCCCTCATATGGGACCTGGGCCATGCGCGACACTAGCAGCCGTCGCCTCGCCAGATGCACCCGCACAGCTCGCCAAACGAGATTCGTCGTTGTTCGTCAGGTGAACACATCTTGCCCTCATCGCCTACTAGTAGCGTCAATCCTGCTGCCCAGATGATGACCAACGCACCACATTACCCACCTCCGCTCTCTCGCTCTCATCCACAGTAGTACACTAAACGACGCGTTGGCCAGACCTTTTCGCTTCTCCCAGGGTCATGCCTGCAATGCACAGCACTGACGTGAGGAGAGTCGAAGCCAGGAGTCAGTAGTATCTGCCGTCTTTGCACCCTAGCATTATGCAAACAGAGAAGACAGCACCATCTTACTGCTTGCTGGATGAAACCCTGACGGCCGTGGATCACAGACCCGTTTCCAAGGCCAATGCGCAGAACGCGAAGGAAGCGAGACCCGCTAGCAGCGCTTAAAGTGGCGCGCCTTGCCAAGATCGAACTCTTGGTCACAGCGAGCCTTGGAGAAGATGAATCAACGATTAATCAACGTCGATCTTATCTGCACGATCGCACATCTTCGCCCTCGTCGAACATGTCGTTCGCGAGCGCCTTCCCAAAGCTGGACTCTATGCCCTGAACATTCCTCCGCCCTTATGCGCCAGCTTCGCTTCTGCTGCTCTTCCCTCGATCTTGCTTCGGATAACTGCTGTTTGGGGACAGGGGTGCGCGCGCGTCAAGCACATGGCTTCCTAGCGCCAGAGCGTTCCATGGGACTGTGTGGTTGTTCCGGCTGTCTCCTGTCCGTCTCGGAACTCGAAACCAGCTTCCCCCCCCCCCCCCCCCCCCCCCCCNCCCCCCACCCCCAGCGTTGAGCACCAGACATTTGGCTGAGCTGCGACAAAGAATCTTCAACTGTCGCCGCCGTTGCGAGAGGTCTCGCAGCCCGAGATGAGGCACCACACAGTCTCCATGCTGATAAAGGCTGATGACTCCGCCGACGTTGAAATCGTGAAACCTTAGTGTTGCGAGCATCGTCACGAGTGTGTTCCAAACCAGGCGCGTACCAGCTGTCAGCAGGGCCCGGGCGGCTCACCCGGGATCCGCACCAAGCCCTACTTGTACTAACATGATCGACCTGTCAGCCTCCTCACATGCCGCCCACAATCATCACAATCGCATGGTCAACAACCTCTTTGGGTGCAATCCTCCTTACACACTCATCACACATGCTCGCTCACATCGCCATAGCAGGAATGTAAGCAGAACATGTAGTGTCGTCAGCACGCTGTCTTACCCAGGCTTACCTTTCCGTGCGAAGGGGCATTGGAAAAGACAAATTTCCGAGAATCCCGGGGACAAGGTGACGGACCACTATTACTTGCGAGGAAAAATCTCTCTCTCTCTCTCTCTCTCTCTTCATGATCAGACGATTCTGGCCATATGTATGATCTGCCGAAATCCTGGTCGCCGCTATGTTATGGTGCTGTGATATTTTTATGATTGAACACCGACAATTGGGCAGCCAGATCACAACAGATGAATCACCCCTCGCCGACAAAACCTCCTTTTTTTTTTTGACTTTCTTGTTCTACCCTGTATATCACGGATCAACCTCGTCCGGCAGAGCGTACCAATAAGCATCCCCGACCCCTTCCCTGCTCGGCACTGGCTTCGCATCGACAGCGGCATCGCCCTTGACACGCATCTCCAGAGCCTCCCAATCCACGTCCTCCCACCGCAGATTCAGCATGCGTAATCTCACACCCCAGTCCTCCATCATCTCGATCAGACGCGTCGTGTCTTTGGTGATGGGTTGCTGGTCGAGTAACATGAGCAGCCCGTCCAGCCATTCCGACGCCAGATACGAGGTCTGCGGAAACAGTTCAAGCAACACCCGCTCCTCTTGGTGATCGCCAATGGACGCCTTGGCTTTGCTGCTGCCCGGGAATGTTCCCAGGATCGTGATTTTTGTGTTCGTCGCTTTCCCAGAGCCACTGCCGCGGGTCGAGTCCTTCGGATTGTCTGTGCTGTCGTTGTGATTGCTGTTGTTGTGGTTCTGGAACTGAATGATAGGCTGCTCGGATGTCGACACGTTGCTGTCTACTGACGTGACGAAATTGAGATCGATCTTTTCCGACAGCTCCGTAGACGGCGGTTCGCTTTCTCCTCTTGTCGCGTAGTTCTGGTAGTGTAGCCATCGCCTGTTTTGACTCAGCCTCACGAAGCGCCAGGAGGCATTGGCTGCTGTCGGCGCTGCTGATGTGGGAAACCACGAGCCCTGAAGCATGCACCTGATGCGTTGCTCTTTCATGAATTGGGAGCTCTCGTGGTGCAGCTGCTCGCGCACCTGAACGAGATGTGGACCCCATGCTTCATGATAGACCTCGTTGAGGTTCTCCATCTGCCATGTTCTAGCGTCGGCGAGACTGATTACCCTCAGATCTTCCTCCACCTTTCCCACGTCCGTCTTGCGGCTGGCCGAGCCGACGATGCGCTCGACCACGATGCGCACGATTTCCTCGATCTTGTAGAAATCCTCGTGCTCTGCCGCGGCATCTCTCCAGAGTCGCAGGAAGGCGTTCAGTGCTGCTGCGTGCAATTTGCCCCATTGAAGGAGAAGGGGCTTGTACAGCTTATCTACCCCCTGCTCTGGTTGATCATTGAAGCTATTGCGGAAGTCTGCCATTCCTCCCTCGGTGGTGTCGTCAATCTCGAAGTGCTCGTACAGGATGAGAGTCACACTCAAGCTCGACCGGGCGAGCGGACATCGCTGCTCTCTCGGCAACACAGACTGCTCCAGTAGAGACTTCTGGTAAGTGCCCTCGTTCCTGCGACAGTATTCAACAAGATCCATCATTCCCAAATAGCCAGTCTCGTCAAATTCCCATGCTGGCGATTCAGTCTCAAAGCCCAAGCGTCGCCACTTTTCAGGGTGATGCTTCCGGGTCTTTGTCCCATTGGCATATTGGGTCGGTATGTACGGCTCAGGCTTACTTAGCAGATGAATCGTCTTCAATGCCCTCTTATGTTCGGCAAGTTCGACATTGACACGGACATCTCTCCACCGTCTGAGCAGGACCTTGGTCAAGCCTTGAAACTCCAGGATCGCGGAAGCCAAAGGACTGTCAGCATCACTTCCGGCATCACCACGCATCAGCATCCCGACACCACCGATGACACCCAGATCTTGCAGCCTCTTGATGAATCTAGGCCATTCATAATCTTCACCATTCACAACGGCATCTCGCGTGAGAGCATTGACCAGCTGCAAAGCATTCGCGCAGAGCCCGTGATCTGACGCGCCCAGTCGCTGAACTAATGATTCGAGGAAGGTGGGATGATTGTCCAAGACGGGCTTGATAGCTGCAAATCCGTAAATACCTGACTCGTCTGTTCCCTCGCTATTGCGAGGACGCGAGACGACCAAGACGAGAAGTTGTAGCGCGTTGCGAACAAGATTGACAAGCGGATGCGATATAGCAAGTGTGAGAGCCTGTGTTCCATCAGAGATGCGCGACCCTGCTCCCAATGCGCGAACGTATTACCCACCTTGTCCAGCATTTCTTCACTGCAGCATTCCCAGCCCATGTCCAGCTCCAAGAGCGCATTCAGACTGCCCAGCGCATATGCTTGGGTATTCCCACTCGTGTCCAGCACCGCATCACGGAGAGGCGGCAGGCCATCGGCTTGGATAAAGGCATCGGCGAAGGAAGGGTCACTGAGGAGGGCCTTCAGCTTGAAGACGGCATATTTGCGGGCGCTTTCGCTCTCGGCGACCAGGCCGGTGACCAGCGTCACGACATCGGGTGGTTCGTCCATTCGCGGCAGGCCGGCTGCAGTCGAGTCGAGACGCGGATGGGATGGAGTCAAGGGAACTGTGGGCTAGACGTGGAAATTGCCCTTCTCGCTGAGGACCTGGGAGATCTTGCAGATGAAGATGAACAGGATGAGGGAGAAGAGGAACCTGAGATGGCGGAACATGACAAGATCTCACGCGCACGCGGGAGGCCAAGGCCAAGGCGCAAGTCGCGAGTCGCGAGGCGAGTCGTGCGGAGGGCGTTGCGATTAACGAGATTACCTAGGTAGCGACGGGCGGGATTGATGGTGCACAGACGCGCAGCGACTCATCCGATGCGACCAGTGCACAAGAGCATAGTGGTGATGATGGTGATGATGATGATGATGATGATGATGATGAGTGTGAACAGTCGTGATTATTGGAGGTGACATGTCTCTCCAAGCCTCCTCGATGGTCGCCAGGAGGATCATTGCATGGGCAAGACAACGACATCGATTGAGAGGCCCCACGTGGAGAAGGCCGGAGCCGACTGGGACTCCCGTAAACCATGAAACAACATGAAGTCGAGATCCACTTTCTTCTGCCGGACAGTGTACGGCTCCTACATCATATATCAATGGGCGAACTGTACAAGATAGGCACAGTGGTCTGTTCGAGATGATCCGCTGTTTCGCAATGTGACGTGCATGGCATTCCTCCGGCCTTTTTCCATCCGCATCGCTAGCCACCGTCATTCCTGCTTGTCCCGTCCACCTCCATTCACTTCACTTCACTTCACTTCCCGTGCTCTTGATACTAGTGCGCCATGGATCCGTAATGGCTTCCTGCCTGAATCGATACCCTCCACTCCCTGTTCCAACCTACACAAATCCGCAGCCCCGCACCATGCAGCGCGGCGGTCGATATCGTAGCAATCGGGGCGGCAGCAAGGGATCATCCCAGCGCCTGAAAGGCTGCTTCAAAGATGGCTCTTGGCACTGCGATTGCACGCCTCGGCTCCCTGCCGTCCAGTTCCCTGTCAAGAAGGAAGGCCCCAATAAGGGCCGTCGATTCTACACTTGTCAAGAGAACGAGCCGAAGCGATGCGGCTTCTTCCTGTGGGCAGAGGATGCGCAGTTGAGAGAGCAGGCCGCCGTCATGGACAACAGCAAGAGTGAGCCGAAAAGCAGAGATCCGGATGTGCAGGAAGGCTGGAAGGCAGGGAGGAAAGTCGAGCAGTATGGTAAAGGCTTGTTCTCTACACCCGTCGCCCACAGACATCGCACCGTCGAGGACGACACGCCGACGCCGACGCCGACACCTTCACCCTCGCCGCCACTGCGCTCTGCAAATGTGAGCAAGAAACGGAATGCGCATGAGGCTGAGTTGGACGACGAAGAAGATCATGCTTGGTCAGTCTCCAACGAGCTAGAGGATGAGATGGCAAGAGTCGCGGCCGTGGCCACGCCCCAAAAGACGCAGAAGACGGGAGTATACGCAACGCCCGCGACCACAGAGAAACGCAGTGCGCGAAGACTTCCTTGGCTGGATCCGCTCGAGCCCGTCACGCCCGCCAGCACCGCGAAGAAGAGTGTGCTCGACTACTTCAACAATCCGAACACTACACCCTCGAAGCGCTCAGCAAAGACCGTGACCTTCGGAGAACCCCAGACCGGAGAACCCGAAACACCAGGTCTTCAGACCATCACTCCTGCAGCTCCGCCTGTCTCTCCATCCCCAGCGCGACACCGCGATGCGCTGGTAAATCCGAATGACTCCGCGAGCTCTTTGACAAGTGAAGTGCTAGCGGAGCTATCATCGGTCCGGCTCTCCCCAGAGAAGCTCTCAAGCATCCGCAGTATTCTCTCCAAGCACGACCTGCGAACCCAAGGAGTCACCAAGGGCAGAGATATCTCTCGGCTCGCGCTCAAAGCCAAGGAAGCAAAAATCGTGGAGCTAGAGGCAAAGGTAGCGAGTCTCGAAGCCGAGCGCGAGCATGATCGAAGCATGATCGCGCGGCTCAGATGGAGGAGAGACGTGGGCGAGGAGGGAGAGGAGAGCCTATGAAGCCTTTACCTTCTCTCCTTAATTGCAGTTAATCATGTACAGCACGAGATACCCCCATTAGCATAGCGAATTTCAATCCAATTATCAAGCCTTACGTCAATGGAAGAAGAACGAGAACTTATTTGGGCATGCATTCATTGATGAGCCTCTATCGTCTATACATTGGAGTCGCCTACGCTAGCTAATCAGACCCTCCCACTCATTATAGTCTTACACGGCCGTCTTCCGGCCGTCCACCAAACCAACGAGACAGAGCCGACTGTCCGCTGTCATCCCGCGGATCATTCTGTGCCCAACTAGGCGTCTTAAAAGCCTTTCCAACATTCTTGAACCACTCGGGTCTCTCGATACCATCAAAGGTGTTTCCGATCCGCTCGCCCAGATCCTGGTAGAAATGTCGCGGACTCTCATCGACCTCTTCTTCCCTGGCCTCATCCTGCTGTCGGCGAGTGATGGAAGTGAACTGTCTGTTCGCTTCGCGAATGCCCTCGTTCCGGAAAGGAGCATCACGAGGGAGCGGCCTGGATGCAGCTGGGGTTTGAGCGGCCTCGAGGTCGAGAGAAGCAGCGCGAGTTGAGAGTCCCATGATATTATCTTCTCCCCGAGACTGCAACTCTCGCTCGATCAGAGCTCTGCCTTCTCGCCAGCCACCCGTGCCGAACCCAGAGGGGTTATCTTCGCTCTCATCTTCCAGGACGCCCAGACCAAAGACGTTCTGCATCTTGCCATACAGGTTGAAAAGAGTGGCCAAGAATGTGACGAGGAGAAATATGGGGAAGAATCGGCTGAAACCTTTGCCTAGTGGAGTGAGGTTGATCAACTGACCCAGAAATTTGAAGAAACTGGTTTCCTGATATACTGTTGGTGGCAGCATCGTGATGAAGTTATACGACAGCGGAACCGTCAACTTGGCAACTTGAAGACTGTACCAGCATGCGGATTCTGAATATGTTTGACGCTTGACCAGAGCGCGGTTGCCCCATACTTTGACATCAGAGATCGCGTACAGCGCACTGCTGTCCATGTACAGGAGCCAAGCTGCTGCTATCAGCTGGCCGCCAAAATTAATCTTGCCATCACTGTCGGGGCTGGGATGATGTACTACAGTGAGACCAACAACTGAGATTCCTGGCGCAAAGGATTTCACGATCTCGCTCCAGACGATCAAGACTGATGCCAGACCCAGGATGCCAGCAAGACCTATCCGTAAGCCAGGGATGATGTACATATACAAATAGTAACGGATCGTTGGGGTCATGAAAGACATTTGACCGAGAATAGATCCATGGCCTGGCCTACTGCGCCCAAATTCCAATCTTTTGGAGGACGCGGAGTCCAATATCATTTGGGTGTCTTGTGCTTGCTGGCATAAGTTCGACCATTCGTCAGCAAATCGTGCTCTCCGGTGTCGCGCTCGTTTCAACTTGCGTGCAAGATCGGCCAGGTATCGATCCGTCACCACTGCCGGTATGCTTGGATTTGTCGCTTGGATAGAAGCCGCCGTTCCAGGCCTGTTGTCAGGAAGATCTGCAGTATCGGCAAGCTCATCGATCCACTCCTTTTGAACATCGCTCGCGCCGCCCTTGTGTCTCTTCAGCTGCGTGACTGTACATTCCAACTCTTCAAGTTTGTCCGTCGCTTCGTCCAATCTCTCTTTGATCTGGGGAGCTTGTCCCTGCAGTCTTTTGATTCGGCCGGCGATACTGGCATTTCTATATATCCTTCTCGGCAGGGCGACAAGGCCATGTCCCATCAGTGCGATAGCGAGTATCAGGCCCCAAGCGTATGCCAACGCCATGACAAGTCCTTTGAGACTATTCACCCTGAAGCCATTCTGCAAGATGAAGTAGACGAGACCCGCGAGACCTGTCCCGAGCACGATCAACTGATACCGCGCATTGGTCCTAAGCGAATAAATCATACGCTGCTGGGTATCCCTGTAACCCGAATCGCAATACTCGCCCAACAGAGGCAGCATGAACCATGTCAAGATGAATGTGATCCAATACACAATCCTCCAACTGACCAACAGCACTCTTTCAGGAAGCCAGACGCCGTGCGATTGGTCGGTCTCGTTGCCATGGGCTGAGGCGAGATCAATGGGGACAAGCAAAATGATGCTGCATGGCAGTGCGAGAGCCAGGAAGACGGGCACAAGCAGCCAAGCTGGTGTGGTGCGCAGTGGCAGAAAGTGTCGGATGACGAGTAGAGCGAGCAGGGAGATGAGGAGGATGGAGACGAGGGCGAAGATGTCGGAACCGACGGAGGATGAGTGTGTCGCCGTGCTTGTGAAGTCGGAGGTCATGTTTGAGATGGTTATCATGAATCGTTGGCCATGCCACCACTATCTGAGCCAAGCACAAGAAATGTCGAGTATCATAATGTATGTACGGAGTATGGGGAAGCAAGTAAGCGCGTGCCACGAGTCCGAGGCGTTCCCACTCACGTCTGACGCAACTTGAACTTCCACGCGGCGGGAGACGGGATGCGGGTCGGCGCGCCACTAGGGAAGACAGGGACAGAGGGTCCAAAGGGGTCATCCTCGTTGCTGGCCTATCGCCGCACACCTACACGACCGCCGTGACTAACAACACGCTCGGCCGCAAGAAAATGATGTCCACCTCTTCTCTTGGTGATGCGGTCCAACGCAGACATCGACACTGCCAGCAAGTCGACGCCAGCACGAGATGGGAAAACAGCAAATCAAGCAATGGGTGACCGCTCAGAACGGCCTCGACAAGCTCAGGCTCATCACTGCAGATATGCCGAAGCCCATAGATGGCGAGGTGCTGGTGAAGATCCACACAGTGTCCCTCAACTACAGAGACACCGAAGTGTGTATGGGTCTCTACAATCATCACAAGACGGTCGGCGAAGTTTCAGACCTCGTTCCGTGCTCTGACATTTGCGGTACGATCGTGGACGCTGGCTCCTCTGACTGGAAGCAAGACCAGCGTGTGATGAGCATTTTCAACCAGACTCATCTGACTGGTCAGGTCAAGGAACACCACATGGCTCATGGCCTGGGTCTCCCACTACCGGGTGTCCTCACGGAATACAGATGCTTTCCTTCAAGTTCGCTGGTGGCGGTCCCTGATTACATGACAGACGAGGAGGCTTGTTGTCTGCCTATTGCATCAGTGACGGCTTGGATGGCTATCAACGGCATGAGATCTCTCTGCCAACCTGCTAGCGGCGGTGAGATCGTTCTGCTGCAGGGCACTGGCGGTGTGGCGATTGCAGGTCTGCAGATTGCTCATGCCGCTGGCTTGACGACTATAGTGACTTCATCATCCGATGCGAAGCTGGACAAGGCGAAGCAGTTGGGCGCCACCCATGGCGTCAATTACAGGACTTCGTCCCAGTGGCAAGAAGAGGTCATGAAGATCACGAACAACGAAGGTGTTGACATCATCTTCGAAAATGGTGGTGCACAGACGCTTCGGAAGAGTTTCGACTGCATTGCCTTTGGCGGCCTAATCAATTGTATTGGGTATCTCTCTGGCAAAGAAGACGCACCAGGAGATCGCCTTAATACCAATGTTTTGGCCTTGAGGAGGAATGTGACTCTCAAGGGCATCTGTGAGTATCTGTGCTGTAAACTGGTACCGCGACAATTCTAACCGCAAGATAGTGAATGGTCCAAAGGAGCGTTTTGAAGAAATGGTCAAATTCTACGCTCTTAACGAGGTCCACCCGGTCATCGATCGCGTCTTCTCGTTCGAAGAAGCTAATGAAGGGTTACAATACCTTTTGTCGGGTGGACACTTTGGCAAGGTCGTCGTAAAGATTGCTTGAACGCGCATTCGCTGAAATTACCATGAAAGTGAGCTTGGCTCGCACCGCGGCATTGGCTGCAAGTGGTTTCCAAGGCCCTCGAGCCATATCGACAATGTGGCCTTTGTTCCTCTTACCCGGCACCAGCATGCAGTTTTCGAAGTAGTTGGCGACCAGATGAGGGACAACGAATCCCTCAAGCACAGGCTTTGCTGAATGTGATACATACAATTGGACGTATGGAGACTCGACTACGAGGTAGCATTCTTACAATTGATTACAGTCACTCGCCCAAATCCATCTAGCAGCACAGTAATCTGCAGGTACAGAGTTAGCGACTCGCCGGGCTGCACACCTGAAATCGCCCAACCGCTAAATTTAGATCTCGCGGTAGATGATTCAGAAATTATCCTTCGCCAACAATAAGGTTGTGCGCCTTCTTGGACGCCACTGGCTCCACAATCCAGTCAACGACGCTCCAACGCATTCGATGCTGTCTCCAGCGATTCAGAACAACTATCGAGACTTGAAAAAGCAATCCTTATTATGCTTTCTTATTTGCGATGCTGCATCTCGTCTACTAGGCTTGCTGCTCGGCGTACCAGAACATGTAATGCACATGGCTTTTCGTATCGACTGGATAGAGCTGTCTGCTAGCCTTTAAATCACGTAGCCGTCGTTCTGGATTCGCGATGCGTAGCGTGACGTAGCCCGTTACTACATCCTTGCAGTCCTTTCTGGTTGTCTTTGGGGTTTGCCATGAGATTTCTAGTGATCAATATGATCTCATTGAGTGGGTCAATAGATCGATCCTCGTCCGCAAAGATGACTATCTGCGCACGAGAAGGTGTCTTAGTGCCTCGGGTACCTGGTTTCCTAACACTATATTCCCAAACGGATGAAGGATCGAACTTTTCAGTATCTCTGTGGAGGGACATTCCACCGGATGACTCTGCGGCACTTCCAAATGGAGACGGGTCGATCACACTTTCAGTCGCCTTCTGCTTCTTCTGGGGATTCTTTTACTGTTGAGAAGACCCAGTACAAGTGCCGTTGCACGCCGTCGAAGCTCTACATACCAAAGGGTTCCGAGCGGACGGGTGTGGGGATGTTCGTTGATGAGGGCACAGCGTTGCACACCTAACGCGCCAGGGTGTTGGGACGCCGGAGAAGTGATTAGCAATGGACTAGGCATTCACGATGTCTTGAGTGAGACTGCATCTTCACTAATCACGCTTTCGGATTGGTCGCGAGACCTTGTTCTGTTCGACGATGCGAAGGATCCGACATGCATGCGAGCGTGAGGCTTAGCAAGCTTACTGTAGCCAGCCAAACAGACGCCCTACGTTCAGCTTCAAGAAACCCTTGCGATTGTCACCGTCGACCGAATCAACCACGACGTCAGGATCCTTCCCTTCGATTGGAAGGAACCGAAATGCATGCGACGCTCTATCCGCTCCTGACATAGCCCTGGACGCCTGTGTCATGATTGGCTCGATGGGTACATATCTCGTTTCGCACCGCTCGGGCTTTGCCATATGGATGTCGCATGGGTCGTAGAATTAGGAGCGTTTGGGATTCTAACATGCAATCCAGAGAACAATGATGCTCTCGTGGGCGAAGCAGTTCTCAACGACTGTTGCCTGTAACGATGAACCTGAAGGCCAAAGTTGAAGGCAAGCATTTTTATATCCTGGCCTCGGATCCATTGACGACCTTGTCTCGGCGGTACACTCACCTGCTTTTCCAACTCACAGCTCTGCACGCGGCACATAAAGAGAGACGACAAACCTACACATCCGTTATCGACAAAATCATCCGGGGCCTGGCTTTTCATCCATAGGCAAGCAACGACAGAATGACACACTTGGTCTATCGCGATGAAGGTCTCGACGATTTCGAAAAATGCAAGCCCTCCTTCCACCAAAACTCACTCGACTCCAATTAATCTCATCGTCGCAGACCGCTACTCCCCGTCACTCTCCGCCGCTATTCTCTTCACAACGCTCTTCACCCTCACAACGTCCACGCATCTCTTCCAGATCCTCCGCTTCCGGACCTTCTTCCTCGTCCCATTCCTCATCGGCGGCCTTTTTGAAATAACGGGCTATATCGGCCGCACAATCTCCGCAACCGAAGACGCACCCTACTCCCTCGGTCCTTACATCCTCCAAACCATCGCACTGCTCGTAGCGCCTGCCCTTTTCGTTGCGAGTATTTACATGCTTCTTGGACGAATCGCAAACGCAGCCGATGCCGAGGACATGCTCTTGATCAGACGAAAATGGTTGACCAAGATCTTCGTCACGGGAGACGTCCTCTCCTTCCTAATGCAGTCGGCTGGAGGCGGCATCCTTGGTGGAGCCAACAACGATAAGTCCATGGACACGGGCGAAAACCTTATCGTTGCGGGTTTGTTCTTGCAAATTGTATTCTTTGGAGTATTCGTCGTTGTTGCCGGCTTATTCCACTTCCGCCTCAACAGGACCACGATGAGCAACACAGAAGGCGTTCCGTGGAAGAAACATCTGGCTGTGCTGTACATTGTCAGCATTCTGATCTTCATCCGGAGTATTGTTCGAGTCGTGGAGTTCTTGCAAGGATATGAGAGCTATATCATAAGTCATGAAGTGTTCTTGTATGTTTTCGATGGGACGGCGATGGTGAGTTGGCTCTTCGCGCAAATTGTTTGATATGTTGTGTTTGACTGACGATGTTGCAGTTCTTGGCAATGGTCACCATGAACGTCATCCATCCCGGCGCCTTAGCGAAATTCTTCAAGGGAGGAAAGAATGGTGCGAAAGACGTGCATAAGGGTGGTGAAACGCCTGAATCAGTGTAGAGTGTACATGCAAGCACGGATGAAGATGGGGCCAAATCTCTGTTCAGGCGAAGACTGTCAAATACAAATAGAATATGCAAGAATAGGGGGTATCTTATGCGTGCATCCTCCGCTAAGCCAATCCATATCAGAATGTCGAGTTCATACTTCAACCTGCGTATGCATTGTTCCCACCAACGGTGACAGTCAGCTTGGCAGGAGAGAAGCTAAAAATTGCTCCTTCTTGTGGCGCTCCTATTCAGACGAGATCAGTAGCAGTTTCCCAGTATGAGTATTGAGTCAACTTACCTCCATCTGGCGAGACGTCATCATATGGGAACGAATAGCCGAGTCTATCGACATTCGCTGCGTGCACAATACGCGCGTAATGCTAGGATTTCGCATTAGCATCACTCACATGATGGCCACCCAGATTTCTTTTACTTACATTCGTCGTGGCTGCGGTATAGTATTGGCTTAGCTGAGTTCCATTCGGGGTCTCGGTAGCCAAAAGCAGAAGACTTCGATTGAAAGCCGCTGCTAGTCGTGGGATGATGGCGTTCGTCAGAGCGTTACTACCAGTTGCGAACGGACCCGTACTGTTGCTAAAAATGTCGGCAGAGGTGGGTTTGCTAAAGGTGCTGCCGTTGCCGAAATCGAGGATGCCGTTGGTATTGACCTGACCTTTGACGGCGCCATATGAGGCTTGAGTGTCGACGGTCAACGCTGTGGAGGTGTATTGCGTCCATACTGCGAGAGTTAGTGCGGAAACGCCGATTGACAAGGGCAGGAGAGGTACCTTTGTTAATGTAGTCGGTCCAGTAGGTCTGAAACCAGCTCGGGTTCGTAGTGATTCCCGAATTGGGACTGAGCGCTCGCAAGTCGGTGCCGTTGTTTTGCACAATCAAAGAGCTCCATCGCCTTCCATCTTTCTGAGTCTGCGCCCTCAATCCAGCAGCGACAGTCGCCAATCCATTCGCTGGCATGCCGCCCACATGCTGACTCGAGCCAGATGTGTCGTCCAGAGTGAGAGCAATAGGCACATTCGAGACAAAATCGACATAGCTGATGTTCACAAACACCTGTGCAGTGTTGAACGTGAATTCGCAGAATCCGAAGTTCGTGTTGTAATTAGGGTCACTTCTATTGAAAACTGAAGGCTCGACAAGACCGGGACCCGGATTCAAGAAGAATTGGAGAGGCGTCCCTATGGAAAACCAGATTCGAGCTCCTGCCAGACGAGGAATAGTCGCGGTGACAGTATTGCCTGGAGCTCCGAGGGGAATGGAGACATTTGCCCCCACAGCTGCACCAGTAGTAGACGGACTGGAGGGGTAATAGGCTGTTGTGGCATCGGATTGAAGTAGGAAGACGGCATTATTGTTATCGAGGGCCAGACCGGTAATGTAGGCGTAGACCTGACTGGAATTGGAGTTGTTTACTAGGGCGACTCGGAGAGTACTAGTCTGGGTGGCGGCCTGCTGGGTCACGGCAGCACGGGTGTATGCCTGGTTCTGCGTCTTCACTTGCGGCTGGGCCTCAGGCGATCTTGGTGAGTCCAAGTGAGGACTGAAATATGCTTGGCCATTCGAATTCGCTGTTGTCGGAGCTGTGGTCACAGGAGCAGCTGTAGTCCCTGCTGCCGATGGTTGCGGCTTCTGAACTGTCGATACTGCCGCGCCACTGGTCGCCTTGGTATTCGTAGGATTCTGTTGTTTGTTGCGATGCCGGTTGATCAGGCTCCTGATTCTATCTCTGAACGAGCCCATCGCGAAAGACACAAAAGCGAAATGAATACCCACAGGATGATCGGGTCCGAACACAGGTCAAGCTTGTCGATACTCTTTCTATCGCATAGAAGCAAAGGTGTCGCACATCAGAGTCTAGGAAAAAGAAGGCACGTTCGTATGGAATATATCTAACAGCATCCGTCCTTACCGATCTTGACTGCCAACGGCTGACCCGTCTCTGCCCACGAGACACCGTCAACCAAGACTGCGCAAAGCCATCCAAGCCAACCAAGCAGACAAATCCCGAAGCGAACAAGTCGAAACTAAATTTGATGTCATCGATGATGGCCAAAGTCAATGTACGCGCCACGAGATTGGACGTGGAAACAAAGCCGCGCAGAAGCCGAAAGACGCCAGTTGTTGGAGCAACGAATCTGGACAGAACTCGCAACACCCTTCTGGGTGAAAGCTTGGGTGTGGAGAGAGATAGCTTTTGTATCAAGGCCAGTACCCCTGTCATAGGACCGTGGGGCAGACGATGGCGGCTTGCGTGTCGCTGTCTTCCCTGTCATGTGCGAGTCGCATGCGAGCATCGACCAAATACTCTTACGAAAGCAAAAGCGTCTATAGTTATGGTATGTTAAGCTGTGAGTAAGGACAAGCTCGGAACGAGTCTAGGAGGAGAAAGGTGAGACAGTCATGGGCGTGACGCGAGAGAATTGAGATCGTGTCTTCACGAGACAACAGCCCACCCAAGAGTGAGCCGAGATGTGCTTGAACAGTGCAAAGGTACTGCGCTCATAGAGTGTGACATTCGGGAAGTGGACGAGGTGAGGTTGGTGAGAAATGTGAGAATCTAGTTGGGCACGATTGATTCCTTAAGCCTCGTGTCAGCGCAATCAAGTCTCCCATGACATGTCGTTTCTTACGAAATCCTGACGGCATTGAAAGTTTTCATTCACAGAATATCTGTTTGATTTCTCGGGTATCTCTAGAACCAAGGACAACTCCATGACACCATGCTTGAACGCTCGACTAATACAATCTGGCCGGTCTCGAGTCTTTCAGCCGAATGGGTTGAGCGCCGCTCGCGTGTTCGAGATCAGCTGCTTCCTGAGAACATCCTTTCGACTGTCCCCGACCGTAGTTTTCGAAAGCTCTCGCTTGGATACCTTGTGAGCAGGAGTTCGAAACAGTGGTTTAGAGCTCATGTCATCAGATCTGCCACCGCTGTCGCCAAAGCTCACGAGCTTGGCTCTTATGCCATCTTCTCGTGTTGCTGGCAACAGATCGATATCCGTACCTATGCGATCCTTGATCGCTTGATCTGCTTTCTCTTCTCTCTGTAAGTCCTTTCGCTTTTGCCGGAACGACTGTCGCATGCGTTTGTTCGCTGTCCAAGGATCGTCCCAGTCTCGCTCTCTCGCTTCGTGTAGCTCCTCAATTCTCTTCTTACTATCTTTCGCCTGTTTCTTGTCTTCCACTTTGTCCTCCAATTGGGCAAATGCATTTTCTCTCCTTTTTTCGCGCTCCTCAGCAGTCAGGATAGGTACTCCATCTTCGCCTTCTCGGACTTTCTCATCACCATAGTCCCTCGCTTTCCCTCCTTCAACCACAATATAAGCTGTGTTCTTTGGATCCGTACGAATTTCGATAATACCACTGCACGCAGCATGTCGCATGCGGAAGCTCCATATTGGCGTACTGTAGTAATTACCGCACTTTTTCTTTTCGGCGTTGAAACGTACACCTTGTGCGATGATCGCATGTGGTTTGCAGGTATGGCACCAAACGGCGAAGGGCATCTCGAATCGGACTGTCTGCGTGCCATCTTTCTTGAGGACACCAGGAGCGCGCTTCTTTTGGAGTTGATTGCGCGAGACAATGCCTTCGAGTTCGGGAGGGATGTACCTTCCCATACCGAACTCCTGTGCCATGACTGCTATCGACCACGCCGAAGCGCTTGGTAGTTGAGAAGGATGGCCAGGCTGTGTTGACGACAGCCTGTTGAGACACCTTCAACTCATTAACAGATCAGTCTTGCTGCCTCAGGTATGCCAAGGCTGACTGGTCTGTGCTTGAGCCTGCGGCAATCGATTCCTTCTCCGATCTCGAAATCTTCGTCCTCTCGTCTCCAACAATCTTTTGCATTTCGCTCGTATCAATACCAGCGCCGCGCCACCTGTGCTGCATCCCAGCCGCCATGGCACCTGCTCTATGCGTGCCATGTAGGAACGGGCATGTCTGGCCGCCGCATTGAACGGCATGAAATTCCTAGGTACGATTTTCTCCTGTTTTTGCCAGCTCTATTCAAGGATGTTACAACACGAACAATCCAAATCCTATACACCATGAAGGATAGAAACAAGCTCTAGAATTACACTGAGCAGTCCATCGCTCAACCTCACTATGCTACAAGTGCATATCGCGACAATGCTGACAGACTCAAACAGGACTTTCTTGACCATGTCCTGGCACCAGCATTACTGGCCTGCCACTTGACAGCCTATGGCTACTCGTCCCAACTGAATGAAAAGGTACGACCATCTGTCATCTTCCACCCTTTACTCTGTTCCTTCTATGATGATACTGTGACATTATGGAAAGGCATTCCTCGATCAGAATATATCATGTCGATCTGTCTACACTCAAGTTTCAGCCTTGTCTGACCGCTCCTGGGCAATCATTTACTGTTTTATCGAAGTAATACTGCGAATACGCGACTAACTTCGACCAGGTATACATCTCTCCTCTCACCACTACCCGCCCTCTCGAAGATGAGAATACATACGCAACGGGCGGACAGACTGTGCACTCCGAGCTGGCGTCCGCTAAAAACGAGGCGTACAAACCTCGTGGACGTTCAGCGAAGAGATGCTTGTTGAGAAAGCGTCCACTGACCACGACCTATCTTCTGCACACCACATAGCCGTCTTGACTTCAAGATTGTTACTGACCTTGTCGATAGGTAAGCATGTGCTCTACGACTTCTTTACTCATCACCCTGCGATGATGAATACTATATTCACACTGTTTGAACGGTGCACTGTCTAACGAACGTGTACCGTTGTGATCGTACAACACTGAAAATTCTGATTTAATGAGGTATGCATATCAAACCGTCTTTTATCTCGAAGGCACCTGCTGACAGTTTCGTAGCCTGATCGCAATTATACATTTTGCTTTGCCATCTATGGCGTTGTCTTGATTGCAACATGCTGACCTGAGCCTCGTCGCAGGTACGCTTGATTATCGCCAATACTGACGGTATGTTCGCCTGTCGCCTCTTTCACACGTCCCGGAATGATGTCAACATTATCGCGGATTCATAGAACCCCATGAAGCAATATCAAATCAAAATCTCTGACCACTCATCGTTACAATCTATTCATGTCAAGAGAAACCTTGCACCCGCTGACCGATTCTCTCTTCAGCCTTCCCCATTGCGTGACTGGTACGTATCACTTCGCTTCCTCCCTCCAAAGATATGATGAAGAACAAATTTTCGCTGTGTTCTTTCCGAGCTACCACGTTGACGAAACAAAATTTCACCTTGGAGAGCTGATATCTCTTGCATTTCAACACCGCGACCTGGCTCTGCTCAACGTCCTTGTGCTGACCGAGTCTAGCTTCCTGTCCTAATTGTAGAGTCTTTGTCCCAATTGGGCTATCGAAGCCGATCGTACAGCCTCAATGGATTCCATTGATCGCCCTGCTAGTACATACCATCTGGCAATGCTGTCACTATCTCAACGGTGATGAAAGCTTATACACATTCTATGCAATGGAGGCTCTACTTGTAACAGCAATCACACCATGTATCGCGTCGCAAATCGTTATGATAGTACATCAATGCATTCATACTGTTACAATGTACCGTCTCGTTCAACTGTCCGTTCCTGCGGTTTTCACGGAATAATTTGCCGCTTGGCCTTCAATCGCCCATGTTACAATAACACACGTATCTTCACCAAAACCAAAGGAGTAGCAGGCAACATATCGCAATGAACGACCCGAGAATTATCCCATCCCTCCTCTTCTTACTCCCAATCCTTTGCATCAATCCATTGATCCCCGGTATCTGCGCCGCAGCACCTGTGATTCTCCGTTGTATACTGATCAAACTTTCCCTTTGCATCCCAAAATTCTCATTCACCGCGTATGCTTGACTTAGCACGGAATCCGCCATACTGTGGCTGTTGTCCAACCTCCTCCGCTCATCTAGCATGTACTCAGCTTCCGCAGCTTCGGGGTTTTGTTGGGAGCGGTAGGCGTTGATATCGGAGCGGACATTGGAGAGTAGGTTAGAGCGGTCGCGCGTGTGGCTTATTTGGGCTTTCAGGCGGGTGAGTTCGCTGCGGTGTTGGGTCAGGATTTCGCGATGGCGGGCGAGGTTGGTGGATTTTAGGGCTGAGGGGGTGGGTTCAGAGTCGAGGACACGCGCGAGCTGGGAGAGGAGGGCTGAGCGCTGGGTATCCAGAGTCAGTTATGTCGTGGGGAAAGATTGTGGGTTGGAGCCATGTGTGTATACCTTTTCTAGGATCTCGTTGAGTTGCTCTTCTGTCCTCGTCTCTTCTTCGCTAGCTTTGGGTCCAAGGTCACTTTTGGAGGCGAATTGTGCGTAAGTGTGGAAAAGCGATTCAGTCTGTATCATGCGCCCGTTAGATCCCCATTATTACTGCGAGATGAGTTGGGAGTACTGACCTGTGTTTCTTGCGCTCTTGCTTGCTGCCGTAGCTGCGCCCAACCCGTTGTGCTTACGGCCATGGTAATTAGGATTTGAGCTAACTGTCGTTCGATGAGGCGTCGTGAAGTCGTGAAACGCGGTGTATTCGTGATATGCTGGTGGAATCCTCCTGAGCGCAAATATGGTCACAAGTCACACATACAACTTGGAGGCCAGAGACGTCCTTCCCCGGATTCGGCCTGAGGCGCGGATCATCGGCGCTACAATTTTCCGAGTCTTCCTCTGCCAAGACTGGATCCAGCGCACCTGCCGTTTCGACGACTTCTGCGAGGCTTCGACGACTTAATTTTACGACGACTACTTCTCCATCCACTCGATAAATACTAACACACAGCCCACCACAATGGTACGATCGATTCCCTGCATGCACATCGCTCCTGTCAGAGATACTGACAGTGCGCGTGCAACAGTCGTCCGGCAAAGTCAAGGCCGCCCAGCTCTGGGGCAAGAACAAGGAGGATCTGAAGAAGCAGCTCGATGAGCTCAAGCAGGAACTCGTCCAACTGAGGACGCAGAAGATTGCTGGTGGTGCCCAGTCGAAGTTGAACAAGATGTGCGTGAGATTACTGGAAACCCTGGGATGAGGACTTCGAGCGCGCAGAGGGCGCATCACGAGAGCACCTATACTAATATTCATACAGCCACGACGTCCGCAAGTCAATCGCACGTGTCCTCACCATCATCAACCAGACCCAACGCCAACAGCTCCGTCTCTTCTACGCCAAGAAGAAGTACATGCCACTCGATCTCCGCCCCAAGCAAACTCGCGCCATCCGACGCCGATTATCGCCCGAGGAGCGCAAGATCATCACCGAGAAGCAAAAGAAGAAGCAGAGCCATTTCCCCCAGAGGAACTACGCTGTCAAGGTATGATGCTTCGTGGGAGATGGAATGTGGGAAGACCTGGGCGAACATGGGACTGACACGTCTGGACAGGCTGCGTAAACGAATCGATGTCAACTGCGGATTTCTTCACGGTGCATGCTTGAGCGCTTGACACTTTCATCATGGCGAAACGGACGGCTGGGAATGTGGCTTTCTGGTAAAAGAGTACTAGGCAGCTGGAGATCGAAAGACGGTCAAAAATCCAACCAATTCATGCGCATGAGCAACGACTCTCCCCGCACCATATCATCCCATGGCAACCTGTTATCTCTTTCAATGCATGTATGTGTGTGGACGACCATTCTCCTTCCGTCACTACTACCGCAGGATAGCAAAGCTTCGTCTTCAGCCCGCCTACCACGTTCGTTATGTCATGCCGAAACCAGCAGCATCAACATTTCAACACATTGGGTTAGTCGAAAAAAGTCACGCGAAACGCAAGTTCCAAGGAGATCTTTCGGCAACGGCATTGTGGAGTTCTCATTAAACATCTTAATTTGATTCAGCACTGTGCTAATCCGTCGCATCACTAATGACACCAACAGTGTTGCATTTATATCATGTGGTATCCAAGCCCAACAGTCTCTGTTCAAGTATGTTCAGAAGTTCCCAGTCAAGCGCCCATCTCTTGCCTGCGTCAAAACTCATTACCAAGCGTCTATCGATTCAATGGTGTCTCGTCAGGTCTGTATTGCCCACCTCTTCATGCTCTCTGCGATCCGCTTGTTACGATACTGCTGTCCTTGCAGATCTCCTCTCAAGCCATTTGCTGGACATCGTAAACTATTCAATACCGATATGCACTGCCACACTTCTTGCACATCTTGACAATAGGGTCAACGGTCATCTTCGTGACCGCCAAGACGTAAGCGAGGAGAAAGGCAAAGATATCCTTGCCGTCTGTCTTCGCTCCGTGGTTTGCCTTCCAGGCCAGCCTCTTGATATCGCACCGGCAAGGCTCGACGAAATCACCGACCTTCTTGCAGTTGATGCCGGGAAAGACGACCCGATCACTGCGACTGATGAGGATGCGCGGCTCTTGGACGCCTTTGATCTCGGTCTCTTGGATCATGGCGGTGAATCGGACATCGACGCGCTGGTGGACGATGTAGTAGGTGCGCTTCACAGAGATCCTATGGATTTTGCTCATGTCAGGTACCGTTTGAGCGAAGGCCTCGACAGCACCAGTGGTGAGCATTCCACTTGTGAAGCAGAACAGATTCTCTTCATAGTCTGGAAACAACGTCAATCTTTGTTCGTCATCTCAGGGATCAGACTGGTCGAGCACATACAAATCTTAAGGGCTTCGTCCTGGATCTGTCGAGAGACCTGGAGCAGCGAAGGACGACCCTGGGACCTCTCACGACGGCCCTTACTACTGCAGAGTTGTATGTCAGCTTTTGACATGTGCTTAGGTGATGAGCGGAGAAACCTACTCATAGTCGGGCAGACTCTCCTCGCCGATAGCAACCAGGTCTACCATGGTGCCCGCGCGGAATACCAAGCCCTCTCGGTATATGCGGTTTCGGAGCTCGCCTGGCAGATCGAGAAAGCTCAACTTGTCAGCATCTCTTGGTCTGCTCTGGCAGACGACGGCGGGTCTGCTGTGGGCTGCTGCCATCTTGGCTTGTGGTAGCGACAGTCGGTAAGGAGTGTACGAATCGAAAGAGGAAAAGAACCGAAGAACGCTTCAAGAATGAGCAACGAGAATGAGCAACAAGTTGTCGAATGAGAGTGTTGTCAGAAGAAAAGAAAGTATAGAAGACCGATGAGAAGAAAGGTGTTATATGTGCGAGAGGGTCTGACATGTGAACGCACAAGCAGCTTCACTCACGACCCTTCGCACGCACGCACCACATCTCGCACGCACTCGACCTGCAGACAATGGCAAGGCAGCATCCGCATATTGTCGCCTTCTGCAGGGCCAACCAGTCGCCGTCATCCGAATCATCAGCATGCGCGCGCGACAATCTGCGAGGTCGCGTGTGCTCGAAGGGTCTGGCATGACATTGATGCATGCTAGTGGGGCTCAGGATGCCTCGAATCTTCGACGGCCGCAGTGAAAGGGAAGAAGAAGAGGCTCAGGCTGAGGCTCTGGTTGCGCGCATGACGTGTTCATGTTGGCGGTCCGGAGAGGTTGGGGCGTGGGCTCTGCGGCGTCGATGCCGCTGTCAGTAGACTGACTGGTCATCACTTCCAGAGAAGCCCCTGCAGGACGTCAGAAGCCGCCGCCGCCGTGCTCTGACTTTCGGCTATAAGTGCGTAATCGGAGTGCGGTTTCGTATAGGGAGTTGGAATCAGGGCAATAGCATTAGACTCTCAAGGCGCATTGCTGGAAACGAGACCTTATAACCCTCCTCTGGCAGTTTGCTTCTGCGCAGATACGTTTCCAGGCCAACAAAGACCAGCGAACAAGCCAATCAAAGCCAGTCGAAAATGCCGCGATGCGGTGGAATATGGCGAAGCAGAAAGAGTTCGAGCTTCCATTCACTCGAAAGGATCCTGGCTAGACAACCAAATAGAGATGGGCCGGAGAGGAATTTATCTCTGTACAAAGATACATTACACAACAAGGAAAGAGCATCGAATCTATCTGTATCTGTAGGTCTATCTTCCGTCAGCACGACAAGCTCATAATAAGCCAACATGCTCACTCATATCCAACAAAAAGGTAGCCACGCCACCACTAACAGCCACGAAAAGACTAATGACAGGTAAAGCAGCCACCCACTCCAGCCCTCTAATCCCAAGCAACATCACAAGCAGCACCATCCTCAGAAGATAGTCCTGCCATATAAGCTCCGGCTTATGTCCTCTACTATACGTCGAGTCCACAAATTCAAAAGGCAATCTCGCGCCAAGATGCTCGATAGCAACGTGTAGCCCGCTGCTGAAACCGTCTTCGTGGAACCCATATTTCGTCCATGCACCGCAATAGCTAACTCCTCGTACGTTTTGGATGCTCTCTAATTTCTTCTGCGCGGCGACGCATTCGACTGTGTATAGGGGGTGACGGTAGACGAACTTGCCTTGCGTGAGTTGAGGGTCAGGTGGTTGATCTGGGTTCATGGTGACGAGCACTGGGCCGAACATATCTTCCGAAAGATGTTGAAGAATGTTCATGCAGTACGTCAAGCTTACGCCAGCTGGATGTGCGAGTTTGGAGGGCGCTGAGCTGACCAGATAGTTCCAAGCGGTCCAGACTTTCCGACGCTTGGGCATCAGGGAGAGATCCGAATGTAAGTAGGCCACATTTTCGGTGGTTTGAAATACTGACAGAATGTCGAGTTCGGTCTGCGATACGTATTGTACACCTGCAGAAGACTTTACGAAGCCATTGGACTTCGTGCTCTTTGAACTGCTGCTAGTGGTCGATGAAGATGCAGATCGCGACTGTTGTCTGGCGCCATGTTTGGATAGCAGGGGGAGAACCTCATCGCCGTGGCAAGCTAGTATGACGTGGTCGAAAGAGTCTCCTTCAATGCGACCAGATTTCGCGTTGATCCAAGACACTGTGACTAGGCCTTCGCCCTCCCGTCCTGGTCTCAAGACGTTCGCGACTTCACACGAGGTGTGGATAGTCAGACGATTTTCGGGATATTGTGCGACAATGGCGTCGATGTATCGCTGCGAGCCGCCGGGTATGGTCAGCCAGGGAGGTCGTTCTGCTAATGTTGTGAGCAAGTGATGGTTCCACATGAAGCGAATCAATGTCCTCGCCGGGAATTCAAGGCTGCATTTGTCTGGCGAAGTGCTCCATACTGCCGCCGTCATGGGGATGAGGTAGTCATCTTTGAAGCCTTCGGAATAACCCTGTCTCTCCAAATACTCGCCAATGCTCATATCGGCAGCAGCTTGCCTAGCTTTCTTTGGGAACCCAGGCCGTATGTCCGAGACATCTTCTTCGTCCGCGATAAGGTCTAGTGCAAACTGATTGAAACGCACGATGTCGAATATCATGCGCCAGTGGCGAGGTCTGAAGAAGTTCCGTTTCTGAGCGAAGATACCGTGCGCCTCTCCAGACCACTCGAAGACTCCGTGATCGCGAGTAACACCAAAAGTCATCTCTGTATTGACGGGCTCGACACCAACCTCATGCAAGAAGCGGATGAAATTTGGGTAAGTGGCGTTGTTCATGACAATGAATCCAGTGTCGACAGGGACGTTGTGTTCGCCATACTGCCAATTCTGAGTGTTGGTATGACCGCCGAGTCGATCGGATTTCTCGAAGACATGAACGTCATATTCGCTGTTCTGTAGCGCCCAGGCGGCACCAAGACCAGCGCAACCGCTGCCTACGATGGCGACTTTCTTGCGATCGTTGACCATTCTTTTCTTCGAGCTGTTGGCTGCAGCCGAGGCGGGCTGTTTGCGCCTAAAGAGATTCATGGTCAGAGATTGTTGTGTTTCTTGCTAGGCTTGAACATTGTTTTAGGAGGCTGAAAGCATCCAGGGATGGGACTGTGGTATCGTGGTATCTGATGGGGAGAATGCAAGATTGGCAGAAAAGCCGCGTGCCTGAAGGGTGGAGGTAGGGTCTGCCCAATGATGGACAAGCGAGGCATGTCATGGGTCTTGAAGGGAGCGGGAGGCGAACCAACCTTCAACTTCTCGCAGCGAGCCTCACTCGTGGTGGTGAACTACGACAGAACAGCTAGATTTTGCATGTGAAAGTCTTGGAAACAAGATAAGCCGATAGGGAAGCAGAGCTGTTGAGCCGGCTGTACAGATGCATCCCTGTCAGTGAGAGAGAGAGAGAGTGATGATGTCTCTATTTCTGGTTCGTCTGGCCAATAGTCGTGCTGCTCGCGACGACCTTTGACCCCTTCCTTTGACCTCCAGCTACTGCACCAGCCACGAGACCAGCGCCAGAGCCAGAGCCGCAGCGGCGTCATCTGGGAGGCATCAACATAACCATATCACTGCTTCCACCGCACCCATAAGAAGCACTTCTACGACGCCCACCAAATCATCGCGCCGGACAATACCGAAACTATACCGTCCAGCGAACTGTCCGGGAAGCACGCCGAGCATCGCAGCGTTCACCAACATACACCATTCCCACTCTCCAACAATGGCAAACCCGCTCGACACCGACGTGGGCTCCGAGCTCTTCAGCAACTACGAAGCAGAGCTCAAGCTCGTCCAAGCCGACATATCGCAAAAGCTCGACCAGCTTGCCGACCTTCAAGGCGAGCCGCGCAAAGCTGCTCTCTCCCAAGCCTCGCGCGCAATCGACGAGGCCAAAGAGCTCCTCGAATCTATGCAACTAGAGAAGCAAAATATCCCGCAAGCCGCCAAAGTGAAAGCCAATCTGCGATTCCGGAATTACCAGACTGACGTAGACGCCGCACAGCGTAAGCTCAGAGCCGCCCAGCAAGATGACCGCGCGGCGCTGTTTGGAAAGCGGTATACGGATAACCCTACGCAGGACGACCAGCTGGAACAGCGACAGCAGCTGCTGAGTGGGACGGATAGACTGGAGCGGTCGAGTGGACGATTACGAGAGAGCCAGCGCATAGCATTGGAGACGGAGGATATAGGACGAAACACACTCGCAGATCTAAGCAGGCAACGGGAGGTGATTCAACACACGCGGGAAGGGCTGCTGGAGAGTGAAGGGTACACAGATCGGAGTAACAAGACGCTGAAGGGCATGGCTAGAAGGTACCTACCGAGCTTATGGTGAATGGCAAGCAATACCTGACTGACTGATTTGATTTCTCTAGAATGGCTACCAATAAGATCATCACAGTTGCCATCATTACGGTGCTGGTGATCCTTATCATCGCAGTTGTTGTCAGCAAATTCAGATGAGGTGGCGGGCAGTATGGGTACGGGAACGAGAAGCGTGCATCGGTGGGAAGTTCTTTTCATGTGCATAGATGATATGCAGACTTGTCACGATACCTGTAACACTTCAATGCTTGCTCCTGCTTCGGACATGGTTCTTTACGAATGTCACTGTTGACGCCACTCAAAAGACATCCCAGATCCGGTAGTATGCCTGCCCTGCTACCTCCGTAAGCCGCACTAGCTGCATGGCATACGTTAGGGCATGAGAGCACAGATACAGCTTTGTCATACCCAATCGTCACACTGCTCACCTCATGGACTCTACAGAACAATCTTTGCTCCGCTGCCGATCGCATGGCCTCTCTGGACCATACAATGTGGCATCGGGCAGAGTATTGTCCTATGTCACAGCCTTGCACAACTTGCTTATGCAAAATCCTTCAGCTGCGGGTGACCAATGACCTTGGTACATTCAAGTCTTGCTGAAGCGAACCACACTTGGCATTCCTTCGTATCCTTGAGCTCAACTTGACCTCAAGCTCTTGACGGAGGCAGATTTATAAGATGACGCTGTGCCGAGTAGGCTAGGATTTCGGTGAAATGAGATATAAGAGAGGGTACCTTCCTCGATACTGCTACCTCACAAACCATCCGCAACATTCCCTCATACGCCTCCACGTCACGCAGTACCGAAGATCAATATGGACACTGTCCCAGCTCCATTGAAAGGGAAGATCGCCGTCGTTACGGGCGCCTCCCGAGGCATCGGCGCCTGTATCGCAGAGACCTTGGCTCGACAGGGTTGCAGCCACATCGCCATCACGTACGTGAGCAACAAGGAAGCCGCTGATGAGGTGCTCGGACGCATTGCGACCATCAGCAGCGCCATCAAGACATACGCCTTTGCTCTCGATGTCTGCGAGGATGGCGCTGGAGACAAGACTGTTGCAGAGAGCTTGAAAGGACTTGGTGTTGACCATATCGATATTGTGGTGTGCTCAGCTGCAGTCGCCGACATTGCCCAGTTCCAGAAAGTCGAAGACATGGAGCTCGGGAACTGGAATAGAATCATGACGGCGAATGCCTGGACGCCCTTTGCGACGGCAAGGGCTGTATCGAAGGTCATGCCATTTGGTGGTAGAGTCATTCTCTTGTCTTCGGCATCCTCAAAGTTCGCCCACTTAGAGCCTTTCCTGGCATATTCAGCGTCGAAGGCTGCGATGGACACTGTAGGTCGCTCCGAATTCCTCTTATTGGCCCAAAGTTGACACTTCGACAGATCGCGCGCAACCTATCCGCTCAGTTTAGCATGCAGAAAAATGGTATTACAGTCAACAGCATTTCCATTGGTCCTATCAATACGGAAGCCATGCAAGCAGCCATCGCAGACCTGGGGCCTGACTTCAAGAAGATCATAGAGGATGCCACGTTGCTCAAGCGGATCGGCGAGCCACAGGAGATTGCCAATATTGTCGCGTATGTTCATGCCCGAGTCCAAGGAGACACCTTTTATGAGCTGGTATGCTTTGCTAACCTTTGGTCCTTCAATCCAGATTCATCGCATCGCCAGCATCGAGCTTTATTGTGGGCAATCAGATTCCCGCGAACGGTGGAGCATTGGCTTCTTTGCAGAGCTAAAGCTGTGTGTGAGATACATACAGCTGGCGGTAGCGGCATTATTGTGACGGCCATGAGGAAAAGAAGAAAGCAGTCAGAAAACCGCCGACTTTCAAAAAAAAAAAACAATAAAAGCTGGTGATCGACGTGGCAGTCGCGTGCCGGGGTCCACTGCGGGGAAAGCTTGCACATGACAATGACATCTCGTCTTACCTACCTACCTTTCTCTACACTCACACTAATCATCCTGTTACTTCTCTCTGTCTCCTCTGCGACATGTCGATGTTCCAGTTCCGTCTGCCACAGTGGCCATCGTCCTGGAGTAGCATCTTCCACAGCGGCATCCAACTGCCCAAGGCCGACTTGCACGATGTTGAAGAGCGACCCGAGAAGAGAGCGCGTACGCTGAAGCACCTGCTCAAGGCCAACCACATCAATCATAGCATTATTTACAACAAGCTTCGCTTTCACAACCACACCCCACATATTCTCGCCTCCGCCTACATCCTCGGCGCCGATTCTGACGAGCTATCACACATCTATGAAGAGGAGGGTAAGAATCTGGAGCCTTGGAGGGACAGCCCGGGCGAAATAGCTAAACATGACTGGAGGGACTTTCTGGGAAAGAGAGAGTACGTAGAGATAACGTGTAGGCAACAGGAATTTACTCACGTGGGATCAGATACCAGCGAGCTTTCATTGATTTCTTCGAGGACCAGCTTGTTCAGCATGGCTATGACTGGCACGCCCTGCTAGACGAGTTTCTCCTGTCTGGACCGCAGCCTTTGATCAACAACCTGATATCTGGCTTGGCACATCCACTGATCCATCTTGGATATGCATACGAGCTATCTTCTCGAACAGTCGCTGTCGAAGCTTTAGGTCTGGCTGCCTGTTTCCACAACGATTGGCATGTCTTCTTAGATGATCCGAAGTACACGAAGCCCGCACAAAGCCCCTCCGACTCGCTGTTCAGTATCCTCGGAAGAGTAGCGGAAGATCACAAATTCGATGATCTGTCCGATCACCTCGGGAGCGACAACATAGACAAGATTCTGAGCAATGAAGAGCTGGCATCCACGGCGCTAGATTACTGGAATTCCTGGGACCTGAAGAAACCCACAGAGCAGTTTGCGGAGTCACAAAAGCTGGCCGTTGCCCTGGTTGTCGCGGCACAGTCCCACCAGGACGAAAAGTACGACTTCTTCGCTGTTCACCTTCTGACAAGTTCGCATGCTGTCCGCACTCTTCTCTCGTTCCTCCCAAGCAAGTTCCACATCCCACTCGTTAGGCAATGGTGGCTATTCACGCTCCTGGTCTACATCTCCCAGCTACGTCCGAAGATAAACATCGACAGGATTAAGCTAGTCGAACTCGAGGGCCGTGACTGGAAATACGTCACGGATAAGGCTGTCAAGGGCAAGTACAAAACCGACGCACATTACGTGAAGGCTTTGCGGTCGATGCATGAGGCTAGTAAGACCTGGGGCGATGCCAATCAGTTCTATCTCAAGGCTGCTGTGAAGATGGCCGAGGAATTTGACGGGTGGGGAGGGTTCGGACCACGCGATATCGAGGAAATGGCAGACGCAGACCAGCAATTGTGATGACCATGGCTGTGATTAGCTGCCCATTCATGACCTCACGAAGCCACTGTACCACCGTGCTGTAATATGATAGTTTTGTTCCGGGTCACGAATGTCCGTTCATTTACTGACACCCAGTCGCTTGTGCAAGTCTCAACGGCGCTTGCCATTGCCGGCGGCGTACTTGCTGGCCCTCAAAGACTGTATAAGTGTATCTGATTGTTGATATGAAGAGAAATCTCGTCGACGCCATTCGAAATGACAAGAATACCAACAATCAGAAACTGGTCGATCCAAAGCACACAAAGATTAAGACTTCCCACCGGCAAAGAAGTCCCAAAATACGACTATCAAAGATGAACGAGTCCATCTCCCTCCACCCAGCGTGCAGGAAAAGGCTGGCCAGTGAGTGCAGCTATGGGGTATGGTAACCCAGCACATCACCTCAAAACTTTCGATGCTCGAGCTAGTAGCTCACGGCCTCGAAGACTTCCCTCGCCACTTTCGTACCAGATTGCATTGTCGATGCGAGATGCAGAAGCGCGCCGATCAGTTGCTCCGCTAGAATCACCACGGCTGCTGGTAGCTTGGAGATGACGGACTATTCTGGGATTATTCTTGTTCCACGATCAAGGTCTATTGTGGATGTGAACAATGCTGCGATTTAGATCCTTTCGAGAGTGACCGAGCCCGAGACCCCAAAAGTTCAGTGTTTACCGTCGATATGGACGATCAACACGGAGAAGAAGCAGGAAGCGCAGCGTCAGGTTGAGAATATGACTCTATAGTCTTCATTAACTTATCGCCTTTTGTAACATTAGGCCATCTATAATTCCCCCCTTTCATCCCTGATGTGTTCCAAGACCCCACTTCCGGAAGACTACGATATTGATCATAAACCTGCTTCGTCTGCCCGTCCTTGGAGGAAAGCCCTCAATTAACAAGCCGTGATATAAAGTCCCAGACTCGAAGGATTCCAGTCCTCGAAGAACTCCAGACTCAAGCCCCCTGCAGAGCTGATCTCAATACTCTCCGTCGTGCCAGCCGCACAGGAAGTCGTAGCAACGACGTAGCTGTTTCCAGACTGGATAGCGATCGTGTCCAGAGTGGACTTGACCGAAGGTGCGCTGTCGTAGGTAGTTGCCTCGGTAGCGACGCCGCTTAACTCAGCAAATACGAGAGCGCCCGAGCCCGAGAAGGTGTAAGCAGAAGTTTCAAGGTTGGCTTGTTCGGGAAAGAGGAAGATGACGCTGCATGTCATGCCTGCGTAGGTGCTCGGGATGTCGAAATTGAAAATTGTGCTGGTGGTAGAGTTGACGGTGGCGTTGTATTGGGTGCCGTAGGCTGTGGAGGGTTGAGTCGAGGAGATGGGAATAATGAGGTGAGGCGTCTGGTAGGAGCCTGTGAGGGAAGTCTGGCAGGCGGAGTTGGAAGTTGAGGTGGCTGGCTGAGTGATGGACGATTCGTACGTGGAGACGGCGGGGGTCGAGACTGTTGACGGGCTGACAGTGCTAGATGCCGAAGTGCCGTAGCCAGGGATGGAGGTTACAGCTACTGGAGTAGTGGAAGACTGAGCTGGAATGCTGCTGTAGACAGGTACAGACGTTGCGGGAACGACGCTCGAGACATTGGTCTTTACTGAGCTGTACACTGGAACAGTGACCGAAGAGCTTGAAGCAATGGGGACACTTGCTGTTGAGGCAACGCTCGACGCAGTACTGTAGCCTGGAATTGTAACGGTGGATGCGACTGGTACTGAAGAGCTGGCGACAACAGTAGAAGTGGAGTAGCCATTGGTAAAGGTCGAACCACTCGACGCTTCCGTCTCGCTTTCAGGGCAGTAGGTGGTGTAATATGTCGACTCGGCAGTGACTGTAGTCTCATAGGACTGCAGCACAGGAGTGGTGGAGCTCTCAAGAGGATATGATGTGAGTGCTTGAGTAGTGCTGTGCGCAGTGGTGCTTTCCACAGCGGTGCTTGTCATTGGCGTGCTTCCAACGACAACAGACGATGGGCTATGCGCGGGAATTGTCTCAAAGACTGAGCTCGTAGAGGAAAAGACCGCGGGCTGCGTGTAGCCCGTAGCAGAGGAAGAGTATGCTGGTACCGACTCCGATGCAACAGGAGTTGAAGTAGAGACAGGAGCAGACTCTGAAGCAGACGAGGCAGAGTATCCTGGTACGACCTGCGAGCTCTCCGAGTGAGCTGACACTGGAGTAGAGTAGGCGGATACGATGGTCTCAACCGCGCTCGTGTACAATGAAACTGGAGCGGAGTACCCTGGCGAAGTGCCGCCAACCGTCTCGGAAGTGTAGGCGGGGATGGAGTACCCAGGTGAAGTACCAACAGATGACGATTCAGCCGGAGCAGAGTAACCAGACATTGACCCAGAGGTCGCTGTAGAAGATGCGCCAGTGCAAGTGCCGTTAGCATTCGTGGTGCTCAGAGTCACTGGCTTGCACTTGTCCTGTCCGTTCAGCCATGTTGTGTAGACATTGTACTCAGTATCGGTAGCGGGGCATGCGTAGAATTGGTCGCTGCCCTGATAGAGGATGCTGCCGTTGCTTGCAATAGAGAATCCGTAGGTGGGAGCACGGTTGAGATCGCATTGAAATTGGTGTGTCGCATCATTGGTGTATGTAACAACGCAACCACGGCCTGTGGAGTCGATAATGCCACCATTGTTATAGCAGTAGGTAGCAGGAGAGTAGCTGCCGTTGACTCGGTTCTGTCCGTCACTTAGCTGTCCCATCACACCGGAGACGCCTCCAGTAGCGGTAATTTGAAAGCAGCATTGATCCCTTCGGAGCACGGCGGCAGAGGTCGCAGCTGCGAAAACGGCGACCTGGAGGAACGCCTTCATGATTTTGGAAGAAAGATAACGAGTGTTGAGCGATAAAGAGAGACAAGAGCCACACAGAATTGGAAAAGCAAAGAAAGCATCTATCCAGACAGACAGGAAAAGGAAAGCTTCATATACGCTTGCCAAAGAGACAACCTTTTACATTACGTCCTCTGATGATCCACATTCCTCCAAACTTAGCAGCCTCAGGTAAGAGAGAAAGCCATGACACAACAAAAGAGGACTGACCGTGAGGCTGTCCGCGCGGTCTCCTAGACTGTAGACGCAGTGCGGGCAGACCGGCAAGCCAAGAAGGGAATGTGGGTAAGAAGACACGAGGTCAACCAGCGCTTTGGTCCGATCAAGATCGTCAGGTACTTCAGCCTTACCGAAACTGACGCGCTCCAGTATTCTCGAAGACTGACATCGGTGCTTAATCGGAACAAGCGTTCCCAGGCATCAGGGTGTCGCCTTCTCGCGCAACAAAGTTCAGGCTCCATTGCCGTGTTTCTTTATTCATGTTCTAGGTTGAATTCATAATTTCATTCGGGCAAAGGTCCACTCCATCGCAGTGGCTGAGCAGCGTCGTCACATGCTCAATGGATTGGTCGTGAAAAGCAATTGCCGGCCATAGAGGAAAGCCACGTCTTCTTCGTACGGAATGTCCGGACAGCCTAGTCTCCACGAACGAGCCCCTGAGCCTGATAATCCTCCGAAAAGCGAGTGTTGGTTGCAAAGCCTCCGAACAGTCGTCGTCAACCTGTGGAGCAAAGTGAGATCATAAGCCGTGATTCCGTTACTAACCGATTCTTCAGCCAGACAGCTCAGGAGTTGACAGCTCTCTAAAGCTGATACTCTGCGGCTTTCAGGAGCGGTTGCTATACATCCTCTCTCGATATTTTGTGGTGTGCAAGGAGGATAAAAGTCCCGCGAGACTGAATGTGTTGACGAGTGGCCACAGACAGAACCTTGGAGAATAAGTGAGGTAGGTGCACTGGCATAGGACACAGATCAAGTCGTGGGACAGCTGGCAACGGCGTGGAAACAGACGTGCAAAGTGCTTGACATGGGCATTTTAACCATATCAAATTACTTCCTCGGCAGGATTCACATTCACACGTCACGAATGATAATGGTACATACTGGGAATGTTGAGGTATCTTCCCTCATCTGACAATGGCGAATACACACAAGAAAGTGCAACACAAATTTCAGTCCAATGTCAATTGGCAGACAGACTTGCTCAACCATGAGCGAATGCATATATGTCTCAAATCGTCCGTGTCAACCAGCAAGTTTGACTGCTTGCAACTGATCGTCCTGACGCCCTGAACGCTATCAAATCACCAAGGAAAAGAGACCGGGTCTGTCAAACCACAAAGAGTTGCCCCAAACCAGATTCTGCAGCGCTCATCACCGAAACTCCACCGCGGGCATGCACCCTCGATCTTCCACATGCCTGAGCTCCAGCTGTTGATACTTCTCGCTCTTGGCATGGAAATAGATTCCACTGACACTTCCCGAGCACTGGTTGAAACAAATGTAATAAAAGCCTTCGAAGCTAGCGCCAGTTATGGTCTTGACGCGGTGGTCCGGAACCAGAAAGTACTCTTTCCAGCGCATGAAGAGATGTTCTCGTTGAAGATAATTCTTGAGCGTGAAATTGGGTGATTTTGCTGATTTGGCGAGCGGGCGCCACGCAGGAAAGCGCGCCCAGTGTTGCAGGTCGACTTTCTCGTTGCTGCCCCAAGAAGGATGTGTGGTCTTGAAGAGGTATTTGGGTCCAATGACTTCGCCTTCGAAGAATGTTGTGAGCGTCGGATGGTCGTCCGTAAGGCCTGAAGATGAAGCACATTGTCAGTATCATACTTGCTTTCGGTTACTCGCATATTGTTACCTTGTATCCGCAAGTATCCGCACAGGAAGGATTCTGCCATGTTGACATCCTTGATCTCGACCTGGACATCGTATACCTGCCGATCTGACTGCTGAGTCCCTCTGAACTTGCTACCCGGCCGTAGAAATGATGTTGCGGAATTAGGAGATATTTGCTATTCATCTCATATTAGTGTCCATATCCCAACGACCATTTCCTGCAGCAGTCTTACTCTATCGTGGTCCAGTTCTGGGAAATGCAAGTATTGTGGTGACGGCGACCCGCTTGATATCACGGCGCTCGACATTGACTGCGCTAACCGATCACTATCGCTGGGCGCATCTGGTGACCCAACTGTCGGACTCGAGGGCTCCATCATGGAGCTGGCATCTTCTATATGCTCGCCTTTGGCCGAAGCTTCAGACTCTTGTATCGGCTCTGCAGCATTCGCATCTTCATTATTCCCAGACAGTCTCTGGCGGGCCGTGTCTGCGTCCTCGTCGTTTTCGGCGGATGTGGTGGGCTCAGCTGTCGGCGATGACTGAGATGTCGCGGAATGCTCTACGTGCTCTTCCCTAGGCGGATGAGGGTCTCTGCCATCCTCGGGCGGACAGCTTGCGAAGCTGCCCCGAACTGATGTCTCGCTGTCGTGCTGCGCGGTCTGTGGAAGAGTGTCCTCACTCGGAGTCGGCATTCTGATACACGCTCGCGTGACGTCGCGGAAGGGAGTGCGGGTTCGGCGAGGATTAGGGAAACATTACAGGACTACAACAATGTACAGTGAAATTCAGAATTGAGTCGCGTCCGCACGGTGGAGGATGCAGTGGCTCAACTGGCAGTGGATGAGCGTGTTGATTGATGCATGTGGTGGTGGTGTGCTTGCATGACGTTTCTGGAGACTTGCGCTTCGAGTCGGCGTCTGGGCCGACTCGACATCAGTTCTCCCGGCGCCCGGTGGTGTGGACCCTGAGACTCTCAGCCCATCCCTCCCTGCACCCACACTTTCTTCTTCTTCGTGTGGCTAGCACCCCTGCAGCTCACGTGCCGTCGGCCTTTCGTGCTTGTGCTTGCGAATACAAGTGGCTTCCATTCCCTCCATTCATCGCCAAACGATCATATGCAGAGCGTGGTGCGTGAGGCGTTGTATTTTTCGATCATGCTCGTGACTTTGGCTGCTTCATGCTGGCAGCCTGGTCAACGCTACATGCTCAGATAGGCTTGATCTGTTCACCAGTTTAGCATTTAGCGTGCGGTCTAGAGTCCGCCACCGGGGTGTATAAGGACGCACCTTGAAGTGAAGCGATATCAATGAGAAGACCAATGCCTTGAGATCCTGCACCAGGTAGTAGAAGACTCGTAAGCCTTCGGGATCCTCAGACTCATTGACATCAACCAGAGAACCGATTTTGGCTGTCTGTAGGCATATGGTCAGCTTCTCCAGTCTGTATGTGGTCACAGCGGTGTGGTACTCGCCTCAAACGAAATGTGTTCGCCGCCAAGTCGTATCTCCAGTTCCTGTCTGCCGTCCTTGTTTTTCTGTGGCCATTTGGTATCATCTTCCCTAGCCAGTGTCAGCACTCGCTACTTGAGAGGCGTATCAGCCACACCTACTTTGTGATTTCACTGTCCTTGATGATCCGCTTGATTTCTTGCACCATGAGAGCGCTGACGCACACTACACATAGATCAGCCATCGACATTCTCCCAGGACGAGTCTCCACGCGCGTTTTCTGACTTACTCTCCTTGCGAATGAGCGAGTCATTTCGGTAGTTCGAGTTATTCGCGTATCTTGCAATCGCAGAGCGGCCGTCGCCGACCACGCGGAAGTCGAATTCTGCAATGTTGATTAGCTATGAGGGAGATCTCAAGACTCTGGCAGTTGACATACCTAGGAACTCGTGACCGAAGCGACCAGAATGTCCTGAGCTATGTATATGTCAGCCAAATGATTATTTCGAGTTTCTATCTGAATTGTCGCATCGACTTTTGAGGCTTGCGAGACTTTGCTGAGAGGAACTCACTAGTATCGCAGGTAGAACGGCTCTGCGCTGCCAGACATCTTGTCACCGTCTGTCAGTGTCGGAAGTAGACCGTGATGTGAATGTGGGAAGATGAGTATCTTGCAAGTGTTTGCTGTACAGTAGGTGAAGCGCGGGTTGAAGCATGGAGTTCCAGTTCTTGGCGTCTAGCCAGGCAGGGAACCGAATTGGGGTGTGCCGTTAGAGCACTTTACGTCTGGTCAGACCGAACAGCTGGCGAATGCGTCGACACAACCCCCTCAACTCCCTCCCATCTCCTTGGAACGACTCGCGACCACCCTTGACTGTCTGCTACCGAATCTCCCCTACCGCCATCCGCCTGCTCCCCCGACTCTGCCGCCCGCAGCAATAGCACGTAGGAGCCCCACGTGTCAAGTCAGGAGCGCAGGGGACACCACTGGCTGGCTCAATAAAGTGCGGTCTGCGAGGACTCTCGCCCAGCGCCAGCACCAGATCACGACCAACCCCCAATCCCGGTTCGCTCTGGTAGCAGCAATACCACCTGCCCACCATGGCGACTTTCCTCGAGCATACATACAGCTTGGTGCACCAGGACAATGCCGCGGACCAGCCTTCGCTGCAGGACTTCAAGAACCAGCTGGAGAAGGGCACCGATGAGACCAAGCAGGATACCATGAGGCGGATCTTGATCGTCATGCTCAATGGAGATCCTATGCCGAACCTGCTCATGCATATCATTCGATTCGTAATGCCGTCAAAGAGCAAGGCGCTCAAGAAGTTGCTGTACCTCTACTACGAGATCTGCCCTAAGCTCGACTCCAATGGCAAGCTGAAGCAGGAAATGATTCTTGTCTGGTATGGATTATAGATTGTATCAGAGCGCCTCTTTACTGATGACGTGCAGCAATGGCATCCGTATGGATCTCCAGCATCCCAACGAGTACATCCGCGGCAACACACTTCGCTTCCTATGCAAACTGCGAGAGCCGGAGCTCCTGGAACCGCTCCTTGCCCCCGCTCGATCCTGCCTCGAACACCGACACTCCTATGTTCGCAAGAATGCCGTGTTCGCTATTGCCTCCATATTCCAGCACTCAGAGGCGTTGATGCCCGATGCACCAGAGCTTATACAGAACTTCCTCGAGTCCGAGAGCGACAATACCTGCAAACGGAATGCATTCGCTGCGTTGCTGAGCATCAGCCATGAGAAGGCATTGGAATATCTGAGCGGAGTGTTTGAAGGCATTCCCAACGCGAGTGAGCTCTTGCAGCTTGTGGAATTGGAATTCATTCGGAAAGATGCGATCGCAAATCAGCAGAACAAGGCGAGGTATCTGCGCCTCATCTTCGACCTCCTTGAGGCCAAGGACTCTACTGTCATCTATGAGGCAGCCTCGTCTTTGACAGCTCTCACCACGAATCCAGTTGCTGTCAAGGCGGCGGCAGGCAAATTCATCGAATTGAGCATCAAGGAGTCGGACAACAACGTCAAACTCATTGTGTTGGAGAAGGTCAACACGCTGCGAAAAGCCAATGAGGGTATCCTGGATGACCTTACCATGGAGATTCTGCGTGTCCTTTCCAGCCCAGATCTGGACGTCCGGAGGAAAGCTCTCGAGCTAGCAATGGACATGGTATCAAGCAAAAATGTTGAAGAGGTCGTAATGTTACTCAAAAAAGAGCTGGCCAAAACGGTCGACGAGCAATACGAGAAGAACACCGAATACCGATCACTGCTTATCCACTCCATCCATCAATGCGCCATCAAGTTCTCGGAAATTGCGCAGAGCGTGGTTGGGCTGCTCATGGACTTCATCTCGGACTTCAACAACGCGTCGGCTGTGGACGTCATCTCTTTCGTCAAGGAAGTTGTAGAGCGTTTCCCGAAACTGCGAAGTTCGATCGTCGAAAGATTGGTCTCTACTCTCAGTGAAGTCAGAGCTGGGAAGGTATACCGAGGAAGTCTCTGGATCGTTGGTGAATACTCGCTGGAAGAGAACGACATCAAGGAGGCGTGGAAGCGGATCCGAGCGAGCTTGGGTGAGATTCCAATCGTCGCGTCGGAGGCCCGGCTATTGGAGGAGCAGCCTGAGGGAGAGCCCGAGGTCAATGACCAAGTCAATGGCCACGCGAAGCCATCGGCGCCGACTGGATCACGAAAGGTGCTTGCAGATGGCACATATGCCACAGAAAGTGCTCTCACAAGTCAAGCCTCTGCCAAAGCAAGACTAGACGCTGTGAAAGCTGCTCAGAAGCCGCCGTTAAGACAGCTCATCCTCGACGGCGACTACTTCCTTGCAACTGTTCTATCCTCCACCCTTACCAAGTTGGTCATGCGACATTCCGACATTTCAAATGACAGTGCGCGCACAAATGCGCTGCGAGCAGAAGCCATGCTCATCATGATCTCCATAATTCGTGCAGGTCAATCGCAATTCGTCAAGGCACCCATTGACGAAGACTCGGTCGACCGTATCATGTCGTGTGTCCGATCATTAGCAGAATTCTCACAGAAAAAGGAGTTGGAGACGGCGTTCTTGGACGACACACGAAAGGCCTTCAGAGATATGGTACAAGTAGAGGAGAAGAAGCGTGCAGAGAAAGATGCTGTCCTGAAGGCGAAGAGTGCGATCCAAGTGGATGATGTCATCTCCATTCGTCAACTGAGCAAGAAGAACGCCGCGGACGGCGCCAACGATGCCGAAATTGACCTCGAGAAGGCAACAGGAGGCGACCTGTCTACAGAGGACTTGAGCTCCAAGCTCAGCCGTGTCGTGCAACTGACTGGGTTCTCCGATCCAGTCTACGCGGAAGCCTATGTTCAGGTCAATCAGTTCGATATTATTCTGGATGTGCTTCTGGTTAACCAGACCAGAGAAACGCTTCAGAACTTGTCGGTTGAGTTCGCGACTCTTGGTGACCTCAAGGTAGTCGAGCGACCAACAACCCAGAACCTGCCCGGCTTGGACTTCCTGAATGTCCAGGCCACCATCAAGGTATCCTCGACTGACACAGGCGTCATCTTCGGAAACGTCGTGTACGACGGACCCTCGTCCACGGAGTCGAATGTCGTCATCTTGAATGACGTCCACGTCGATATCATGGACTACATCCAACCGGCTAACTGCACAGAGACGCAGTTCAGGACGATGTGGACCGAGTTCGAGTGGGAGAACAAGGTCAATATCAACACGAAGATGCCCGAAGGCAAGGGCTTGCAAGACTTCCTCCAAGGGCTCATGAAGGTGACAAACATGAGCTGTCTGACCCCAGAGGCAAGTTTAGAAGGAGAATGCCAGTTCTTAAGCGCCAATCTTTACGCCAGAAGCGTATTCGGTAAGTCCTAAGTGTCACTTCAACTTGTCTACCCGTGCTTTTGACTAACCAGCAACAGGCGAGGACGCCCTCGCGAACTTGAGCGTTGAGCAAGAAGGCAAGAACGGGCCTGTCACGGGTTTTATGCGGATACGTAGTCGGTCGCAAGGCCTGGCGCTCAGTCTCGGATCACTCAAGGGTCTCAACAAAATTGGAGAGATGTCATGAGTTATGATCAGGTCATAGAAATGGATTCTCCAAATGATGGTCTCCACAGGTCTCTCTCGACGTATCTTTGGCCGAGGACGGCCCAGAGGAAAAGCAAAAAGCGCAGCGTCGGGGGCAAAACCCAAAAAGAAGAGTTGAGGACAGAGTTTAGAAGCCTGAAATGAAATCAAGTGAGGATTGACGATGAATGCCTGGCCTGCCATAATAACAACAGATTCTAGATGGGAGGGATTCTCGAGGCAAGAAAAAAAGATTCCTGTGGCTCTCTCGTGAAAAATTGGGCATGGCGCTTTTTTTCTTTTCTCTTTCCCCGATAAAAAAAGTGCATTGATGGTGGAGAGAGTTGTTTGTGTTGAGCGTGTGTATACGTACGATTTTGCAAGGTCTTTTTGATACTATTGTTGTTTTCGACATTTTTCTCGGCGTCATCTGAATGTTCTGGCGATTGTGCGAAAAAAAGAATTCTTGGTTTGATGCCGTTCCGAGATTCATCAATTCGATCCATTTTCAAAAAATTGGTTGGATTCTTTACCCGCCAGTCCATGCATGTCGAACGATGAACGGATACTTGTGGTGGAGAGAGACGAGATATCGGGAATCGTCGCAAACCACCAATCGATCGTGAAACGTATTTGGATTTTTTTTTTTGATGGATTGATAGTCATATTAATGTTTTTTCCCCACTTATGTACACCACATAATATCTGTCCGAGATGAATTGAGATGTGGAAATTATACACGTCTCCCTCCTATATCGTCTTTTTCCTCTCTTCTTCTCTTCTTCCTCTTCTACCACTAGAGAGCCAGAGCTCCGAGCGCAACGGCTCCGAGCATGCCGACCATGGCAGTCGCGCGGGCGCCTCCGTTCGTGGTCTGCGATGCGACGAGACCGTCCTGGGAAGAGGTCGAGGCGCGTGTGGAGGTGGTCATGCTGCCGGACGCAGAGGATGATGACGATTGGCTGCCGGTCGAAGAGGATCCAGTGGTAGAAGCGTCGGATGATGCAGCGCTGGAAGAAGCGCTGCCTGTGGTAGCTAGATGATCATAAAAGTCAGCATGAGAGTTCTCATAATGATTTACGGTTTTTTTTTAACATCTTTTTTCCTTCTTTCTGAAGATGGAAAAGGAGGAGGTGATGTGAGAATTCGCGCGCGACCCACCAGCGTGAGCGGTCGTGGTCGAGTGGTGGGCGGAAGTGTCCAAAGTGATGCCACTTTGCAGAGGGAACGCACTTGGAGAGGCTGTGGGAGAAGCCGTGGAGAGGCTGAGACTCGTGCTGGGAGCGCCGAGGGAGATGGTGGAGAGCGGGGTGGCGACGGTATTGGTGCTCTCGAGCACGAAGTAGGGAGTGTAGTTCGTCTGCGTCGGGTCGCTATCGTCGACAATCTCGATGGTGTAGTCGGAGCCGCGGACCTCAGAGGAGGGCACGTTCCAGGTAAATGTGCCGCTGTTGTCGATTGAGCCTGGAAGGAGGAGAGGAGATTGAGTTAGAGACTGAACGGAATGGAAGACGTGGTTGTCACTCTGTGTGAACTCACTGGCAATGATTTGGCCTTCGTTAAGATCGCTGCTGGCACCGCTACGCAGGATCAAGGTGACAGTGCCGTCGGTGGTAGGGTCCCACTCCAGAGTGAAGGGCTCGCCAGCAGTGACCTGAAGTCCAGATTCCGGGATCTTGGGAGGGTTGGGGTTCTGTGCGAGGACAGCGAAAGGAGCGCTGAAGAGCGCCAGGACGAAGGAGCGTGAGAAGAACATATTGGAGAATGTGATGGCGAGAGTGTACCGTAACTTCTGGGGCTATACACTGACGATGGGTATAATAAGAAAAGAATGAATGAAGTGGTAGACAGGGATTGTACAGAGGTGCGCAAAGATGGAGGGGATGGAGGAGGATGAGGATGATAATATTGGAATACACGCGACTCACGCGCGACTAGGAAGGGCATGACGGGAGGGACATATGTACGTACCTTTCATTCGATCATGGCAACGGCCCTCGTTGCGCCCCTGCAAATGTGTGTATAGGTTGTCTAGCAGTAGTGGAGGAAGGGCTGGTACCGCCTTCACCAGGTGAGGTGGCCAATAAAGGAGCAGCTTGAAAGTGGTCCAGAGGCACGCTTTGGTAGCGGCGGAGGTAGCGCGCCAATTTCGATAGTACATTAGTCCGCTAGTCGCCACGGCCTGGATCTGCGCGCCATTTCAACCAGATACCAAGTTGATGTATTGCAAAACAACGCAGCGCATTTCGTGGGACATGCCGTTCGCATGTTGCACCAGACTTCTGTGCATTGTCATCAGCGGCAAGTTCTGCGTAACATCTGTGATCCATACCAAACACACGAGGTGATGACTTCATTCATGTCGCTAGCACCGTCCAAACGGCCAAGAAAAGCGAGATTGGCCCTGCCGAAATTGGAGGTTTGTACTGGAGATGAAGGGCTACCCCCGATCCTGATCGCTGGTTCGGCCTGACCGGAACTCCTCTTTGTTACGTTGCTCTGGTTGACGACTGGGGGTCTGGTGACCCCGCGGCCAACCTTCGAGGTGGCACAGGTGGTGGCGACTGTGAAGTACTCTATACGGAGCAAAAAACAGCCTCCATGACCGCAGCAAGACGGCTAACGGCACACAAGAAGTCGTTGCCTGCGAGCGAGGCTGCGCACGCATACGTGTGCGCATTGCCTGACAGATCGCCAAATACACAGTCGGTCGGAGCCTCGGCCAGGGACCGAATGGATTCTTCCGGTTCTGGAGAATGGGTTGTTAGGCTTGGGTGTCGAGGGAGAAAGTCATGTCTCCGACGGCCATCGTAATGATCACGCATCGGAGAATAGCCGAATGTCAAAGTTGACGATGCACCCCTGAATAGAAATGCGAAGGGGAGCTGCAGATGCAGGTGTGTAGAGCTTGGCTGAAGCAGGTATGGTGGCACTGCGGCGCATGCGGCAAGGCTGAAGAACCATTTCGTTGTATGAAGCTGTAGGTACATGCACATGTGTACGCGTTGTTCGTTGTTGGGCACATGATATGTATAGATCAGGCTGCGAGTGCCAAGCGAGCGTCAAGGAGGGCGCAAGAAAAGGCTTTCCATAACCTTTGAATGGACGTAAGGACAAACTCCTCCAAGTACTTTGTGCACGTGCGGCTCGCCCATGTAATGTTGTAGTTGACCTGCTCGTATAATGGAGTTGTTTTTGCATTGTGGTTAGCCTGCTCGATCACTGGCGCCCAAGCCACTCGCTGCTGCTGCTGCTGCTGCTGCTGCTGTTTAATGTCTTCTTCACCGTATACCAACACCTTCCTATCACTACCGCAGTCGTGTTCAGTCAGTAGCGATCGAAATTCTGAATCCTGGGGTCTTTTTCGGAGAAGTCTCCACACAGTAGCCGTAGACCACGATGCCTTCGCTACCTCACCTTCGCTTTTCCCCCCTGAATGAACCATCCTTGGGGGAATGTGGCAGCGATCAAACCAGTAAGGTTTCAAATAATCAAAACCGGACCTGAGCGGCATTCGCAAGCATGCGCTGTCATCCAGTGTTCAATCAGAAACGATGCCGGCGAGCGAGCGTGAAGTCGATATAAAGACGAGTCCTGATGATGCAAGGCACAACATTGAAGCGATAAGATAAGGTTGAGAAACGAGCCGCACAACCGGGGGCACTCGCTGCAGGATGCATGATTTTACGAAGCCAGGATAGCGGCCACTGGAACAACAAGGAGCCATGGCCCAATATCTGCTTTCTCAGATTCTGCTACCTGCCTGTGTCCTCGCAGCTATGCCGTACCAGGCTTGCATCGCCCATATCTCCCTTCCACTTCGATTCGACACAAAAGACAGCGCCCTGTCCGTCCACAAAATCAGACGATGCCGTAGCACGCCATTGCCAGAACGCCCATTTACTCCTTCTCCCATATGAAAGGCGAGAAAGGCCAAAGCTCAATGCACAAGCTCTGCTGCCTTCCTGGTTCCAGTGGTATGTATCCCAAGGTCGTCGTCATGTATTAGACTCTCTGGCGCTTGGCTCTCACGCCATACCCATAGCCCGCTGTCCATCGTACGTGCCGGACCGCATACTGGCACGATTCGCACTGCCCTGCGAGTCTGAGCTCGCATTAGGGTGATTGACATACGGTAAGGTCGGGGTAGCCAAAGCATCTCCACCGACATGTCGCACAGAGCTCTCGTTCCCCCAAGCATGCTGCTGCGACTGATCGTTATTGACGTGCACGATTCCAGGCTGCGACTGCGTTGTGCCATTGCTAGCAACGACTGCCGGCGCCGTGCCACTTCCAGGAGCAGCAGGAGCCTTCGCGCGATCGCCATATCGTCGCAGAATCTCCTTAGTCGTGATTTCAGCGTTGTTGCTGAACAACGAGGAGTCGTTGAGAATCATGGCTAGATCTTCCGGTACCTGTGATAAGTTTGGTCAGCGAACTGTCGTGGTGAAGTCTTAGCACCATGGACTTACCTCGCACATGCTCTCGTTGCACTCTATGAGGCTGTGTACAGCTTCAATCCCCAAGAAGCTATCATCGACAGGCACATTCTCTTTGCCGCGATGCAGGATGTTGGGAGTGATGACGGTGGCCAAATTGTGGACGTCCATCTTGCTTCCGCTCTCTTCATCGACGTGACTGAAACTCGAGACCCAGTTCATGAAAGTGAACAACACCTCCATCGTGTCTCGATGAGATTTTGGCAGCAGACAGCATGTCAGATGCAGTAGCCGCCGTCTTCGTTCACCGTCTTCGATCTTTTGTGATGAAATCCAGAGCTTGTTCAGCTTGTATGTCAAAAGCGGATCAGGGAGCTCCCGGAGGAACTTTTTCAGAAGTGCAGCGACCTGGACTGGGTTCTCCTTGGAAAGGTCGACATCGACTGCACCCTTATTATCAATCTCCTCCTTGACATCGTTGAGGCGTTTGATGTTTCCATTCTTTCGGAAAACACCCTCGACAGACATATCCATGGTCCTCATAGCACTCACGCACTCTTGAACCAAAGAAGGTACCTTGAGCGACCCAGGACCAACACCGTCTGTACTTTCTTCGTAGTCGCGCTCGATGAGCTGTTCTAGGGGTACGCCAAAGATGGCATTCTTCGGTCGCTTGTCTTTCTTGTCCTTGTTACCCTGGAAGGCTTTGCCGAATTTACTCCAAAACGTGGGGCGCTTGGCTTCGATAAGATCGAGGAGCTCTTCTTGGTTGAAGTGCCCTTCCAAAAGTGGCTCCATGTAGAGAACGGCGATATGCCTCACGATGAAATACTCCAACGCGGTCAACTCGGAGAAGTACCTCTTGGTTGCAGCCGGCCTGGATTCGTACCTCTCGTTCCCATCTCCAGAGTAATCACGAGTATGCCCGTTCACCAGTCTCGGCTTAGGTTCCTGTGGAACCATGCCTTGTCTCGCGTATCTCGATGCATTGGGCCGTTGCTCTCGCGTCTGCTGTGCCTGCACTATTCTGGGGATGTCGTCCAGCGTCATGGCATCATTGCCTCCAAAAGCAAGGTGGGTTGAGGTTTCGCCATTGCCATCTCGATCTTCCACTATCTGAAACGTACCAGTCCTTCGCCGATTTCCAGTCGGTCCATCTGCAGAGCCAGGTCGCATCGCCTCTGGACCATCTATGATCCTTGAGGTGCGAGCTTTGTGAGTTGCGTTAGAAAGGTGCTTGTCCATTCTGGTGCTTCTCAGTCGCCGAATGTCGCCCATGGTATCCTCGTAGCTAGGCTCACCCTGCTTTCTCTGGGAGCCTGATCTTCCAGCGTAGGATTTGGACCTGGTATTTGATCGCGCAAGTAGCGGCGGATGGTCATCATTAGAGGGTGTATGGCCTTCGCGAGAATCATATCCGCTAAGGTTAGGATCGTCGCTGGTATGGGGCAAAGCACCGCTAGTTCTCAGAGTAGCCAACAACCGCGCATGTGCAACTCGTAGGAGGTGGACGTATTGCTGTAACCGTGTCACCGGGGTATACCCGCCAATTCTTGCATCGCTTGGTGCATGAGCCTCGCAAAGTACTCGCTGTGTGATCTCACTCCATCGTGCCTCGTCTGGATCGTTGCTAAGATCTCGAGCACACTTACCACAACTGAGGCATTGTGTGTGAATTACCGAGTCGCTCCGTCGGAAGCACCTGTCTTCGACAGCTTTGCCGCATATGACACACGTGTCGGCGCTCTTGTTGACGAAGAACTCCGCATCCTGTCTAGAATCGCGCTTGCTCTCATCGTCCAGCCGTTGCTCGAGCTTGCTAATATCCTGCAGGAACCGCTCGAGACCTTCAGCGCTCGACGTCTCGCGTTCCAGCTTCAAAGCACCGGACAGACAAATTCGAATCATGAGTTTGAGATAATGCGCCAATCCGGTGACTAGGGAAAGTAGCTCTTGAGTTACACCCAGTCTTCGAACACCATTGTCCTGATTTTCTGCCAGCAATTGGAAGAAGGCCACGACCTTCTTGCACAACAGCTTCGCTTCTCTGCTATAGCTTAGACCTGGATGCACAATGGCCTCAAATGTCCGTACACCTTGTTCGGCATTCTTGTTCGGTCGAGTTTGCAGCCTGTGGTCGAGGTCGTCCGCTGCCGTGAATAGGAGATCCACATGCGTGATGAATTTCTTGGCTGCCACAACACCATCCATGTAAGCTCCATTGCTCACATGTAGTAACATGTCCGAAATGCACGTGGCAGATCGCTCCTCGAAGGTTGACAGTGTGTGCCATATGCGATGCACCTTGTACTCCACGGCCTCTTCTTCACTACGTACCACCTTCCGCTGCTCTTCACTGGCATCTTGGTCACGAGCATCTTGATGTATCTGACGCTCCAATCCAGCGTCCTCTTCAACCATCTTGGCAGGGGCGGCATGCAGTCGAACGTTCCAGTACTTGTGAATCATGTAACACTCGGGATGCCAGTGCTGATTGACACCATTCCTGAATATCTCCACGAACTGCTTAAGAATGGCAGTTTGGCAGCCGTTACACCTTTGTGCGAATTTGGTGGAGTAGTGATAGTGGCAATACACGCTGCCCTCGTGCTCGTAGTACGAGTCTTGCGCGCCGAAAATCGTGGGACAAACTGAGCAGGTAAAGTGCTCAATGTGGTATTTCCGATCCAGTGCTGTGATGTACGAGCCTCTAAGCGCTCCACCACAGGCATAGCACAGAAGGTCGAGCCTACGGAAGTAGTCTGTCTCGCAGAGCGGATACTGGTTCGGCGGGTGGTCAGGTACAGGGAAGAACTTGGAGGCCACAATCTTGCTACAGTCCTAGAAGAAAGTCAGCATGCAAGCTAGCGCTCTAGCAGTGCGTACCTACATGGCATGTGAAGCATTCCAGGTGGTATGTGTCCCCCAAGGCTCGCACAAATTGACCAGTCAGATGTCTTCCGCATTTCCCACAGAGTCTCTGCTGCCCGCTTGGCCTTCTGCTACTCGACTTTGACCTCTCTTTGCTCCCTGGATCAGTCACACCGTCGGTCGAAGGCCTCGCGCGGTCCTGGGACGGTCGTGTTTTGTCGTGGGGGACCATAGCCTGCGCAGTGGAGTCGTTGGTGTCGTAGGCACGGTAGGGCAGATTGGAATTGCCATTTGCCAGCGGCGCAGCAGTCATGGGAGATTCATCGTAGGATGTCTGCTTGGCCGCACCCGGCGGTCTGTCGTCTGACGGAAGTGCCATGCCAGGGCTCCGCTAGGCGGCACTGGCTGGATGGAGATGTGCGCGCAAACCCGAGGCGGACGCGCTCAGTGTAAGGCAGAATGGAGGGTACGACGTAGGAACAAGTGGTCGTTAGCTGTCTAGTGAAGGCGGCGCCGGGATCGTGTTCGGGAGGCTCGCGTGCTGCAAAGGCGGTCGCTGCAGGGGAGGCCGACGGCGGCGCTGTGGGAAGCGGTTGTCGCGGTGGCAGAGTGTGAAGCAGACGAGGCCCATGCAGATGACTTGGCTTGCTCCAGAGTCAGTAGGCCGCACAGCAGTGACGGCGAGGGAGGTAGAGGCAGAGGCAGAGAAACGTGGTGTAGGCGCGGCGATCACGAAGTAGCAGCAACTTGAACTGGAGCAGCGCTTGACCCTGGTTGCTGGCAGCGAATCTCGAATCTGAAACAGCTCGCCTCCACCCAGAATAGCACTCCGCCCGAGCAGCGCCAGAGCATGAAGTCGGTGCAGGCGGAGGATGTTGTTGTTGGTGGAGGCAGGGCGGTGGGCAGATCGACAGGGTGGGTGACGATGTAGGAGAGAGAGAGAGGCTGCTGGTGTCTGGTGTGTTGGCGGTCGAGGGAGCCTCAGGGAGCAATAGGAATCCACACTACTGCTCTACCGGCACTGTGGAGAAGGCGGAATAAGGTGCAGCCTCACGAGCCTCATGACTGAATTGCCTGAATGCCTCCACCGAACCTGTCATCACATTCGATATTCTTCTCATGACCACCACTGCAAGGCTCTCAGGTAGCACCAATACCATTACAAAACATAACAATACAACACAATGGAACCAACACAATCGTCCACTGAATATCTTGAAGTCAACACATCGGCATCGCGATCATCATCATCACCGCCACCGACGAACAAGCAGCAAGAGAAGCCTCGGAAAGTAATGTGGGCAGCTACTAGTAAAGGAGAATGTGGTCGATGTGACATCGCTTGGGCAAACCTCACACTAGCAGAACAGAGCAACAGAGCAATCACCCATACGGGAAATTCTCTCAACCCGCCCCGCTGCTCTATCGTTAAGTAATGTGATCGATGATCGATAAAACAGATGTTGCTGATGCTCGTATTTCCATCTAACTTTCATCTGGGCAATCCTGTGAGCCTCAGGCCACACAACTCTTGCTGTCACGTGCCGTTCTCACTCCACCAGAACAAAGCTCCACGTCCTCCACCAAAGCTCACCACAGCACACGCGACACACACTCCCCTCCTTCGCACCATCCACCCACAATGGCCAATCCAGAACAACCTCAAGAACCATCCAAACAGACCCCCGCCCGACGCGTTCCCCCAGTCCTCTCCCGCCGCCGACCTCCACCCGAAGGCGACGAAGAAGCCACAGCCCGACTGCGTCTAGGCGACATGGCCAACGAACAAGGTAAGGGCCAAGCTCAGACATCCATCACCACCCACATGTTTGTGAGAGGAGGGCTGTTGTCGCTGACCTGTACGCCCGCGCTCTCCCCAAGCCCTCTCCTGCGCTGAAGTGACTCTCATGCTCGACCAACTCGACAAAAACCCATCCGGCCGCCGTCCCAACCACACCGAGATCTACTACAAAACCCGCGAATACTGCCGCCACTTTGCACGCTTCAAGACAGATGCCGCGATTCGCCAGGTCAATCAGATCAGTGTGGACCTCACAGTCATGGGCTTTGGGATAACACAATTCGAACGCGCGCAATTAGGTACGTCTTCATTGCCCAGGATTTGATGAGGAGGTTATATGGTGCTCATCTTTGGATAGCAACATTATGTTGTGATGGAGCAGAGGAGGCAAAGACTCTGATTCCTTCATTGGAGGGCAAGATTTCTGATGATGAGCTCGACGCCGTCATTGCCGATATATCCAAGCTGCGAGATTTCTCGTAGTCCCGACTGCATTCTGATATACACGAGTCACGACATTAGCGAAGGCGTTGGTTGGGGTAAAAGGGCCCATCAAATTTCTGAGTCTGCTCACTTATGAATAGTCCATGCTTTGCATGGCGCGATCACTGGAGCATTGGAACACAGATGAGCGTACTACTGCCATCTCACAATATTCATGGTATTGCTCTGATGCTACACAATCTTCTGCTTCACTTTTTCCATTTGGCCGCCTTTTCGTTTCGTAGTACATGCCCGTCCACAGCCATAGCGCCACAACGAAAGGGCACCTTATTTGTGTGCTTCAGTCTCAAAGTCATCGTCTCATTCGTCGCATTGTAATTCCAAAAAATTTCGACAAAGAAGAGGAAGACGCGTCCTGGAAGCAGGAATGCTTCTGCTTGGGTGGTGCTCCGAATGAACTCCGCCAACACCTTGCTCGCTTCGTATGAAACCCGAAATTAATAAACAAACAAAATAAAATCTGCTTCAGAGCATCGTGTTTGGGGTGTCGGCTCAGATATGGCCTTGACGCGATGATGCCCGTGGCGTAGGATCCGGATCGGCCTCCTGCGTATGCTGAGGTTTTGGGGTAGCGCTTTCGCTGTTGCCATCCGGGTCCATGTTTATGACTTCGATATGATCTCCAGGTTGCTGAGGAAACAGCTCTGGCGGGGTCAGTGTTCCACCATGAAGAGCCTCCTCAATGCCCTCCTCGGCGATAGCGTCGGACGTCCCAGAGGTCTTATAAGGCAAGAGATCTTCGCTGGAAACCACACTTCCTTGACTATTGGTACGCATCATTTCAGTCCCAAGCTTGGAGCTGCGCTTAACATGCCTTCTAGGTGACCGCTGCCTGATCTGGATGTGGCCCAGCTCTTCGTCTTCATCATCACCGCTCTCCGCAGCTGACTCGTTGCGCACCTTCTCCAGCGATCGACGTTTGGCTTGTATGGCCTCGTTAGATGGTTGCCTTCGAGGTCCAGTGGGCTCTGTGGTGCTCAGCTCCGCAGGCGCCGATAGCGATTGATCCAGAGGTGGAGGATGCGGCGCGCTCAAGGTAGTCCGCTTCGACTGTTCGACGTGACCGGGACTCGTGATGCCTAGTCCGCCAAACTGACGTTCCATGTCAGACTGCTGCGATTCACTCCACTCGTTAGTAGCTTGTCTGCTAATGACAAATGAAATGCCTTCCGGGTTGTTCCCGCCAAAACTGCTGTCAGTCTCTCCAAATGAGCTTATGGAGTCACCCCTGCTCGTCGTTCGGACGCTGCTGGAGAGACTGTTAGTATGACCGAAGGGAACCGACGAGGAAATGGTCGTCGTGGGGCTGTCATCCGCTGGTAAAGAATCCTGACGTTGTGGCGCGATCGGTTGCGGCAGTGTTGGCTTCCAGCCTTCTGGGGGCGCTTTCCATTGACATAAGCGACCAAGGATTTCCTCGAGCTTTTCTTTCGTTGGTGGCTTTTCGACCAAAGCGTCAAAGTGGTGAGGCGCTTGAAGCTCTTTGAGGTACCCTGTCACGGCAACAATTGGTGTATGCGAGTTTGCATTCTTCGTGTCGCGGATCATCCGTGCAACGTCTGCGCCGTTGACATGCGGTAACTTGTACTCCGTCATAATGATATCGAACTTGACTTCGGTCATGGCGTATCGCATCGCTTCCGAACCATTGGTGACGGCTATAGTACGGCAGCGAAGCTTCTCCAGTAGCCGTTCCATGACCAGGCGAGAGACAGGGTGGTCTTCGCATACAAGAACATCAAGAGTGCGAAATGTTGGCCCATCTGCTAAACTGATCTGCGAGAGCCTGCGTGAGCTCTGTCTACGGCGCTGCACTCTCAAGAAGGCCTGATGTCTGCTTTCTTCAGTGTCGGACGAAGACGGGGAAACATCGAACACGCCACTTCGCCGCTTGTGGTGGTGAGCAGGAAGCAACTCAGGAACAAGGTCGTCTCCGTTCTGAGACCCGACTGTCTGCGATCTCGCCCGAGGTGAGCTTATGCTTGGTTGCCTATGCGTTGAAGCTGTCCTTTCGTGCCGCATCGGCAAGCTGACGGGTCCAGGCTTACCCGATTTTATAGGAGACGGCGTCGCTGATGATGCCTTGAAGGTCACTGGAAGCTTCGGGGCCTGCTCAAAAAAGTTGCCAGGTTGAAGAGAGCTGCTTGTCTGCTGCGAGAGACTGGAGGAGCCACTGGACGTCTTTCGGCGCTCTTGCGTGTGGCCAGCACTGAACGAGACTAGTAGTGGCGAAGACGGCTGCGATCCTCGGCTCGGCGACGAGTTGCTCTGGCTCAACACCGACGGCGATTGTGGTCTGTTGGATCCTTTATTGCTGGAAAGTGTGCGCTTCAGCGGCCCTGATACAATAGGACTGGATTCCAAGGACGGCGCTGGGGTAGGTGAAACCACCGCAGAGGACGGTGTGGACACTGCGGTGGTGGCCTTCGCTTGTGCCTGCATTGCATCTGCACGAAGCTTTTGTATCACATCTTTATTCGCTTTCTCGAGGACTGGTAAGTTTTTGTATTGAAAGCTGCCAAAGTCGTCGGCTGCAACAGGCTCGCTCAGTCGGCGTGACCGGCCATCTCGGACATGCGGCGGAATGTGGAGGGGCATCAAATTTCGTTTGACAGCGTTGACTTGGTTTCTTACCCGCGACAAAGCGTCATGAGGTCTGTCTGGGTAGTCAGCACCTGGTGTTTGCGCCGGCGATGTCGATTGGTCTTCAAACTCAGCCGCGAAGTTTTGCATGGTAGCGCCTCGAGCATCAAAATATTCGGTGTCTTCTGGGTTCTCACTTGCTGGCACAAACGAAGCTTCGTCCTCCCGTAAGGTTTCCCAATTGATCTCAGAGAACCAAGGGTGGGCTTTGATTTCGTCACCTCCATCTTCGTACTTGCCATCCTTGTTCGATCCGAGTCGTTCTTGAGGATCCAGGCACATCAGCTTGTTCATGAGATCTTTTGCTTCCTCCGACACAAAATCATCTTCATCATCCTGTGGCCACTGGATGTTGCGCGCCAGAATGTTTTGAAACACCTCCTCAGGCGTGTCGGCATTGAATGGCGGTCTCCCGTAGAGGCACTCGAAGAGAACACAGCCCAGCGACCACCAATCGCTCATTTCGTCCTGTCCTGCGCCATTGATTGTTTCTGGCGCAAGGTAATCTGGAGTTCCCACGAACCGGCGATTACTATCTTCCGGATCGAAGAGCGACATCATAGGAGGTAGCATGCTTGATTCAGTTCTTGGTACGCTGACATTACTTTGTATGGGTTGAAGCGCGTATGGGTCAGGTGACTCGCTACCTTCCTCATCCGCTGTCTCTTCCTCGATCGGGGTCCTTCCATCCGCGACAGAGATCCGGCGAAACGCTGCGGAGAGCGCCTCGCTGTCATTACTATCACTACGGTGGCCTGATGTTCGTCGCGAATGTTCTCGAGAGCCTTCGCGGTACAGACTGAAATAAGACGGTTGGCTGGCTTCCTGACTTGCCATAGCCGGTGTCAATGCCGGCGTCTGGCCCGGTGAGTGATTGAGTCCTTGGTAGTCAAACGATGTAGAACGCGAAGAGCCCACAGATGGCGCACGTCGAAAAGGGCCTGATTTCAGTAGATCGGGCGGCGCGTCTCCAGGTTTGGCATTGATGGCACGCTTCTGCCGCCCGATAAGACCCATCCTCGAGAGTCCAAAGTCCGTCAACTTTAGGTGCCCCTTTGCGTCAATGAGGAGATTGTCAGGCTTCAAATCACGATGCACGATTTGACGACTGTGAAGGTGCTGAACGCAAAGCACCACTTCACCAATGTACTTCTTCGTCCAGTCTTCCGGTAGGGCGCCAAGAACTTTGATCAGAGAGGCACAATCGCCACCATTTAGATACTCCATAACCAGGTACAGGTAGTCTTTGCTGGAAAATGTCCAGTAAAGCTTCGCGACGAAATCGCTCTCTCCTTGCCACATCATGATAGCGCGTTCAGCCTTGACATTGGTGACTTGGTTCTTTGCTACCATGTCTGCCTTCTTAAGCACCTTGATGGCGAAGTAGTCGCCTGTTGATTTCTTCTTGGATAGATAAACGCTTCCAAATGCGCCCTTACTGATCGGTTTGATGATTTCGAAATCTTTGATAGATGTTTGAATAGCCCGGGGTTGAGGATTACTGATAACGGCGCTGAGGCGGGGAGATGCAGGTCGGCCCATTGCCTCCGACAATGCGGCGGAAGACTGCCTACGGTGGTGATGATGGTGGTGATGCTGCGCTCGGATAACAGGTGAGTGAAACTCGCTGTGACTCAGAATAGGAGAAGTAATTGGCGATGGGTTACTATCCGTCCCACTAGGGAGCCTTGGCTTCGCCATCCGTAAAGGAGACGGTGGGGGCGGCGGTCCTCGCGCTGGTGACTGCTGGCGCGCCATACTGGTCAAACTGGGTAGAACTAAGCTCTGTCGCTTGCGCTCACGGGATCTGGTACTGGTCACACGGCTCAGAGTGGCGTCGGCTCCTGGGGAGTCAGCTCGACGATAGCTCCCGCTGGCGATAGACGATCGCATACTGCTGTCACTGTCGGCTCCAGCATCGCTCTCGAACGCAATAGATCCCCGTTTGTGGAACATGAAAGGCTCGGAAGGTGCACTGTACGATTTGGGCGTCGTGGCGCCACGAGGGCTGCTGGCTCGCGAAGACTCTGCAGAGGACTGTCGGCGTTGCAAATTCGGGTCTGAGGAATTGCGCAGCGCCATGGCCATGGCAGACGGGCTTCCTGCAGTCTTGAAAGAATTTAGACTAAAGAGCTCGCTCGTGGGTACTTGGTCGGGAGGTTGTGTTTGAGCATTCCGATCGGTTCCCACTGATTGATCCTGGTCCGCAGTGCTGTAACCCTCTGACTCCTCCCCTGAACTTGAATCGCTAATGTCGCCGGCTGCGATTCGTGCAGCCTTCTGTAGAGCAGCCTCAATGCACTCTTGAACCAGAATATCATATTCTACACGTATCCGCTCGGAATATTCGAGAATCCGACGATGACGGAAGACAGCTTCGACCTTTGACTTCGCAAGCTGAGAAGTGTCATCGCAAAGCAGCGATAGACCTGATTCATTCTCGAGGGTCCCTGCACTAGGTGACTGCCATTGCATTACTTGCTGTATGCGACTTTCGGACTGAGGTGATTGCGTGCGAAGTTCTCCGGGTGCATAGCTTTTCGTATCTTTGATGGATGGCGTGCTGATCTCCATGGCAGTGTCGCACAAGTCCAGGACCAGTTCAACGATCCGGGCAAGAGGCCGGCGTACGGCAAAAGAGCGTGCTCGCTGATGACTTAGGCCACTCGTTGACGACTCACGTGATCTTGACACGTGCGCAGAAGGGGACGCTCGGCCAGACGACGGTCCAGATGATGGCGTCGAATTCGGTCCTATCTGAAGTCCTTTATATTCTGCTTTTGGGATAGGCTTGGGTGAGCCTCCATCGACTGCAGTATTGCTCGTCATCCGTGCTTGTGCTTCAAGAGCGTCTAGAACTCTGACTAAAGCCGACCTCTGCTCATTGAGTGACTCTTGTGCCATTTGCACCTCCATTTCTGCGCGATGCTCCTGGGAGCAGAGCTCTGTATGCTTCTCGAACCACCAAGGAGTTATTTGACGCTCGCAAATTCGGCACAGTACTGGAAGAGGTGGTGGATGGTTTCCTGGATCATGAGCTCCAACGTCCGCGAGTAGGGTGAGGTAGTTTGCAAGCATCTCTGCGCCCACGCCAAGCGAATCGACAAGCACTTGGGGAAGGTCGATGGTGATCTCGCGGGAGACTGCGGGTTTGACCATCCACATAGTATGGCTTTCGTCTCCCGTGGTCCGGTCATACACCATGATGCCCTGAGCTTCTAGCTCGATCGTATGCTCCTCAGCTACTGGTGTCTCCTCGGCGTCCTTCGGGTCGATTAGCATACTTTCGGATCCATACTTTGGCTCCACTGGAGTCCTGTCGTCGGCCAATAGAGCATCCTCGCTTTCGACAATCGGCGGAGTTCTCACAGTGAAGCGTACGAAGTGGCTTTTCGAGTCGTCCTTGCGAATTGCTTCGACACACTCAGCAAATGCGCTTTGGTTGTCGACAAGTATGTCCGCAATGGGTCTGCCACTGATTGAGGCTGCAGGAGTTCCAGTCATGTCCTCCCACGACGGACTGGCCCATCTGATTTTCCCATTCAGATCCAACTCCACGATGGCGTTCAGCGACTGCTCAGCGGCCCTCTTCAAATCCTCGCGTTCGGATCGAATATCCATGCTGATGGTTCTCAGCATATTCCCTTTGTCACTGCCATCGGTGGCGGCCTGTTCTCTTAGTGTTGTGACCACAGGAGGAGCTAAGGTCGTGCGTGCCGTAGAGGCTTCGGTGTCGGCCATGATGACAATTGAATGAGCTTCTTCTACCTAAAGCCCGAGGCCGTGGTATGCCGGATGGCACCCCGAGCAGCCACTATTCCATGCGAGAAGAGCGACCCATCGTGATGCGGATCAGATGGGAGCGCTGTGGTCGGCCAAGGGCAGCGCTGTGTCGGGAGCCGATGGAAAGTCGAGGTGAAGTGCTGCGGCGCGGGCACACAGAGCCAGGGAAGGGCGTAGGCGAGCGAGCAGGCGAGCCAGCGGAGGCTTTGACAAAGAGGCACACAGCAGCAGCAGCAGCAGCAGAGCGCGTGCTGTTGTCAGGTAACGATCATGGGCGGTGGGCAGTCTGGGTGTGTGTCGATCAGCGAGTGCGGTAGTATGTGGAGGTGTGTAAGAAGTTGTTGGCTTTGGCCGTGTCGTCGGTCAACAGCTGCGAATCGTGTTGGTACAAGCTTCCACGCTGCGGTAGCACTTGCGGGGCAGTCACCACCCTAGCTGAACCCTGCCGGGTAGCGCGCAACGAACTCACGTCCGGGTAGTAGGAGGAGGTATGGACGGTCTCCCACCTGCCGTCCACTCCGCCAGCCAGTAGGAGCCAACTCCCAGCAGCAGCTCATCCTTCCACCGTCATCCTCGCCGGCGTACCAAGCCACCATCATGATGTCGCCGCTCAGTCAGCCAACCTCTTCGTACCTCCGTCGCAGCACTGGCGCGGAATGCCACCAGTCGGACAGGCCGCGTTTCATCGTCCTGGCGACCAGTATCACCATTGCACCTTGCACGTAACCTTGTCCTGCGAAGCCTGGGAGGGGGAGGTACTTCGCCAAGGTAATGTCATTCTGAACGGTCACACCACTCGTCGTCGAGCCCAAGATCCGGCTGCCGGCGGGACATCCGTCCGCAGTTTACACGACTCACGAGTGGCTCTTTGGGCACATGCGCTTCTTCCAAGTTTGAAACCGTGGATCAGCTACTTCATCAGGGCGGAGTCTTCTAGCTGCAAGGAGGAGGCTACGCCCTACCAGCTGAGAAGATCGTGGTGAACAGGACGTCCTGCAAGGGACTCAGAGCACATGACGAACAGTTCATCATGACACTTCATATTGTTATGCCGAACACTGGAAGGCCTTGAACGCGAAAAGCACGGCATGCCTCCCAGGATGCCACGATACATGTACAGTTCACACCCCAAACACCTTATCCGGTACGCCATGTGCGATGCGGAACTTCGCCCGAGTCACCCGGACTTCAAGCATTCCACTTACCAGCTCCAGGCATACCAAACTTCGTCCTGTCGCCCAATCCTAACCTCTCATACTCTTCCATTCGCTTCTGCTTCTTCACTTCCCTCTGTTTTTCCCGTTCGAATTCACTCTCGTCATTTGGCAGTCGCTCTGAGCTGTTCATTCTCGCCTTTGCTTTCTCTAAGATCTTGCCAATGGAGGATTGCCTCTGCTCTCCTGAGGCAGCCCGTGTGCTTGACATACTGCCTGTTCGGACGGAAGATCTCGGAATTTACTGCTTGAATGTCGACCTGATCGGTGGAGTCCCAATGTGGCTTCAGCTGCGAGATTGATGTTACTGATTACCATTTAGCCCGAACACTTGACGAAAGATTCATACATACAGACACAACACGCTTTCCAAGGGCTGTACTGGTCTGTATCGATAGTTGGGACCTAATTCGGTCTGTTTGCTTTGTTGATGCGGGGCTCAGTGTTCTGTATCAGCTGGATGAAGAAGTCGTCCTGAGCTGTAGAACTCTTAAGCATATGGAGGATCATCTGACACTTATATATGCACGCTCGTCTCCGTCGAGCAACCAACATATGGCCATGACCGAACGCCGAATGCGAATATGCGGGTGCCTGTATAGCGGAATCTCGAGCTGATGTCGCGAGTCCGCTGCGTCAGCACTCTGCAGCGGTGACTCAATGGTTGTGTCTTGGACCGCTGTTCGTCGTCACGTTATTGAGCCAATGACCGCTGACTTCCCTCAGCGAAGCGGTAAAGAGCTCTCAGGCATCCATACTACGTGCGCCTCGAGCTCCGAGCACCAGGAGATTGATAACTCGGCTAAGGCCGCAGAAATGCAGGCAGCGACATAAACCCTCGGGCAACGTGAACACTGCGGCTTTCACGAAGAGCAGTCGTCCTTCCTTGCTCGGAGTTCGCTTCGGCGTTCGATTCTAGCTCTCTCGGCTCCGATTGTAGCAGCACCGCTCTGAGGCTGATCTACCCTGTTTACTTACTTACTCAGTCACGATTTTCATTACTACACACACCTCACACTGTATGCTGGTATGCGATGCACAGTCGGCCATATGATCAAGTAGTGTCATCGCACGATGTGAAGGTGGGAAGGTCTAGAAGGGTTATCAGCCTACCACGAGCATGCGATGTACCTTCACATTACGCCATCGGAGCTACAATCCATCTCAAGCAAAAATCTTCGGGCTTTCATTGAGCAATGCACAGTGAATGTGCAGATAGGCGCGCCTGCAGTATCGTCGCAGCACCATTTTTGTCTACCAAAGCCCGCCCACCTGGCACAAGCTTTCCACCGAGCAAGTTTTCTTAGGCGTCAAGAAGTGATAGTGCTACGAAGCTGGCTACCTTTGTCGCGCAAAGGAGTGACACGGCTGACATGCGACCGTCTTGATCGAGAGTGCGTGTCTTGAGGCGACGTTGCTGATGAATGCAAGAAGGCGGCTGATGTAGAACTGCTTTGTGATGGTTGATGGGTTGGATTTGAATGTGATAGTCAGAAAATTTTAGCTTCAAACTAGCATTTGTATGGTCGATGAAACCAGACCTCACGTCGCACTTTCTTCGCCAATCGCAGTAAGCCTCACAAAAACTTCTCCGTATCGCCAGTCTGCAGAATTCAGTGAGCCGCCGACTGGGATTGCTCACGCCATGGCGTCAGGTTCCAGCTCATGCAAAGTTGTCCTGGCGAATTCAATCGCCAAGACCTTGCTGGTCGAGGTTGCTGAGAGCATCAAAGCATCGAATCAGACCCCACGTCTTCATGGCTTCCTCGCCAACAAAGATCCCGCAGCTCGCATGTACGCCGACTGGACCAAGAAGACGTGCGAAGACAAGTCAGTCGCAGATCAACAACAGGAAGTGTTTGACCCATGACTGACCTGAAGCAAAAGCGGAATCGACTTCACGCTCCGAGAAACCAGCCCGGAAGCCGTCGAAGACGAAGTCCGACTCGCAAACCGCGACGACAATGTCGACGGTATGATCGTCTACTACCCCGTCTTCGATTCGCAACGAGACAGCACCCTTCAATGGACCGTCAGCATGTTCAAAGACGTCGAAGGCCTATCTCCCCAGCTCATCAGCAACATGTATCAGAACATTCGATTCCTGGACCCTCCCGACAATCAAAAGAAGTCGATATTACCATGCACTCCCCTCGCCATCATCAAGATCCTCGAGTACCTTCAGATCTACAACACGATCCTCGACTACGGCAAGCGATTGCACGGCCGACGCATCACGATCATCAATCGCAGTGAAGTTGTCGGCCGACCGCTTGCCGCTTTGTTGGCGAATGACGGTGCGGAAGTGTACAGCGTTGATATCACAGGCGTCCAACAGTTTTACAGAGGCAAAGGGCTCACTTTGCAAAAGCACTCTGTCACAGACAAGCCAGATTGGCAATTGAGAGACTGCTTAGAGAACAGTGACTTGGTCATCAGTGGTGTACCGGGCGAGAAGTTCAAAGTTCCCACGGAGCATGTTCGAGAGGGTGCTGTGTGCATCAATTTCTCGAGTGAGAAGGTGAGCTTGACGAAGGTTCTTCGTGATTGATTATATCTGCTAATACATTGCATTAGAACTTCAGTCCGGATATCAAGGAGAAGGCGTCCATCTATGTGCCCGCCATTGGCAAGGTGACGATCGTCGTGCTTATGAGGAATCTTCTGCGGTTGATGCAGAACAGACCGCAGCAGAAAGTACAGCAAGCTTGAATCAGTCACATTTGTGGCCAACTTTTTGACGCAGGGCGCTTCCATGGAGTTCAGGTGCAGCACAGGCGTTCAGATGACATAGCGATAAAGACTGTCGACGTGACGCCTAGTTTCCGATATTCTCTCCAGCCACAGACTCCTGCCTCTCTGCTCTCCCTGCGCTCGCCCAAATATATAGCTGTTGTGGAGACTCAGCACAAGATCGATCGCGCTTGAAGTACCGCTGCCAAACCCATGGCAGGACTGTCTGCGACCTGTCAGTATCCCTCGAATGAGCAAGATGTCTCATCCATACGCACCCCGGTCTGATACAGCGCGTGCTTCTTGGTCGAGACGCCAAAGACGTAGTTCAGTTCTTCCAAAGAGAGCGAAGTCATGCTCGTGCGGCCACGTGTTGCTCCCGCCGTCTCTCGCACGAAAAAGAAGATCAAGACAAGTGCCACGACGTTGAGTCCAGCAAAGATCCCGAGAAGAGAGGAGTGGCCAAGGTCCGCTATTGCGAGCCACCGAGATCAGCAGGTGTAGACAGGAGCAAAAGGACCAACTCCTTGCGAAAGGGGGGAACCTTACCCGTGATGATCGGTACGAAGAGGGTCAAAAGACCAAATCCAAGCATGTTGGAAAACACAGCAAAGCTCATACCCACGACCCGGTTCTCCAGTGGGAAGACTTCGGCGGACCTGCGGATTGTTAGACCTGTCGACCTCCGGGACATGCGATCGCTTACATGGTGAAAGGCACAGGACCCATAGAGAAGCTGTAGAAGACCATGAAAATGTAGGTGAAGAGCCCGATCACGGGCGAGTGAGCTTCACTGCTCGAAGGGATCTGGTAGCTCAGGGAGGCAGCGAGCATACTCAGAGCCATCTAAACGATACCGTAAGCTAAACTTCGAAGTAAACTTCGAAGACTGTAGACCAATTCGACTTACGAAAGGCAGTGCAACGAGCAACAGCCACCTCCTCCCACGCTTGTCGATCAAGTAATATGCAGGAAACGCAAACAGGAACTAGTAATTAGTCAGAAAACAATTTCCAAACTGATCTCAATGCAATACTTGCGTTGGTCAGTCCAATGCCCCAACTGAGGAACAATGGTTCAAGAAAGCTCGGATCCGTGACGTTCCCATTTTGCTGATCGCCAGAGTCGCAGAACAGATTTGATGAGTAGACAGCCAGTACGTTGACCTGCACCAGATCATTAGTATTTCTCCGACAAGCATTGCTTGAGCTGAATGTACTGACTCCACAAAGCTGCTGGCTGACCATGACCACAACCGCAGCGACCATCGCCCTCCGGATACGCTTGTTTGTAAAGAGCTGTGAAAGCTTCTGCCAGTAATTGATGGAGCGAACCTGTCTCAGATGACGAGCTTCCCTCTCAGCTCCGGATATCGAAGCACCTTTTGGCTCTACGGTGAAGCTTTCCTCCTGGTTCATAATCTCGGACTCTGTCGCCTTGCCAGATATGAACCGTTTCTCGACCTCCATTTGGTAGTGAGTGTATAGCAGCTCCTTTGCAGCAAGTATCGGATGGCCTCGCAGAGATACGAGGGTCGCAAACGCTGCCTTGTACCTCAGAGGACCTCGTTTCATGAGGAAACGTGGAGAGTCCGAAGCTACGAAGATAAGCGTCAGAAGGACAATGGTTGGTAGAACTGAAGAAGCAGTCTGCCATCGCCAGGCTGTGTCTCCGACGCCGGAAACAATGAGATTCGCAGTGAAACCGAGGAAGATGCCTAGGGCATCAAACAATTGCCAGTTCATAACCAGTGAGCCGCGGATACTGCAAGGAATTTCTGTCAGTATGTGGAGTCTCTCAAGCTGAGCTAGAACTTACTGTGCCGGCGCAACTTCAGCAGCGAAGACGGGCACTGTCGATGCTTTCGTTCCCATTCCGATACCCAGGAGGACTCTACAAGCCAGCAGCTGTCTCCATGTCTGCGAACAAGCACTACCAACCATCGAAGCCAGTATCAAGATGCCAGAGATGCAAATGGCAGGGCGACGACCGACGAAGTATTCGTTCAGAGGATCAGCAATCCACGCACCACACAGTGCTGCCGAAAAGTAAGGAGCTGCATTGACGATGGCGAAGATCCAGGCGTCTGGGATATGCGTCAACAAAAACATACACTTTAGACTTTAGATTCACCCACCTCGTCCGGTCGGATCGCACCCAGCGATGTGTAGGCCGAACTGTTCAGGCCAGTTGAGATTGGCACCATTCGATGCAGTCTGATTCCACCCTTGAACCACAGCCGCTACACACAGCGTAATGATGGTAACTTTCAGCCCTTTCGGCTGTGCCCAGAACCCATCACTGGTTTCACGCTTCAAGCACTCCTGCTCCTCCTCCGTTAGATGCGGAACAGTGATCCACGCCTCAGGGTCGCGGAGAATCTTTCCAGCCTGCGTTATTTCATCAGCTCGCTCGCTCCAGCTTGTTAGTAATAGAAGGGTCCAGACCTTGATGAAGAGATCCTCCTGCTTCTGCAAGTCGTGCTCTCTCACAAACTGTTTTGCCTTGTGCTCGATCTCGTATGAGTCCAGGTGTGCTAAGGGGTTATCGATACTTGATATTCATCAGTCTAGCGCAAAAAGAGATAGTGAGCGCTACGTGCAGTTGACACGTACAGACATTGATCGTTATCCTCGAAGATGTGTGAGTCGGACCCGAGCAGAAAGTCGTCAGTGGAACCAGACTTCACGGAGTCGTCAATCGTGACCCTACCAATGGCATTGTTCTAACACTATACTCACGTCTTGAAATCGTGTGCCACGCTGCCGCAGCATTTGCTGGTCTTGTGAAGAGAGCTGGGGTGAAAAATCATTCATGACAGCCATAGGCACTCTTGATGGTGGCCGAAATGTTGTTGAATCTGTCCAGCCTTGTATATGATCATGAGTGGGCAGTGGCCGAGCGAGCCCTTACAGCTTCCTTTGCCATATTGGAATAACCCTGACAGGATCAAGGGATATATGCAGCCACGGCCGAATACAATTGAGGCCCGCCACCGGTTTGCTGCACGACGGTATTTTCCGCTCAGTCCTTGACAAACTCATGTCGAAGTCTCTCTTCGACTCCCCGGAGAGGATGCTCCGACGCCTCAGCCTCCACGAAATTCATAGAGGGATTCGTGTTCTGCGCCGGCACGGCAACATGTTTGCCTGAAGTAAAAGTTGTTTGTTCGCTTAAGCTAACGAGTCCCCAGCCCAGTATGCATGATAAGCGTAATGGGAAGACGGAAGGATTGGCTTCAGCGGGGGAGTACTGGCTGGAGAAGCTGGGGCTTGCAGCACCTTACCTACCTGGTCGAGCACGACCGAGGGAGATGATCGTGTGCCATCTCAGCCTTGAAAATTTGTGGCGGAGCAGTCGCGACGTACCGGGGCAGAGAAGAGGCCGCCCTACGTCTGCTGCAGCAGTTGCGATCCAACAGGGTTCTGCATACATCCCGTGTTGGAGGCCAGTCACGCCAGTGCTTCCTCAGTGCATACTCACATAGAGATAGGCGGGGACTGTTACACTTTTCGTCCAGACTACCTCTTCATAGAATCAGTGAGACCATGGCGGAGCTTCAGACGATTGCGGCGGTGTTTGACCTGCTGAAGCTGACCTGGGAGGCTGGGCAGTTCTTACGACGTTGCCACGATGCGGACAAGACTGCGCAAGACGTACGCGAACGAGTCAAGAGGCTCGAAAGCGTGCTTGAAGGCATCCAGACAATCCTCAAAAATCGTGACGAAAGTGAATTTTCGGCTAGTAGCGATCTGCAGGTCGTGGAGAGGATTCGCGAGTCTGTGGTTTCTTGCCAGCAGCCCTTATATGAGCTCCAGGGCAAGGCCGGGAGATCCATCTCTCCAGGACGTCAAGGCGTGAGCAAGACTGCATGGTATCGGGTCAAATTAGCCTGGAATCTGCCAACAATCAATCGAATCAATGGGGAAATTGATGCCCGTGTCCATATCCTGTCTACCGACCTCACCGTGTTACAATTGTACGAGCAAACCAGGACAAGTGCTAATATAGAAACTCACCACGAGGACTTGCTCCAAGTGCTTTCACAGCTGGCTGCCCAAGTAACTTGTGGCAACGAGCTTCTCAGCCGGATGATGCAGACTGCAATGCGACATGACCAACACATCACAGCTGAAGATGCGGATGACACAGCCGTTGCCAGCGAAGACGCGCTGTCAAGTCTCAACGCGTGTATGCGAGCTGCGGAGGATGTCCACGAACGCTTCACAGAGCAATATTCGTCCGGTCATCAGCCCGACGCTAGATCAGAGCGGATGAAGCGTGCGGTCGCTGACGAACAAGGTGGTGGTTCACTGCGAAGCATTGCAACTCCATCAATCGCGATTGCAACGCCAGACACAAGCGAGCCTTCCGTCTCAGGGCGAGGAGGGATGTTCTATCGAGATGGCGTGGGACCTCGAGACGATGACATCGATCGAATCTGGCCACTAGAAATCCTGCAATCGAATATTGACGCGTACAAAGAACGCGCGCAGTCCGAATTTCTCGCGCAGCATTTCAGCCAGGCCGAAATGAATCTGACGCAAGCCATTCGAAACTCTCAGCTGATGGAGGACCAATACCAGATTGCTTTCCACGAGCGAGTGCAAATGCAAGAAAAATTGGCGGAGATCTTTCAGAAGCAGCAAAAGTTTGCCGAAGCCGCTAAGCTGATCTATGAGCTGCTCCGCGAGCGTTCGTTGTCTGTAGACAGCAGGGATGGCGACGAGGCGGGAGAGCAGGATAACATCGCCTTTGCGAGACAGAACTATTTGTTGGGCTCGATATACCATGAGCGCCATCGCTACGTATCAAGCTCTGGCACAGCTTTGAGCAATTGTAGCGATGATATCGAGAAAGCTGAGCAGCATGGGCGCAAGGCGTTCAATGTCCTCTGGGAGGAAATGCGACGCCGAGGGCGAGATGACCCACCAACACTCCTGTACACCACATGCGTGCAGGAGCTGGTCAGCATACTGGAGGCTCGTGAGAAGCCAGTTGAAGCTTCAACGTTGAGGAAATTCGTGAACACTGCGCCAGCCAGTACGGCGGATCCGAACAATACTGCGGACAGTTTGAGGAGGATTTCGAGCGGCCACTCTCGACACCAGCCAGACTTTGTTCTCGTGGACGAGCGCGACATACTCTTGGAAGCTGTGACATCCGGGGACACAGAGCAGGTGCACAGTCTGCTCAGTACCAAGAACATAGATCTGGAGCGGCCTTGCAGAGATGGGAAGACGTTTCTGGTGCATGCAGTCGAGAAGCGGAACGAGGCCATGCTGAGCAAGCTCCTCGATCCAGAGGTCGGCGCTGATATCGATGCAGTCGACAAACGAGGCTGGACCGCTCTGCACTATGCAGCAGCTTGGGGTTTGTACGACATGGTGCGATGTCTTCTCGAGCATGATGCCGATGTGGAACCAAGAGATCGAAAGGGTCAGACAGCTGTTGCGGTGGCTGTGAAAAACGGCAAAGTGACCACGGTAGAAGTATTTTACAACAAGAGTAGGCAAGTTTTAACAACGAAAAGTGGCGATGACGAGTTGAGTCTGCTCCATTACGCGGTCCAAGGCTCCGAGACAGCTATGGTCAATGTGCTGCTAGACCTTGCGCCAGAGTTGAAGGATGCCGTCGATCGCGTAGGAAAGACCGCTCTACACCACTGTGCAGACTATCCGGACAGACTGGCCATGGCAGAAGCGCTTTTGCAGCACAGTAACGCATGTGACGTGAATGCGATGGACACCATCTCCAGGACACCACTGCATCTGGTAGCATCGGGACCGTCGACCCTTGCGCGGCGGAGCATGGTCGGGCTGTTCCTGAGCAATGGAGCCCGCGTCGACGAGGGCAGGTGTCCCACATATCTAGGCCATTATGTCGATTTCAAGGGTGTCCAGCGTCGTGACAGTCGAACAAGCGTGAGCACCGAGGGAACGGTAGGGACGACATCAACAAGCAGATCAATCTTCTCGCGGATTCTCGGGCGACAGAGCAGCCGAGAATGAAATTTGTGTTGCAGAGTCGATGGAGAAAAGAGAGCCAGGTGTAAGGACGAAGGGTTGGATACGTGTATGTGTCGTCTGTAGTCCGCCGCTAGCCCCATCCACAGCCGAGCCAACGAACGATTCGGTGTTCGGCACGGGAGTATACAATCAAACGACTGCATAATGCTTTCGATCCATACCTAGACGACTGTGAGAGGTCATATCAGTGGAGTGGTTATATGAGGGAAAAGCTAAGACAAGAGCGATCAGACAAAGCCTCGCACTGTTTCTATTTGATACTAGTCCCCTTTCCCTAGACCTCGGATCGCCCAGCCTCGAGGCATTGACATGAATAAAGTGCCACAACTCTCAATCTTCGATAGGCAACACTCTTTGTAGCCTCGCTGAACCGTTGACACATCATGAACCGTCCCACCGGAATCGCAATCGTCGCCATCATCGCCTTCATCTTCCAGACATTCCTTCGGCCCCTCATCTTCACAACTTTGGGCCTCGGGAGAACATTACAACCCATCTCAGACTTCCCATACACATGTCGCAGGATAATCGAGCCGAAACTGCAGGCCTGCGAGGACCTATGGCTTTCAGAATCGACGAGACAGCTGTTCCTTGCTTGCTCTGACCCTGTAGCTAGAGGCCATTGGATGCCAAAGTAAAAAGAAAAACCCCACATTGTTCGGTATCGAGATCATGACTTACTAACTCATATGGATCTAAGTGTCGGACATCTGAACGCTACTGCACGGGGTCTCGACGATGCCGTGATTGCCTTGGACATCGACAAGCCCAAGGGCGACAGCTACGAATATCGCGTATTGAAGACTCCAGGTTTCGAGGGCGTTCGTGGCGATGGCAGATTACACCTAGTCGCTATCACGGGACGGGAGACCGCAAAAGACGAGTACATTGAAATATTTCTCACCAATGCACGACCAACCATCGACGAAAGCACTGGAGCAATTGCGGATAATAGTATTACTGGCGCCGATATCACGATAGAAGCCTTCACGACCGGTCACCAAGCCACGGAGCTGAAACATCTCAAGACATATCGGCATCCAGAGATCAGGACGCCAAACAACATCGCTCTATCGCCGTCGGGCGACGGCTTCTATATCACCAACGACCACGGAACAGCAAAGACTGGATTGGTAAGGCCTATTCCCCCTCACTCCGATCCACACACAGATCAATGCTAAGGATCACCACAGCAATTCAAAGCAGCCATGTTCGTCAATTCCCCAGGCCGTAAGGCATTCCACGTCGTCTCAAGACATATGTTGACCTTCCCCCCCACCATACCAGGTTCATCGGCAACGGCGACGTAACGCACTGCACCTCATCAGACACCTGCAAAACCGTCTCCAAAGGCCATCACTTCCCCAACGGTCTCCTCACCGGCGCCGACGGCAGACTCTACGTCCCCTCAGCCTACTCCGGCGACATCAAAATCTACGATATCGATCGCAAAACAGGCAGTAAGCAAGCAAACTCTCCATTGGCCCCCAACCCTATCGTCTATTCAAAATAGAAACCCCCTTCGCTAACCGCCTCTTTCCCTCCTCACTTCCAGACCTGACACAAATCGATCGCATCGACCTGGGCTACCCAATCGACAACCTATCACTCGACTCCAACGGCGATATCTGGGCCGCTACGCTCCCGCAACTGCCCAAAGTGCTAGAAGCTTTTGCAGATCCGCTGAACAAGACACCGCCGAGTACGATTTTCCGCATTCGTTCGTCGAAGGAGGTAGGAGGAGGAGGGATCGGGAAGAAGTGGGACGTGGTGAAGGTATTGGAAGATCGTGATGCAGAAGTCCTGCCGGGAGCGACGACGGCGGTGCATGATTCGAAGACTGGGAGGATTTTCCTCGGTGGCATCTCAGCACCTTTTATCAGTGTTTGCGAGCCGAGATGAGGTTCAGGTAGATGAGAGCGTGGAAACATGATCAAGGCTTGTGGCTCTCGTCGGCCTAGGTAATATGGATGCTGGGATTATGTTGTAGTACATATATTGGCATATCTGGCGGCAATGATGAAGACAACGATAGTGCTATCAGAAGTCGAACTCTCCTCTGAGAGCATCGAGGTCCATATCCGGACCTACCATCTGCTGCAAGTCTCTACGACCCATCGTGTTGAACACTCTTCGCAAAGTGTCGTAGAGATTCGTGCTCTGGTTCTGATGCAACGCTTCATCAACCGCCTGCTCATCAACATCGTTGCCATGCCCATCTCTCAACAGCTCAGCAGCTTTAGCCCTCCCCTCCTGCTCCAAAACTTTATGCATCGACAGTGCGCCCAATAGGTGGCCAGCTGCTTGTTCATAGACACCCAAGTTGATGCAAGAAACACCGAGATTATAGCGAGCGCGCACGAAATTGGGCCTTAACTCTAGGGCTCGCGAGTACGCCTCGATAGCTTCTTCAGATCGTTGGCTGTTGGCGAGCGTCGCACCGAGTCTGTTCCAGAGGAGATGTTCCTCGCCCTCGCGCTTCATGGATCCATGTTCGTGGCTGTTTAGTGCGGCTTCGAAACAGTCTACGGCTTTATCGTAGTCTTCGCTGCCATAAAATAGAACTCCCAGGCCGACTTGGACATCGACGTCGACGTCGCCGCCTTCCGGATTCAGCTGGGCCGCTTCGAGGAAGTGCCTTGTTACTCTCTCGTGGAACAGGTGACGATCCGTGAATCCCATCTCTTCTTCCTCCTCCAAGCCCCGGGGTGTCACACCAAGTTGTGGGTATTTGGCTGCTACCCAGCGTTCCAGTGTCCGGTATGCCAGAGTATCGTAACCTTCGTTGGTGTATGATACGGCAAGACCCATCAGTCCTTCCAAGTTGCTCGGATCCAGCCGTACCGCATGCTCCAAAGCGCGAATCGCCGGTGTTTCCTTCTCGTTCTGGGCCTGAGCTTGACCCAGTGCTACCCACGCTTCCACGTGGTTCTCATCCTTTTGCACTGCCGCCTCGAAAGCCAGAGCCGCGAGGCTTAGATTGCCGCCCTCGCGCACAATCTTTTGTCCTTCCTCGAATGCGTTAGGGATGTCCTTGAACATGTTGTTCTCTTCGAACATGTAGTTTCCCTGTTGCGGTCCCTGATTCGATAATCCAAAGTCTTTGAAATCGTCAAAATTGTGGTTCTGACCGTCGAAGTCCGCCCATTGGTCGTATTGGTCCCCGAAACTTGCTAGCTCATCGTCGGCCAATAAGTCCCTGTCTGGGTCAGTCTCTTGCCTCACGCCTTTGATGATGTTTTCAAAGTCGCCCCTGTCAGTCTCTGCCCTGCCACACAACGAGCAGAGCAGCAGGGCAGCAGATCGTCCGAGAGCAAACTTTCCGTACGTACCTATCCACCTGGTTCAGTTCTCGCTCAATAGCCTCATTCGCTTCCTGGTCCAGGTCCTCGTCTTGTTTGTCCGCCACTGCCAGTTCCTCAAACTGCTTCTCCCAGTCTGTGTCGCTCAGCTCTTGTACTCTGCCCTTCCCCTTGCCTTCGTATTGTTGCTGAGACATGTTGTCGGCGTACGCAGGCCCCTGAAAGCCTCCGTACATCGGTCGCTGCATGCCAAAACTGCTTCCGTACATCGGCGATCGGTAAGCACTCTGTTGCGAGAAGGTCGTCGGGCTCTGCGCTCGCTGTACAGGAGACATTTGTGATTGCCTGAATTGGGCGAAATCCTGAGGACTAAAGGCACCGCTCCGCTGCTGTTGGGCAAACTCTTCCGGCGCAAATTTCGGTCCTTGCTGGGCGAATTCTCCAGCCCATCCAGGAGCGCCGCCGCCGCCGCCGCCGCCTGTCCGCTCCAGATGTTCGGCTTCTCTTCTCATCTGTTCCATGTGAAAAGCCTGGTTGGGCAACATCTCGCCCATCTGCGGGCCCTGCTGGGCGAAATCGTGGAAGGCGGCATCCTCGGGCACTTGCTGTGCACTGCGGAAGCTGTTTAGCTGCTGCGGTTGCCGGGAGGTGAGTCGATCACGTTGCAACGAGGTGTCGGCGGACGTCTGCTTCTGGAACTGGGACAGCGGGTTGGCGCCCGTGCTGCACTCGGGCCCGCCGAGAAACGACATATCTGGAGGAGGCGAGGCGAGGAGGCAGGATGGAGGAGGGAAAAGGTTGGAGGAGGTCCAGATATGCGGGACCACAGAGCAGTGGCGGAGTTGAGTGTAAGGCCGACGAGTGTGGGGTCGGCAATGGAACGTTGGCTGGCTGGCTTCGTTTGCTCGCTCCGGTCTCTGCGACTGATGAGAGCCGTGTGACAAGAACGGATACTGTTCGTGAGATCGGAAATGGGAGTGCAAGAGATGCGGACGGAAGAGGTGTGGCGATAGGAAACTTATCGACCGTTTAGTGAACCCTCTGTTTACCAACCGTTGCCTCAGTCTGAGCCGTGGTGTCTCAGTCAGCAACCTCGGCTTTGCTTCCAGTAATTCACTCGAGATCCCTTGTCACGAGCTCGCGAGTCGCGTCAAGTCTCATGGCAACATACACGGCCAGTGATCTGTCATGAGTGGTGAATATCTTTTCTCCTATTATCAGAGACGGGTTACACCTCTAAGCTCTATACTACAGGCTAAATACAGGTAGCGAGAATAAGGACTGCCCATAGTATCATACAGATGTCCAGCTTTTGTGTAGGGCAACCACATCTCGGCAAAACCCATGGTCACCGCCGGCGCAATATGTCGTCGTCGCACTTTTGTGCCCATCGCCACGTGCCTTGGACGCCATTGCTGCACTCATCGTCTCATATGCACGCGCCGCATGCCGAGCTACTGTCAAGATTCTACGTCTTTTCAAGATAGCGTCTGTGATGACGGTCTGCTGTAGTCGATGCGCAATTGTCTGCCGTAGATGATCTTCTGCTCCAAATGCTCCTTGGCACGCTGTGCACTGGCAACGTCGACGAAGTCGGCGTGAGCGAAGCCTCTAGGCTGACCGCTGCGTCGATCGATGGCGACACGAACGTCGAGGACGTTCTTGATTTCTCTGAACAGATCTGCAACAAAACTGTGTCAGCGTACTCAAGACGGATATGATGTAGGTGAGGTTCATACCATTAAGATCGCGATCGCTCATTTGGTAGGACATGTTTCCAATGAACAGCGTCTTGCTTGGTTCGTTCTCAACGAGGCGGGCTGATTGCTCTGGCCTGCCACGGTTCGGCCGACGGACGTGGTATTGCACGGCCATACGCCTACCCCGGAACGACTTCTGGTCCAGCTCTGCTATTGCGCGGTCTGCAGACTCCTGTGTAGCAAACTCAATGTACCCAAAGCCCTTTGACTGACCCTTGGGGTCAGTTACAATGCGGCTGTTGGTAATCTCGCCGGCGCGGCCGAACTCGGCCTCGAGGTCATTAGCTGTGACCTCGAAGAACAAGTTGCCGACGTAGAGGATCTTGCTTGGTCGTGCGGCCTCGCCCGGGACTGATCCAGCATCACGAGGAGGAAACAAGGGAGTGCTTGGTGACGCAGCATTGGAAAAGGTCTCTGCAGCGCGGGAGGCCATACCCCGTGCAGCGTCTTGTACGCGCGACAGTGCATCATCGGCCTTTTGCTCACTTTGCTCTACCACATCTGGAGCAGCAACGCTTTCCTCCCGAATCTCCTTTTGCTCAGCGGGACTAGGCTCGGTTGTGACAGTCTCATCGCTAGCCTCTGCTTCCGCCGGACTGATTTTTTCTGCATCGGCCAGACATCCCCGCGACTGATGGAACGATCGATATAGTGACGCTTGCTCTGTCTGAAGGATGGTTGTGCGTGGATGTGTGGGTCTGAGGGTTGATAGCTGGCGTGCTGGCTGTGCGAAGACCGCGCGCGCGGCAAAGCGGCGAAGGGCGAACATTGTGATTGCGCTGGGAGTTGCGACAATTGAGCAAGGCGAAGAAAAAGTAATAGGCGGCGTGTGAAGAATGAGATTGTGGGATGAAAAAGGGACACACGATGGCGACGATGGAAAGAGCGTTTCAATTTCTCGATCAACTGCTCGCGAGACAGTTTCCGTGCACAGACCAGATACGAGTCTGCTGCAGGTAGTCCCCCTTCCTCCTTCCTCCGCACCACCTCCGCGCGCACGCCTTTGACCATGCGTCTAGCACCACTACATACATATATTCATCGAACACATGGCATTCCTGGAATTCCATCAATTCCCATTGTTCCGCTGCAGAACGTGAGAGTATTCGGTACTCCCCTTCTTCGCCGACCGTCTGCAGTGCAGCAACAGCGTCCAAGCTGATCCATGGTCATTGCCCCTCTTCAACCCAGACCAGAAGAGTTGCCTTCCCTTTTCGAAGACGCGTTCAAGTCCACGCCTCTCTTCCCTCCCAATATCAACCCACTTGATCAAACCAAACCCCGATCCCCTGCTCGTAACATCACCACCCCCGTCCATTGCCCGATACACATCAGTCAGAAAACAAGAAAGAAAGCAGCTCGCGAAAAAATCACTTCTTAACATTCGCAGGTCTCATGGGCTTCGGTCGCGCCGGTGGTGCAGCAGTCGCCGGGATAGAAATCTGTCCTGACGAGGGCAGGAAAGCGTAGTATGATGAATTTGATGAGCCAGGAGACATCGCTCTCACAGCTTCTTCTGATCTGATCGTGGGGGGCGCCGCTCGACTTCTTTGTGTGTGAGATACCAGGAATGTCTCGAACGAATGGAATTCTCGTTGTTTCTGGTCTCGAGAAAGATGTTGTTGTTATTGTTGAAGCTGTTTCTTGGGGGAACGGGGGTGGGCTCAGTTTTATCTACTACATACTATGTTTCTTTCCCCTCCTTTCATTGCGTGATCGTGGATTCCACATCGTGTTTGGAGATCGCGGAACTAAGAGAGGGGCTGACAAAGCGGGTGAATTCTGATTATTTTGGTGGGAAATGGTGTGGACAGCCGGTCTCCGTCAATTGACTATAATGGTGAAGTGCAAGCAGAAGACTACAAGTCAGAAGAGGTCTATCATTAGACATGACCTGCAAGTTTTTGATGTGAAAGACCAAGTCTGAGAAAGAAAGGGCAAATTTGCTTGCTACCACATATCCATGCTTTCGTCAATGTCGTTAGTCTCATAGCGTAATGAGGAAAGAAAGGAGACATTCCAAGACCACTGCATCACTACTCTATCCAGCGCCCAATGCATTGCTCGGTCGCAGTCGTTCGCTGTACTCTGCTAACGGCGAGCCGACCGTAGAGGATTCCAGAAGAAAGGGTCATCATTCTCCGAATCGTTACGATGTCGCTAATACCGCTGAGCAGAGCTTTCACGGGGAGCATATGGATTTCCGCTGAGATCAGGCGCAGGTGAGGCACCGGCGGCGCCACCACCGGCAGGGGAGTAAGGTCCGGAAGTGATTTGAAGGCCATTCTGTTGCATCATTTGACCCATGGCAATCTGAGGGTTCTTTTCCAGGATTCCCATCATTCGTTCGTGCCTCTCGCGCTCCTCTTGCTTTTGACGGGCGATACGCTTCTTCCGACGCGTAGCTTTCCGCTTTTCGATCGTTTGGATTTCTCGTCTGTAAAGAGGTATGGGTCAGCAATGTTGCACCAACTTCCAGCATCATTGAAAACTTACCTCTGCTCGTTCATTTCCTTCCATTCTGAAAACGCACCCTTGATTCCCAGCGCGGCAATACCGACCGCTGCAGCATCTTGTATCCAGGCCTTCGTCTGCTTCTTGCGAGCCTCCTCTGGAGTCATCTCGCCTTCCGCAACCAACTTATGTCTCTTCTCATGGGATTCCATACTCGAATAAACACCATGAGCTGCATGAATGGTGGCCACGGTGGCCAGACCAGCTGTAATTAATTCCTTGCCACGCATATGTTTTCTTGTCTTTTCCATGTCGGTGGTACTGTCACTGTCACTTGAGACGTCTCCGTTCCTATCGTTGCCGTTGCCCCCATTTCCATTTCTCGGTTTTTCGCCAGCAGCAACGGAGCTTGGGCCTGGGGATCTAGTACCGCCCGCGCGAGCGACTTCTCGATCGCCAGCTCCGTCTGTCCGGCGAGTACTGCCGGTACCTGAACGCGGTGAGCGACGATCTCGGCGACGGGTTCTAGAAGGCACATACGAATCTGCGCTTGAATTTGAGGGTGAGCGTCTCTTGCGCGATTTGGATCGCACGCGGTCATAGATGGCCTTGCCAGCAGCCGCTACAGCACCAGCTCCTACCAGTCCCTTGAGAGCGTTGCCGCCGCCACCACCGCCTTCTTGACCCGGACCACGAGACTGGGAACGACCACGGAAGCGGTCAATGATGCTGCGGCTGCGAGATCGAGGAGCCCTACTGTCCGGGGAGACATCACGACTGTCAAAACCGCGACCACGAGACTTATTGCGTGGGCCGTTGGCCAAGCGATTGGCGGCAAGACCACCAATGACAGCCTCAGCCAAATGCCGCTTCGTCTTCTGCTCTGGGTCACGATCGATCAGGCCGTCGATACCACCGGCTCCGAGTGCAGCAGTTGCAATGCGTTTGCCTTTCTCGCCAGTCCACGGTCCAGCTTCTTTTCTTGAACGGAAGGCTTCGACAGCACCTGCGACAAGAGCTGCCTGAGCCGCTTGCGCCCACTTTCGCTCCGATCTATTCTTGTCGCCTGGTCCACGAGAGCGACTGCGCCCACTCTCATCCGAGTAGCGGCTCCTGGCACGGGAGCGAGATCGTACAGAACGACCATCGCGGGAGCCTGAGCGGTCGCGTCTCTTGTCTTTGCTGCCGCCCAGGAGACCACCGACTAAACCACCCAGACCGAGACCTTCGAGAGCGTCACCGACACCTGACTTCTTGCGCTCGCGTCTCGGAGGCGACTCATCGTATTCGGAGTCATAGTCTCGGTCATGGCGATGTCTCTCTCGACGACGTCCGGCTGCATAGCCAGCGGCACCGGCGGCCGCTGGTACAGTGTAATCGGTGTAGCGATCGTCGTCGTAGTCATCCGAGTATCGGCGTCCACCTGTGCTCTTGCTACGACGTGGGCCATAGTCATCGTACTCGCGTCCGGCGCCACGGCGACCCGGCGGGGGAAAGTCTCGTGGTATGTCCTCGATACTATCATCGCGGCCACGATAGACCAGCTCCGCTCCCCGCGGTCCTGGGCCTTTGCCGCGCTCTATGTAGGTCTCCTCGCGAACGTAGTCTGGTTCGTCTCTATCACGTGGGCGGGTGCGAACCTTGGTACATGTCAGATCAATACCCGCTCAAGGGTGGCATGTGCCAGATGGGCAGCGATTGCACTCACGTTGCGATAGCGTCGCGGCTCGTCGTCATAGCCGTCGTACGTACTCATCGTGGGCGGTGGGTGAGATGTTCGTGGTCCAGTGTGAAAGGGAACGAAAGAAGATGTTGTGTTTCAGGTAGTAGTGCAATTAGGTTCGTAGGGGTGTGAGGTTGTGGTGGCGGGCGAGCAGTGCGGGCGGTCGAGAGATCGACGGGCGGAAAGTCTGTTGAATGGTGGGGTCGAGGCGGCAAGAGCGAGACGACTGACGAGGGAAGGCGCGCGCGTTTCAGACTCTCAAACGGCAAGAATGGCGCAAGGCCAAGACTGCTTGTCGGTGGAAAGGCAGTGCAGTCGAGTATTCTGACCTCTGTGAGGTGCGAGGTTGCTTGGCACGGCTGGGGGTTTTTGAAGAGGAGAAATGCGCAGCCTGCAGCCCTGAGTGATAGAAGGAGAAACGAGGTGGGCCACGCAAAATGGGCGAAGAAGTTGGAAGCTGCAGGTGTTGTGTGATGATGTATCCAGGAGCGATGACGTCGGTCTTGCGGCGGTTGGGCGGGCGCAGCTGGCAGCAGCACAGACGCAGATTGGCAGAAGGCTTCCAATTTGTGATTCACGTCTCTGCATGCCCAACCAGCGGCAGGGACATCCTGGAGCACACCCTGTGCACCCTCCATCTCATCATGCACCCAATCCCAGCCATCACGTCCATGTGTACTGTATAGGCAGAGTCAAGTTATGTTCATGCGAGGGCTGCGCTGTGCTGTGATGCACGTCCACGCTTCCAGGCGAGCATTCTCTGGCACTGCCACTATCTCTATCTGCTTCATCGTCACTGGTGCCATCAACCCTCCATCTATGTATGCATATGCATTGCAACTGATCAGGTCGGCAGCGCGGCCGCTCATATCTACATATTATGATGTGTGCACACTCTCCTAGCTTCTGCCGCGCGTAGTAGCGTCGAGGTAATCAGGTAGGTTACCGTAGGTAGGTAGGCAAGCAAGTAAGCAAGTAAGCAAGCTGGCTGCATGTGCCTTTCGCAGACACACTCTATATTGCGCCCAACGGTAGGCACGAGCCTGCTGGATACTGTAGCTCCTCAGAGGGTGATCGACCGCTGCAGTGTAGATGTATGCCCAAGCATCTCGTCTCCTTAGACTTTCCATTGCCAATAGATTCTCGTCCTCTTCTCGCCGCGCCGCCAATTGCCTCTGAACACCATCAGCGCAGCCAAAGCAGATCGGAGCTTGTCAAGCCCACAGCAGGGATCCACCCTCCAATACCAGGCTACCAGGTTCAGCATGATAGACGAATGGCCGCAGTTCCGCAAGGACATTCCCTACAGTGATGACAGCCGGCTCAACACACTCCAAACATGCATTCCTCGTCCGACTTCCACTGGCGGAAATCGTGTCTGGGTCGTCTACGTCCACGGCGGCGCTTGGTTTGATCCCACTCAGACAGCCGCAACATTCGACAAGGCTCAGGACATCCTCTTGAATTCGCCCATTGTCGACAACATTGCCGGCTTCGCCTCCATCAACTACCGCCTGTCTCCTGCGCCTACGCATCCGACTGACCCTTCCAATCCCGCCGACCCATCCCGCAATGCCCAGCATCCCGACCATGTCAACGATGTCTTGGCTGCAATATTGCATCTACAGGAAACTTACCGCTTTGAGGATCGATACCTCCTAGTCGGCCACTCCTGTGGTGCCTGTCTCGTGCTTCAAGTTGCCATGAAAAGATACTGGGGCTCCCAGTATGAATCGACTCCGGCGCTTGAACTCAACGTGGTGCCACCACTCGCCATCTTGGGCATCGAAGGCTTATATGACCTGCCTGCCTTGGTCGCGTACCACGACAAGCTCCACCAGCCACTGTACCACAACTTCACCGAGTCCGCTTTTGGCCCTAATACCAAGGACTGGGCAGCTGTGAGTCCCACAAACTCCAATCTGAACGAGAGCTGGCAAGATGGGCAGCTGGTTGTGCTGGCCCACTCGCACGAGGATGAGCTCGTCGAGTGGGAGCAGGTCGACCTGATGATGAAGTCGCTTGAATCGCAAGACTTCAAGAAGACTGGTGCAAGGAGAGCACAACTCCTGCAACTGAAGGGAAAGCACGATCAGGTCTGGGAGGAAGGTACAGAGGTGGCCAGAGCTGTCGAGTGGACCATCAAAGAGTTCATGAGCATGCAGTAATGTTGGCCGAGAGATGTGCGACTTCCTTTCATTTGCGGCGGCTCACTTCCATTCCTTTGAAGCGACGCATGCTGTTTGCCGTGTCTGAGATACCCTCTGTTCGTCTATCATATTTAGTGTTTATGCAGTCGTCCTGGCTCTAACAATGTCTGACAGAACTCAGCAAAACACAATTCATGATGAGTCCAATGCATTTTCCAGTTCAGCCGAGTGCTGTTCACAGTGTCGAGCTCCCGGACGAAGCTCGCTGCAGCGCACGCCTTTTCGAGCTCTTTGCCTATCTTGGCTACTGAGATAGATAGCTGGAAGCGATGTCGCCGCATACCTCGACTCCGATCTCCGAGCTCACCAGGCTTCTAGATCACCTTCCCAGAAGCAGACTCCGAAAGAGCAAAAATGGCGGCCTCCGTGAAAATCACATTACCAAATGGCAAATCCTACGATCAGCCCACCGGTCTCTTCATCAACAACGAATTCGTCGCAGGTTCTGCTTCGACAAATATTGACGTGACAGATCCAGCGTGAGTGAAACACTCCAACCCGCGAGCTTGCCTGTGCCACCTCGACTGAAAGAAACAAATTTTGGTCAGCACCGGCAAGTCCATCATCGAAGTGAGTGCAGCGTCTGCCGAAGACGTCGACAAAGCTGTCCAAGCAGCGAGAGACGCCTTCGAAGGCGACTGGCGAGGGGTGGCAGCATCAGAGCGGGGAGCGCTGTTGACCAAGCTTGCCAACCTCATTGATCGGGATCGAGAGCTTATAGCCGCGATTGATGCTTACGACAATGGCAAAGTCAGTGCCATCTCTTCTAGACCACTAGTCACTTTGGTGTTTGCTGACAGTAGTCTCTGAAGCCATATGGGGATGCACTAGCCGTGGACATTGATGAATCCTACAACGTGTTCAGGTACTATGCTGGTTGGGCTGACAAGATCTTTGGGAGAACGATTGAGACATCCCCAGAGAAGCTGTGTTATACTCTGCAAGAGCCATTGGGCGTGTGTGCACAAATCATCCCATGGTAAGCACTGATCCTCGAAAACTTGTAAGTGAGAATGCCCTGACAGATCTTTGTAGGAACTTCCCCTTTATGATGTTGGCGTGGAAAGTTGCCCCGGCGATAGCATGCGGCAATGCCGTGGTCGTCAAATCTGCTGAGCAGACGCCATTGAGCGCACTTTACTTCGGCAAGTTAGTGCAAGAAGCTGGTGCTCCAGCAGGTCTGATCAACATCATCTCTGGATTCGGCAAAGAAGCTGGAGCAACATTGGCCGCTCACGATGATGTGGACAAAGTAAGCCAATGCGAGGGCCGGGAGGCATCACTGTGTCTGAGACATCTGCTAATCCTCTACCCTTCTGCTCAGGTAGCTTTCACCGGCAGCACCGCAACTGGACGGGCCATCATGAAGGCTGCCGCAGGCAACCTAAAGAACATCACCCTGGAGTGCGGCGGTAAGAGTCCGTTGCTAGTCTTTGCGGATGCCAATCTGGAGTAAGCGGTCAAATGGGCGCATTCAGGCGGCATGTTCAACCAAGGCGAGGTATGCACTTCCACCTCCCGCATATACGTCGAAGACTCCATCTACGACAAGTTCGTCGAAATGTTCGTGGCGGAGACCAAGACGGCCTCCAAGGTCGGTGGGCCATTCGATGAGGGCACATTTCAAGGACCACAGGTGTCGAAGGCACAATTCGATCGAGTCCTGGAATATATTGAGGTCGGAAAGAAGGAGGGTGCCAAGGTTGAGATGGGTGGCGCCAAGCAAGATGGTGACGGATACTTCATACAGCCTACAGTGTTTACCAATGTAAGCAAGACCCACACCATGATTGATGGATCAAAGGACAATGCTGACTCTCCGTAGGTCAAGGAGGATATGCGGATCGTGAAAGAAGAGATCTTCGGTCCCGTACTCGTCATTGGCCGCTTCTCCGACGAAAAGGACGCAATCAAGAAAGCTAATGACACGTCTTATGGGCTGGCAGCAGCTGTATTCACCGAGAACATGCGCAAGGGACACAAGATCGCGGCGCGTCTGGCTGCTGGTATGGTCTGGATAAATTCTTCGGGCGACTCCCACTATGGCATTCCGTTTGGAGGATATAAATCATCGGGTATTGGCAGAGAGCTTGGACCGTATGCGATTGACGCCTATACGCAGACGAAGGCGGTGCATGTAAATTTGGGAGTAGATCTGTGAAAGCGATCTGTGGGGTTGTCTTGAACATGAGACATTTATCCAAAACTCATGATCGTGTTGCATGCTGAGACAGCAAGGACGACTTGGTGACGAAGAAGATTGGTGGGCATCTGAAAGTGGGTCCCAGTCCTTTGCCTGGGGACCCTTGTTCAGTCAGCCTCCACCAGCACATGTGAAGCGGACAACTTTCACTCGCTGCCACGTGCCGCAACCACTCCCCGGCTGACGTCCAATGCTTCCGCGATAACGCGTACCCGCAGCATTTTGGCTGTCGCAGATTTCACCAAATGAATGGATTCAAGGACCACGGCCTGGACCCGTCCAACTTCGGCGACGAGGACAGCAGCGCCCTGAAAGCCGTCAAAGCATTCGACGCCTTCCCCAAAACCAAGCCTTCCTATACCGAACGCACCTCCACCGGCGGCGCCTGGACTGTAGCATTGATCTGCGCCTCGCTATGGCTCACATGGAGCGAGCTCGGTCGCTGGTGGGTGGGCGATACCACACACTCGTTCGCCGTCGAGCAGGGAGTCGGACATGATCTACAGATCAACCTGGACGTTGTGGTAGCCATGAAATGCGACGACCTCCACGTCAACGTCCAAGATGCTTCCGGAGACAGGATCTTGGCCAGTCAGGCTCTACACAAGGATCCCACACTGTGGGTGCAATGGGGTTCGAACCGCAAATCGCACACTCTGGGATCTACGAAAGAGCAGAGGATGGAGGAGACGAGCGGAGAGTACAAGGAAGACGACGTCCACGACTACCTAGGCGCGGCGCGGACGAGTAAGAAATTCAAAAAGACACCTAAGGTCCCTCGACGTGTGCAGGCAGATAGTTGCAGAATCTACGGCAGCATGCATGGGAATAAAGTGCAAGGGGACTTCCATATCACAGCCAGAGGACATGGATACATGGAATTCGGGCAACATCTCGATCACAGCGGTAAGACCAGATGGCCACCCATTTTCTTAAAACAATGTACTGACGATATGAATCCCCCAGCTTTCAATTTCTCCCACCACATCAACGAACTCTCTTTCGGACCCTTCTACCCGTCCCTGACCAATCCCCTCGACAACACCCTCGCCACAACCCCCACGAACTTCCACAAATTTCAATACTACCTTTCTGTCGTCCCCACAATCTACACCACCGATCCCCAGTCCCTCCGCCGCTCCCTCGACAAATACCACGAGTCGCCCTCTTCCGGCGAAGACGGCCTGAAACTCCACCCTCAACGCTATTCCAAGAACACCGTCTTCACCAACCAATACGCTGTCACCGAGCAATCGCATACGGTGCCGGAGAGTGCGGTCCCGGGCGTTTTCGTGAAATTCGATATCGAGCCCATTCAGCTGACGATCGCGGAGGAGTGGAGTTCCATTCCGGCCCTGCTGATCAGACTGGTGAATGTGGTGAGTGGGTTATTGGTGGCGGGAGGCTGGTGTTTTCAGATCAGCGAGTGGGCCAAAGATGTTTATGGGAGGAAGAAGGGAAGGAGGGTGGATAGTAATCTTGGCATGTTGAATGGTAGCCATGATGACAAACGGGGCATGTAGATATCTGACTACTACAAATGTCAGGAAAATCTAGAACTGGCGCCTTTTGTTTTTCAGGTACTGCGAATCCTCCATGGATGGATTCTGTAACTTGGCGATCCCTACTTTCGGAAGATTTGCTTGTGAGACACTGGTCATTTCGATTATGTTGCCACTTCCCATTCTCAATCTTCAGAAGCGAAGCATTTCGTACTACAGAAAGGCACGCAAAAGAGGTATCATCTGTAAAACCACCCAGACGAAGCAGTCGCGCCACCAACTGCTCGCCCAATGCTGACCTGATCCGGACGCCACTTGGTCGAAAGATCCCCATTCCCCTTAGGTAACGCCAATTTTCCGAAAGGAAAGATCCATACACACACACCCCATCCATTTCCATACAAACACCTGTCATCATCGAACAAAGCAATGGAAGGGATTCATACATCCAGATCCATGTCCATCGAAGCGCTAATTTCTTCGCTGAGACCTCGTACATGTCGTGGCATTCTCCAGGAGGAGTCCTCGTAGTCACCGTATTCCTCTTCGTCGTCCATGTCATAGCCGTAGCTGTAGCGGCCATCGACAAGTTCGCTCCGAATGTCGTCCAGATTCATATATGGGACCTCGACCTCATCGTCGCCCGCTTCGTGCATCACCATCTCGTCATCGTCGTCGTCATAAGAGGTGATACTCCTCGATAAGACATCGTTGCCAAGCCAGAAGGACGCTCGCTTGCTGGCGCCCGTTCCGGCCGAGAGGCTTGATACCTTGCGCTGGATGGGCTTCGGTCGTGCTAGTGATGTCGCAGCGTGAACGGGACTGTGGGAGATGACGCTGAAGCCGCGGAGGTATATGTAGCAGACACGGCGCTTCTCCTTGTTGAAGAAAAAATAGTGCATGCTCCAGATCGCGCCCTCCTCGCCGTCAAAGGGATCCTCATCCGGAGCGTAGGAGTATTTTTCGCACTGGCGCAGACCCATCTCTCTATCAATGAGGCGCCACATGTTCTGCGTCCAGATCTCATTGCCGGTTCCGTGTCCTGTAGGCGCAGAGATAGATAGTGATGGAGGCGACAAATAATTCATGGCTGCGGTCTGCTTAGGTCGCAAACTCTGGAGTGTGCTGTCAATGGTGTGCATGATGCCACGAAGACTTCGCTCCTTACGGAAGTCTGCTGGCCGCAGAATATGCGAGAAATCATAGTCCGGGTGCGATGCGTTCAGTGTCGCGATCAGGTACGCGAACGTCCGTCGCGCGGTAATCTGACTGAGTGGTCCGAACGGAGACGCTCGAGACAAGTCGATCTCCGGCTCCGCCGTATGACCACGTCTACTCCTGCTATGCTTCTCACTGCTTCGTCCATCGTCGCTAGCTGTCCGGTAAGGTGGGCTGAGTGACGCAGAAAGCCGAACCAAGGACTCATACTGCGATTCGAGACTGTTCTCAATGTTCTTGTAGAGCTTCTTGTCTCCTCCTGCAGCTTTAGTTGTGTACACGTCGCAGCCTCCTATTATGTGGCAATCGGGCGTCGAGAAGTTCAACGCATTCGATACCGTATCAATATCGCGGAGTGGTAAGTACTGCGAGTTGTTAGTGCCTGTCCGAGCATTCGTGATTTCAGCAGCCTGCGCTCATGCGACTCGGCGACTTGCAGTGCAATAGCGCAGAGAAGCAAGTTCGGCAAGAAGCAGACCTGCGAGAACATCTCTCATCGAGCCTGCGCATGTCTGGTCGCGGAGGCAAATCGCAGCGCCGAGTGGATGTCCTACGTACCTTCATGTTTACTATCGTAAGCTCGTCTGCTGAACGTGTCCAAGAGTGTGTCCGCCTTTTAAACTACGCCGAAAGAATGCGCCTTGTGCCCTTTTCTAACTGATTGCTCGATCGTGGTTTGCTGGCAACTCGTTTGCTGCGCGCAGCGACGGTAGATTTTGGTGGGTGAAGCGTTGGGAATGATTGTAGCGCGCCTGATAACACTCCCCTCAGTCGGGAGCCGAACGTCGCAAGACTGATACTAGACGCCAGGAGCGTCTAGCAGGCGCGAGAATCGATGATAGAGGTCATTTGGGATCGCTGGACAGTGTTGTTGTTGTGGTGATGACGGAGACGGCGACATCATGGTTGCGACAGTCGAGGTTCCGAAGCCGCCAAGTCAGGAGGAGTTGGTCACGTGTTGTAGCTTCGCGGCTGGCTGACAAGCCTGACCGAAACCAGGGCCAATCAGGCGGCGAAGTGCCAGCACAAGCTGATCTGCTCTGTCCCGGTGGCAGCACAGCAAGAATACATGCTGAGAGCTCCATCATGGGTGTCAGCCAACATACCTGTTCGCTCTGCAGCCTCGTGCATCATCCAGACGCTCCTGTGGTCCGACGGAGTCAAGGCAGGCAGGGAGAGCTGGAGTGGAGGTGGAGTTTAGCAAAGTATTTTGGCTGCAGAAGAAAGGAGTAATGAAGATACCTACTTCCGGTGTGAGCGGTGGGACCGCAATAGTTAAGCTTTACAGTCAGCGAGGCGTGCTGCCGGAGCAGCGATGGTGACCTCAACCTTCATGAACAACAGGTAAAGATAATCATGTTATCATCATTTCATTAGCAGACAGGTGAGCCTGTCCGAGCTTTCATCAAGCTGCAAATGCTATACCTACAATTGGCAGGCTTCAAAAACAACAGCCATCAAGCCATGGGGTATCATTGTCTCTCCAATAGACGCCAGTTCGAACGCCATGCATTGGAAGCGTACTGTTCCCGCTTCCCAAAACCATGTTCTGATGAGGAAGGGTACTATGCAGCTATAGAAGACCGGCAGTCTTGAGTTGCTTCTCGAGTTCCTTGCTCGTTTCTGTCTGAGCCTGCACACCGACGATTGTGTTAGCCCATGTAGATGTGTCCGCTCGGTACAGGGATATTATACACATGTGCGGGCAGATTGTGTCAGCCAATTTTTGTTACAGCATCGTCCTCGACCTATGCGGGCAAGGAATCAGCGGGTGGTGATACGACATTGTCATCATAGAGCCACGGTGTAGATGGAAGGCAGGCACGAGCTGCGCCACTCCGGTGTCACTCACCTCCATGTCTTCGAGGCTGTCTTGAGCGCCTATCACGCGGAGGACATTCTTTTTGCTGCTCTCCTGCATCTCGCCGGCGAGCAGGAGCTCGTCGAGGATGAAGTAGGCCTTTTGGAAGTTGAAGATGATGTCGAGCTCGCACACGTTGCCGTAGTACTTGTCCATCTGCTCTACGTAGCGGTGTACGATCTCGAGGGTTATGAGTTCATTGTCGGTGGGGTCGGTTGCGGCGATGAAGAACAAGGAGGCATAGCGGCGGTAGACGACTTTGGTGTCTGTGCAAGAGATGGTGAGTCAGGAGCTGAGGCCAAAGTAGATTTGTGCGGCATAAGAAGATGAGTGCGGCGTTGGTAGGAGAGGGGGTGACCATGAATACCTTTGTACTCGAGGAAGTTGCACATGCGCGTGCGACGAGCCAGGACCAGCTGAGACACGTCTTTGATGATCTTGGCCTTATCCTTGGGCGAGAGCGTGGTGAACCATTTGGCAAGGCGCTGGAAGGAGGAAGAGTATGTTCAGCACGTGTGTCCTCTTCGTTCCCATGCCATATTGACAGGCGTCGGCGTAAGTGCGGGAAGACGTACTACCTTGCCCTGCCGCGAGAGCAGGATGAGATATCTTCACGTCTCGTCAGCCATCATCGCGTGCAGTGAAGAGGGCATGCGAATGGGAGTGTGGGTGTGTACCTGATAGCCATCGCAGGAGGCAGACGCAGACGGCGAAGTGGGACGGAGGGAGAAAAGAGGCTCGGCGGCAGTAGCGTGGAAGAATCTGTGTGGAGTGGAGCGAAGCGCGGTAGGTTTGGCCCTGTGCTGAAGAGAAAGCCCCCGCCGGTCTTCTCTCACATGCACGTCACGTTCCGCTAACCTGAATACCTTCTGCCCAGATGAATAATAATACACTTCTTCATCGCCCCAGGCCCGTCGCTGGTCTGCCAGATCTTCAGGCAATTGTTTTAATGCACGACCTTGTCCCTTGAAGACCCACACTTCTCCCAGCAGCTTGACATTCCAATCGTTCACTGCCCCACCATTGGCATTGTATCATTACCAATCCTCTGCAACATGAAGTTGTTACTCTCCACCAGGTACTTATGCTGTCCTAGACCCACTGGCTGGAGTATATACTGACAGCAGCAGCAATGTAATGGGCGCCGGCTCCTCAATCAGACGATCCCCAACAACGAAATCCAACACCGAATTCGTCGAATCGCTACGAGCAAATTTCGCCCACCACTCGTCCACTCCCCAAGACCAGCCCCAAACAAACGGCACCGCGCAACCCAGGAGACAAGACTACAACGCCTGGACCAGAAAGCTCTCCGACACTCTCGAGATCCCGACCTTAGACTTCACGACCTCTTCCCTCCAAGAAGAGAGAGAACAATACGACATCACCGCGAAACTATTCTACCTTCCCGGCGAGTCGACCGCCCAGCGCTCCGCACACACGCGAGAAGCGCTCCAGCTAGTTCTGGAAGAGCTGCATATGCCCTCGATCGATCTCCTCATAGTCTCCTTTCCAGGCATCTACTTCGACGAGCAAGAGGACTGCCCCGACAAGATAGCCACTCGCGGCCCCATCGAGACCACGCCTGAGCCACTAGAGGGGCAATTAGAAGCTTGGAAGACCTTGGAAGCCTTGCACGACGAAGGTCTGGTTTTGAGACTCGGTATCGCCGAATTCGGCAAAGATAGGCTGGAGTCCCTGTTGGAGAGCGTCAGGATAAAGCCGAGCGTGAATCAGATTAATCTGAGGGATTGCTGTTCGGTGCCCAGAGACTTGATGGCGTTGGCGAAGAGCAAGAGTGTGGAGCTGTTGGTTCATAATGACTGCTCGAATATCCTTCCGAGAGGGACGGTGCGCGAGCTACTTGGTCCTGGTGCTGCTGGCGCAGGTGTACTACGCGAGCCGTCGAGAGTGGGCGACAAGCGTAAGAGTTTGCACGATGAAGAGCATAAGAGCGCGAGCCCTGCCGAAGGCTTACTACAGGGCGAGGTTCAACCGCAATGGGTCATCAAGTATACGGCCGTGGTACGCAATCGGGGCGTGGTTGAAAATAAAGGTTATTTTGCTTTAGCTGAGCTTACAGAATGAAATGTCACCAATGGCCATCATACTGCAACGAACTTCCTAGCAGCAATCACATACAGCTTCATAAATTGTTCGCAGGAAAGCAAGCCATCTCTGTAGGAACTTCCCATATGTACCAACACATCTATGTCCTCCTACATAACACGCTAAATCGCTCCGCTCAAAATGGTATCTCGGAATCCTCCCAGAAATCCTCACAGAACGCCTTTTCCAATGACCCATATCCAAATGTCATATGCAAGTTTCCTGCAGGCCTCGCAGAAGACGCCGAACGATGTGATTATGGCGTATCATACGGCTTGTGTCGTGGCAACGGCACTGTTCTTCTCCGCCGCACGAATCTCGTCGTTGAGTCTGTTCCACTCTCTCTTCGCGTCCCAGACTTCAGTGTCAGGCTTTGACCAGATCTTGTATTCTTGCTTGTGTGGTAGTTCTCCCAGCCAGATGGGATCTACCAGGACCTTTGCATCTCTCATGGTGAAGCTATTGCACAATTTGGCGTTCTCATCTGCGTCTGCCAACCAGTCATCCCATACTGGCGTCTGCGGTGCTGCTTTGCCGTTCTTGACCCATCGAACATCCTTGGTGAGGAGAATGGCTTTCCAGAGAGCTTCGGTAAAGTTCTTGTTGTATGGACCTCCCTCGACCTGCTCTTCTTTGACTTCGTAGCAGGATAGATCCCAGTGCATCCGTTGCGGCACCGCGGCGGCGATCCAATGGGCAATGTTAATCACAATGTATGCCCCACCCCAGGCTATCTGCAATTGTAGCTTGGCGTTGGCAAGAGCAATTATGCCCACCATGAGCATGACGGTGCCAACAAGTGATAGGATCCTGTAGGTTGTTGGGCTCTTGATGTCATAGTCGATCTCTTCCGGAGCGAAATACAGCTCGCGGGCGACATCTTCGTCACATCTGACGACGAGGTAGCTACCGTTGGGATAGCGGATTACGACATCGCCACGAGGTGCGTCGTCTGGAGGCCGCTGAGGGAGTTTGAGGGTCCATTTGTTGCTGACGCCAATGACGGTCGAGAGACCGGCCAGCAGTATGGTTGCCAAGATCGACATACCGTCACCAAAGATGATCGAACAACTGAACAGGGCAATAGCCTCAACGAAGCCGAGCAGTGTGACCCAGGCAGCAGGTCCTGTGGCCTTGGCTTTGACAGGCGGAGGAGGAAGTGGACCAGTTGTCGGGGTCTTCCGTTCCTGTCCGCGAAAGATGAAGTCCATCCAGGTTGGCTGGTATTCTTGACTCTTCTTCTTGACCTCAACGCACCGAACGGTGAAAGTTGACATCTCCTCGCCACTAGATCGGGTCAGCAACAAAGCCAGATGAATAGCTACTGTCGAGTCCGCTTACAGCAACACGTTTGCCACATGGTGAACATGATCCTTGACATTGCCAGACTTGACGCCAGTCACTTTTGCAGTGATAGGTGGCAGTGTAGTTGGACGGGTTGTGCGAATAAGCGCCTGTGGCGCAGGCAGCAGACGAGGCAAATAGAAGAGTCTCGACAGCGCAGATACTTGAGCATTGGCGAGCACAGCACCCTCTCCAAGGACAGCAAGAAAACCGACGATGTCCAGCTGGAAGTTTTCAATACCATACCACCACGCCACTGCCCAGTTGTCATGGCCGGGATAGGCTACCGTAACATTGTTGTTGCCGCCAGCCATGATGCCGCCAGCACTAGTATCCGCTCGTTGACGACGGGAGAGTTCAAGAGGTCAGGAGGAATGCCAGTGACCACCGGGAAATGGCAGAGAAAGTCCTTCAATAGTTCATGATATAGAAATGATTATGCGAGGAGGAAGGGAGAAAGACGATGGGACAGCTCATGTGGTACTCTGCAGGCTAAGCCTCGCTCAGTCGCCCCTCGAAGTGCCTAAGCAACATCAAAGGCTGCACGTCCACGTCGTCTGTGTAGCTCTCTGCTTTTTGGGGGCGTGTGCTCGTTGACTGCATGGAAGCAAATGCGCGCGAGCCTGAGGTGTGAGGAACATCCACTGGGAAGGGAACATGGAGGCGAGACGAGGCCTTGGCAGGAGACACCGAGACGCCCGCCGCCAGCTGATGCCGCAGGAGCCTTGAAGCCTTGGAGCCTTAGAGCCTCCAGAGCGACAGCAGGGGCGGCGTTTGTACAACTCGTCTCCTTGATGAAGGTCGTCGCAGATTCTGAGGCATTCGTCGAGCCAGTATTCCAACCACCGGTATCGTGACATAAGCCAATCTTGGCTCAAGGCGGAGTAATCAATCGTTTGTTCTGCTGTGCTGGCGGCCTCTTGCTTGTCGGCAAAATCCATTCCCATTCGGATCAGCCAGCAGTGAGGCTGTGCAGGTGCTACATGGTCGCCCATCGCCAGGCACATCCCGACAAGTGTGTCGTGGGCGCTTCACTTCACAAGACCATGACATTGAGCTGTTCACCTCGGGCACTGAATCAACCGAAGCGCGCATTTGCTATCACCACAAGCTTAGTGGCGCGTGATTCCGTCGAACAAACACAGGCACGCACTGCCCACTCCGAGGACCGATTGCTTATGACCTGGCCTCGCCGCGCACGCCTGATTCTTGACCTGTAATCCATATATATCGAGCGCGTGAATGTTCGCGAAGGTATTTGCAACTGGACCGTCGAATTGCGACCAAATGCAGCCACTTACAATGTGCAATAGGTTCCAGGCTGCAAGGGACGATGCTGCATTGCTCACGATCCATCTACGATTTCAGCGACAAACGGTCAGGATAGTTGTCATTGCTATGCACGTGGCAGGAATGCTCATAGACAAGGTACGCTCATAAGACTGTCCGATGGCTTTGTTCACCTTGCTGCAAACGGCGGAGTCATGATGCAGCCATTCACGTGCCAGCACCACACTTCATTATCTCGAACTTACTTTATTGACTACAAATTCAGATCAAACGGCGGAGGGTAAGTAAAGACACTAGCATCGAGCACTCCGACGGACCACATAAGTTCGCGACAAGAAAGTCATCAAGAGTCTCAGTTCTACGAAGAAGATCGACACTTCCCGAGAAGATGGATCACGCCGAGGTTGACCAACAGGACATCAAGTCCAGACTCACCCAGCAATTCAAGCTAGCCGGCGAGTCGAAGGACTACCACCAGCGCCGCAATAAGCTCCTCGAAGCCGAGCGTGATGACGCTTGGGATCGACATGCGCGAGAGAGTGCATCACAAACAGAAGTCGAGGCAAACTCGATCCTTTGGAAAATTCGAGAGGATGAGCGCGACAACCTCTTTGGTAATTTGCCTTCAGAGGCAATACCCGACCCCAAGACTCGAGACATGGGAGGTCGCTTCTTGCAGAACAAGACTCGGATCGAACAAAGCAAGGTCTTCGAAGCTGCAAGGCAGATGCCTAAAGGCGCTCACTTACATCTGCATTTCAACTCCGAGATACCTCCAGAAAAGCTCATGCCCTTCGCCCGGGACCCGAAAATGGAAGAGACCATGTGCATCCGAAGTACTCGAAAGCTGCAGACCCTGAAAGACTTCGACGAGGCAGAAATCGTCTTCGATGTACTTCCGAAGTCGACAAAGAAAGGCAACCTCTTTGCAGCAGACTACATCACCAAAGAGAGCCTACCTCAGGAGTGGCCCAAGGCGAAGAAGGATGATCCGAACAACGGCTACTGGATGCGCTGGGTCGACTTTCGCCACCAATGGGCCGAGATCGAGGGTCGACTAGGCAAGATCAGAATCGAAGACGAGACAGGCGGCACGGATTGTCTCACGAGCCCACCGGAGTTCTGGGCACGAGAGAAGATGATCATGACACTAGAGCGCGCCTACCACGGCACTGATAAGGTCGGCCAGACTACCAATGGCGCGTGGGCATGCTTCAATATAGGAACGCGTGCTTTCAAGGGAATGCTGAACTACGAAAGCATCTATAAATGGTACATTGGAAATGCCATTGATAGTATGATTCGCGACAAGGTCATGTACGCAGAGCTGCGACCCATGTTGCTTGACAAGTCAATCCCTTCGGACGACGGCGAGCGACGTCTTGGTCACAAGGAGCAGATGGAGATCATCTGCGAAGAAGTCAAAGCCAAGCAGAAGAAGCTGAAGGACGCAGGGAAGTTGGATCAATTCCCCTTCAGCCCTAAGATCATCTACTGTACCCCTAGGAGCATCCCGCTTGAGACGATGAAGCGCGAGCTCGAAGACTGCATCAAGCTGAAGCTGCAATTTCCTAACCTCATTTGTGGTTTCGACCTCGTTGGTGCGGAAGATCGCAAGAACCACATTGGCTTCTATGCCGAACTGCTCGTCGGCTTTACGAAGACGTGCAAGGAGCTGGACATTCAAATACCGTTCATGTTCCACGCAGGCGAGACACTCATCGATACTGGCGGCTCTCATGACCCAAACAAGAGCAACCTCTACGATGCTCTTCTTCTCAATGCGAAGCGCATTGGACATGGCTACTCTCTTCTAAAGCACCCTCTTCTCGCGCAGAAATACAAGGACAACAACATTTGCTTGGAGCTTTGTCCCATTTCGAATGAACTGCTGCATCTCTGCGGTAATTCGAGACAGCATATCTTCCCGGAGTTGCTGGCTGCAGGCTTGCACTGCACACTGAACGCAGACAATCCTTCTCTATTCAGGTGAGTAGAATATGTTTTCCCCTTGCCTTCTTGCACGATTTGCTTCTACCCCTGATTCGTAGAGTGTGATGACTGAGACTAGGTACACTAACAGAGGGCCTTCACTCGACAGCTCATCCTTATCTTACGAGTTTTACCAAGTCATGGCAGGAAGTACGAGAATGAGTGTTCATGGCTGGAAGCAACTCGCTCTGTGGAGTATTGAACACAGCTGTCTCACTGCCGACGAGCAGAAGCAGGCTGTTGGTATCTTCAATCGAGAGTGGAAGGCTTGGTGCGAATGGGTGGTGAGCAAGTTCAGGGACGACGCTGCCAGACTGCCAGAGCTCGTCTGAGGCCGGGTTCGCATTATGCCCCACGACAGCAATGGTGTATGCTCCGACAGCAGAGAATGGTCTCAAGATTGAGTCAGGAAGGCTATGATTTCATATATAGAAATTATATGTCTCAAGCGCAGCAATGCACTGTGAGACACCGACCAGGGAGCAGGATCAGAAGGTCGGGAGTAGCGTGGTGAGTGAAGGAAAGAGCGCAGTCAAGTGAACGACACACCCTGATGACCTGCGTAAGTTTTCCATTTTCCGACCAAGATAGTACAGTCGACAGGCTAGCCAGCAAACAAAGGTCGCCCAGAATCCTGCTTCTCACCTGCACTGAAAACGAACCATCTTGTGTTTCATTTTTCACGTGCTTCGCCACCCTTCTAGCGTCACTCATATCCAGACAGCCTACAGCCTACCTCAAAATCCGCCACGGCTTGCAGCGCGAGTGGGTGAGGCTTGTACAGCCTTACTGCCTCCTTCGCATGCACCCACCTCTGGCCGTCTGGAGCCCTGGCACATCCGAGGAGCGGAGCATCTGCGTCACAATCATTTCGAAGTATCGAAGCGTTTCCGGACATGACCTTCGAGATAGCAAGTGTTCTGCAGGCTCTCCGAGCATTCATCATCCTGCGTTTCATCTGCTCAGTAGCGGCCGCGCATGTGATCACATCAGCACCGATATCAGCACCAACAACACATCCCATTCGCGACCTCTTCCGCCGCGCCGTCGATTCCTGCGACGACTACTCGTCCGGGTTCGTCCATTCCAAGACTGCGCAAGACATCCGGTTGTCTTGAGAACATATGCTGACCTTCTATCCTTCTGCATTTAGATTCTCTTGTCCCATTGGAGGCACATGCTACACCGGCAGCACCAACGGCTGGATCGGCTGTTGCTCCACAACCTCCTGCTACGCTCGCATGACCTGTATCGACTATCAGCCCTCCCCGACGACCTCCTGCGATATCAATTATGGAGGTTGTCTGCAATGCACGAAGAGCGCGAGTCCGTATTGTAACACGATCACGAACACGATTGCGAACCAGTGGATTTTCTTTTGTGCGACTTATGCTGGGACGGAGACTGTAGGGTGGACGAATGGGTTGACGGAGGGGAGTCTGGCGGAGGGGCCGCCTGCGAATTTTACGTCCCTTTCTTCTACTTCGACGACGAGCAATTTGAGATCGAGTTCGACTCCGAGTAGTGAGAGCTCGAGTTTGAGGAGTGAGACTCCCGCCGCGCCTGCGTCGACACCGAGTTCTCTGTCTTCCCCGACGGCAATTTCGAGCACTAATTCGATGCCACCCACCAGCACCCAAGGAGCAGCGAATGGAAGCCCCTCGCCTACCCATGGCGCTATTGCAGGTATAGCCGTTGGCTCTGTAGCTGGTGTCGCTTTCGTCCTCACGGCGCTCTGGTTCTTCTTACGCCGCTGCACTGGCCTCTTCAACAAGACCTCATCTTCCAGCGAGAAGCCCGACGAGAACCTCGAAGTTCAGCAAGACTACAAGGCCACCGGATCCACCGCTGCCACCAGCATCCTGACCGCCTCGCCTCGAACCAATGATGCCAAGCACATGGTGGATTCAGGCGCCGCTGCAAAGCGATATAACATCACGAATCCAGACATGGCAGACATCCCGGAAGCTCCCAGCTCCCAGGTTTCCCCAGTGGCGGATACATTCGCAAGTCCTAAGAGCTTTTCCGCCACAGACTGGCCAAGCCCGTTATCTTCTCGTCCGACTTCCTCGCAGGTCCCATACACGCCCTCGCAGTACCGACAAGGTGGTCCACCAGACAGCGTACCACATGCTCCTCGACCACCTAGTCTGCCGCAGCACTAGTCTGCCGCAACTCTTGCGTCCAGTAGGGTGCCATACACGCCCTCCAACTATGGCGGCACAGCACCAGGCAGTATGCCGCGCACACAGCAGCCGCAGAGCTTGCCGCAGGATTACTCTACTGCGACACTGGTCTCTGACACACCGAGCGGGAGGGAGCTGTCGTCGTGGCCGTACTTGAGCGCTGAGGATGCTTTGGCTGGTGGGTGGAAGAACAGACGCGACAGCCCGCAAGCTCGACGTGATGGGTCGTGGTGACGAATGAACGAGGCTACTCGTGGATTAGACCAAGGACTGCAGTTTTGCATGGCGCGGGATACCAAAGGATTGCTTCTCGGAAGATTCGTTTCTCTTCTTCGATACCAAGATAATGCATAATGCTTCGCGTCGAAGACGCCTTCATGCCTCTCGTAAATTCTTCCCAAATGTGGTGGGTAAATCCTGTATCCCGGGACTTCCTCATGAAATATACACTTTCTTTAATTGACTTTCGTCCCACTCGTTCTCCATGTCCGTCGGATCCCTGATCTTGCCTGGGTTCGTGCCCAACTTCTCATTCAGCCGCTTCAATCGTTCTCTCCCAAAGACACGACCGTTAGGCAATACCACGGGGTCGTCTTCCATGTAGCTCTTCGTGTGATGGGCATAGGGAACATTCCGGGCAAGCTCGTTCAGCTCGGTGCTGCATATGGGGCAGACCGGGGCGCCGGTGTTAGCGTTTGCGTGGAGGGCGTATTGGGAGTGGCAGCTGGGTGTTTTGAGTGCGGAAAGGCCTGCTGAGAGGGCAATGTGCAGCAGGGGTTGAGAGGGGAGGGCAAAGAGTTCGTGGTGAGTCTTGACGAATTGCTCGGCGAGATGATGAAAGCGGTCGGGGCTGTACATTGACTGTGCGGTCGGTCAGTAGTGGCAAGCGAGGGTTAAGAGGTGTCTGATCGTACCCGGTACGGCTCCACAGGCGTGTCAGGAGAGTGAGCAAGTAGCCCCCCAGCTTTCAGCCCAAATTCTGTATCTTGTCCGCCTGCGAGATGTTTTCGTGCGTGCACGATAGCCTCGACCTGGTTCTTGACATCACCGCTCCTAGCCAGTTCGATGAATTGCTGCAACCGGAGTTCCAGCTCCAGATTACTGTTGATTTTCCTCAGTGGCTGCTTGTTCTCATTACACCATGCCAAGCACTCTTGTGTGCGCCCCTTCATGAGACTTTGCTCGATCCTGCCGCACTCCTCAAAGACGTCCACGTCTACCAGTTCTTGAATCTTCTTCTCTGCGGCCAGCTCTCTTGCACTTTCGGTGTAGCCTTGCCGAAGTAAGTAATCAACTAGCAGTCTGTCCAACCGCGTATGTGCCCAGCCATCATACTTGACATCTGCCAAGCTTGTGATCTCGTGGAGCTGTTGCAGATGTTCGACTCGTGTTCGCTGCTGGCGGTGTAAGCTCTGCTCTTCCGAGTGGAGTGCTTCTAGCTTTCGCTTGAGCGTCTGAGCTCTGGCTAACGTGGCATCGAGGGATGCAAGAGTCTGGTCAGGCTGCTGAGAGGCAGCTGCTTGTACGTCCTTGGTGATACTCTTGTTGGCTTGCTCGATGTGTCGCTGGGCGGTCTTGAGGTTCTTCCGGAGGACTTCGTGCGGCAGACGGAGCAGTGGCTGGTCAAGAAGGAGGTGAGAGTCTGGATCCAGCTTGGTGATGTGTTCAGCCATGTTGTCTTGAGAAGATGGTTGATCTGAAATGAATGATCCGCGGCTTCATCGTTGTGTATGCATTCACTCCAAGTGTCCCACTAAGACATGCTAGCTCAGCCGCACCTTTCCCCACCGATCAAGCTAGCATGACTGAGCAGGGACCAACCAATGACGCCGACTTGACGTACGCCCCTCTTTGGCACGTCCCCACCACACGCGACCACTTTTATATACGTCTTCAGGTATCGATACATTGCCTTTTTACAATCCACTCCCACTGCAATTTTCTGACACTTCTTACATCGCTACCAAATACCAATACCTCGTAAGTCGACTCTTGGCCAGACTTAATATATACTACGAACTAATAGACATTCTCTCACAGACTTCAACACAACCTTCAACGAAACTTCATCATGTCTTCCGCCGACGAAAACAAGAGCAAGGCTGAAATCATTGCTGAGCGCCAAGCAAACCTCCCACTCCCAGAACAACCACCAGTCGCGTCCGATTGGAACAGCGCCGATGCATCAACCGTCAACGTCGGATCCGGCGGTCTCTCAGGCAATTCATTCTCGGCTGGCAACGATGCCCTTCGGGAACCAGCGACTGGTGGCAGCGCTGTACGAGAAGATTCCTCAGTCACTGGCGGCAACACCCAGGGTCAGGGTGTCGGACGAGAGGGTGCTGAGGGCTTGAGTGGTATTCCCAACGACGCTGTCACACGCGATGCGAAGAATGCCGCCGGACTTGCCGACACTACTGGCAAGGACTACGGCTACCCTCAAAAGAACGATCCATCCAGCAAGTAAATGTTCTGACCGAAAATTTACAATCACGTACGATACTTGGTGTCTGCTTGGACTTCGTTGTGTATTGGTATAGCAAATGAGCGATAGAGCCAGACCACGGAAAAATTCAAAAGTTCCAGATCCCACCCCTACCACTTTCTCATTGCTCTAAACCACGTGTCTTAAGTCCCACTAAGTGACTCTATCGAATGTCACAGCTTATATTCATGTGAGAAAAATTTACCACACGAAACATCCGCTACGGCATGAGTCGTATGCATAGCGGGCCAGGAGAAATCGATTACTCAGCTTCACATCATCAATATATATGCAAGGCGATGGATCGATCGAAAGACCAACAGGGATCATTCATGACTCAGATCCTCGAGGCCTAGAGTAATGTACAATCACTGAAGTGATGCAACGTTCCTGGTCAATCGCCACGTCCCACTTTCTTGCATCATCTGGCGTAAGAATCAACACATGCATGCAGGCCTACATAATAGATCTCGAGGGTTCACTTTCACAATCGATCTTCTTCTCTCCACACAATCCCGTTTGCACTCATACGATCAGTATCAACCAAATACACAGTGCATCAAACGAAATCAAGCCTTCGAAGAACATCCACACAGCATCGATAAAAGATGTCTCCAACAGGCCAAAAAGTGACCAAAAATCTGCTGCCCTTCAAAGCCCTACACGTAGGACTAACACCCGAACAGGTTACCACCGATCCCGCCACCCTCCAAGATCCCAAAAATGAAAACCCGGGCATCGTGACCTCCGACTCCCTAGCCAGCGAATCGATCCAGAGCGGCGGCCAATTCGCCGCAAATTCAGACTCTCGCGGTCCCATGGACCAACCCTCTCACTCAACAACCGCAAACACAATCGATACTGCCAATGCCACACGACTCGAGCCCAAGTCTTCTCGTCCTGTGGACATTGGCAATGCCAGTGGGCTAGGCAAAGCGTCGGGCGTTGGACCGTCATATAACAAGGTCGGCAGTCAGGAGACAAGTGGTGGGGATGGTGCTCAAGCTCCAGGCTATGCTTCGCATGCGGCTCCTTCCATGAGTGATAATTTCCAGCCCAAAGGGAAGGATCTGATAGAGGGAGGATTTGATTCAGGGGCGCCGAATGCGAGCTTTGAGACGGATATTGGTGGGAAGAATGATCCTGGGCGTGTGGCGCTTGGGCAGATGGTGAGCTGTTCTTCAGCCTGATTCGATTGGGTTATACTGACTATTCCGAACCAGGAGGCTGCCAACGTGCCTTCGGCTGGCGGTGCTGGTCCGCGAGAGACCAAGATCTCGCGAGAAGGCCAGTATGATACGCTCGATGAGACCAGTGCATGAACAAGGTGCACGCCGTGTAGGATAGAGGATTATCACACCTTGTTGATGAGCCACGAGAGAGCATTTTGCGCAGTAGCTTTTCTGTTCAGGCAGATACCAAGTCCGCAGGAAGACACTTTCGACTTACCACTTTCACGATTTCCACAGCCAAACTGTCCCTAGTGGCGAACTACGATCTGACCAATGCCCAACAAAGCCAAATGGCGTCAGTCTGAGATGATAATCCCAGCTCCACGAACTTCCGTGGTTCTCTTGCCGGTAGAGCTTGTATCCTCTGAAAGTAGCGACTTCGTCTTCGTTGCTGCCCCACCTCCCGACAAGATCGAATAGTCCCACGCCATCACGGCAATCTCGCGCTCTCACGAGTGACTGGTCCAACGGCACTTGTAAACTCAAATTGACGTCGTTCATAGGCAGTTCAAGCATCGGATTTCCGCTTGGCATGGTGTAATAGCCTTGCCAAGTACTTTGCTCGATGACATTTTGATGACGACAGCTCTCTGTCCCGAATTGCGCGAACCACTTATACCCGCTATCACCACTGAAAGGTATCGGGATATCAAGGGAAGTCGGTGTTGATGCTGCCATTTTGATCTGGTGGAGATGGGGTGGACTGATGTAATCAGAAGTCGGAGGGTTGTGCTGATTGATCATGGCAAGGCGGGTTGGATCAAGGAGACTTTTGACTTCTGTGATAGCCACGACGAATGTCCAGAGGAAAGTCTTCCAATCAGCGTCTCCGCCAGGCATGAGTTCATCCAACATCTCGAAATTGTATTCGAGGGATACCTTGAGGGCGTCCAGGGGCTCCTCGCTAGCCAGAGCTGCGACTGCGAGGCAGAAGATTTCTTTAAGGCTGGAGTCGACTGGAGGGCGATGGAGGTATCCCCTGCAGAGCGTGAGTCAGTCATGGAAAGGGAGCTCCAGGTACTTCTGATGCTCACTGCCAACAGCTGTGGTACGCGAAAGGATGCCTCACAACGAAAAGTTCGGCCATCCAGGCTTGGGAGTGCAGTCTATCTTCGAGCGGCGAAGGCCTCTGGGAGAGCTCCCACGCTCTCTGGTCAGCTACTGCATATCGTGCCCATGACGAGACATCATCGTTGCAGCGTGTCGAGATGGCTTCGATATCAAGACAAGGTGCAGTGCAGGATAACCCGTGACTCAACTCCCCCCAAAGTAATATTTGCGAATTCTCCAGTATCGTGCGAAGCACCAGGCAGTCATAGCATACAGCTCGAATGGAACGGCACGTCCGGGCGAGGCGGAGCGTAGTGGTCGCGTCTGAGCATACGGCAATATGTGCGATCAACTCGGCCGGTAGACTCTGCATCGTGATTACTGTTGCTAGATGATTTATTATTGTATCGTGAAGGCAGTGATGGAAATAAGGGAAGATGTCGGTCGTATTCTTGATATAAGCAGCACAGCTTCGGCTCTGCAGGCATCAATCCTCGGGCAAGCACATCATGGTGGTCATCATCATCATCATCATCAACGACAACAACTATGTCAGCAGCGACATGTCTTGTTCGGGATATTAGCTGAGAAATGAAGATCTCGATGCTGTCTCAGGGTACATGGTCCCACAGATCATAGCTCCACCCTAAGTATGGTCATCATCATGATCTCATTCCACATATACCTTTTTGACGCAGGTACAATATTTAGCTCTCATTAGCATAGCTCTTCACGCGACATTCGATCTTTTTGCTCAGAAGTTCTTTCCTCTACTTTGCACAGCTCATCTCAAACACCTATTCAGAAACGTTCGAAACAGCTTCGCCGAACTCCCAAAACCCAAACAACCAAAACCCACTAAAAATGCCTCGCTCAATGGCCCCTCCTCCCTCAGGCGAGTTCCAGGTCGTCCTTAGCAAGCCCTTCAACGGCACACCCACCCACACCATCAGCGTGATTGGCGAGCCCAACCGCGCCGCCAGCGTCAAGACCACCTCCAACGGCATCGAGAAGACTGGAGACCTCCCTAAAGAAGATGTGCAGGAATTGCTCTCGCTTGTCAATGCGTTAAGAGGCTTCCCGAGCCACGCGCAGAGCGATATCTATGGCCAGGATGCCAAGGTGGAGCTGAACACTTTCGAAATCCAGTGGGGCAATGGCGACGAGGATGTGGTTGCGGGCGAGGCCTCTTCTGGTAAGTCTTTCTCTCCTTCTGGACGTGGGAAGAGGATTGATGTGCTGACGTATGATTCTGTGGTAGAAATTGCCGCTGAGCAGAAGGACGAGTTCAAGCGTGTGGTTGACAGTATCGAGGCTCTGGGTCGACAGTTTGCGAAGCAGGACGCTGCTGTTTAAAATGATGAGGCATGATGAGATATGACTTCGCGATATAATTGAGCAATAGCAACGTCAAAAATTGTTCGACCATATGCCAGGATTGTACAAAATTGTTCTTCGCTCAATGTTGTGGCTATTGTGGTTGCTTCGGTTCGCCTTATACTGACAAAACCAACAGGTTGTGCAATGAATTTCTGCTGGCAGCGATGTGTACAAAATGTCTTGGAGTGGGCCCCAATCTGTGTGCATGTGAGTGAATTTGCTATCAAAACTCACTTTACTGCCTAGCTCACTTCATCACTAAATCTCTCCTAGACTTTGTCACCAATATATCAACCTCATCTCGCCCCGAGCGAACGGACGTGCAAGACCATCATGCCATCAGACACCATGCTGTCAGACACGCTTGATCTCGCAGATCGTCTCGAAGGCCTGCCACCCGAACTCTTCAACGAAATATTTCAGCTCACACTCACCACCAATGCGTCCAAAATCCTCCTAGACGAGAAGTACAAACCTCCGACTCAGCTCCAGATCGACAGCAAATCGCGCAAGATCGTCGCGAGCGACTACTACACAAACACGACATTCGTCGTGGAGAGGTACAGTGCGGACGACGACGTTCCACAGTGGTTCGACAATTGGTTGATTTCACTGCCGCGCACCCATCGATCGTACATCACCCTGATCGAAACCCTACACAACGGTCAGCCTGCTGGGTACTGCTCAATAAATGTGGTGAGAAGCTGCGAAACTGGTGCGCAAGACTCTCGAACCCATGCACAGCTTGTCACGTGGGCTCGAGGACTACAAGATATATATGCTACAATACTGCTGGTCTCTCACCGGAGAGAGAAACCGACAGGAAAGGAAGCGTGGTCGAGGATGAGGCGAAAGACAACCAAGAGCGGCCGCAAAATCATCAGGATCGAAGAAAAATGATAGAAGCCAGAACGCGAATGCGATCCTGTACGGCGTTCACGATGTGATGCTATCTCGTGTTCGGTTTACCATGTTCGATTCGATCATGACAGCATGTGGAGTGCCCTCATTGATGACCGGGAGACGTGTGAGTGGCTGGGAGACACGTTTCGGCAGGTATCAGAGGCTAGCTCCTGTTCTCATTAACATGGTCAGGCCATGAATCACAGACTCTTTCAATTCCAGTTCCGCGCATCTGCAGCTGCGTCTGCGTTTCGCGCCGCCACATTATCACGTGCTGTCTGGGCTAGGTTGCCTGTCTGTGTTTGTGCTTTCTGTGCATCTAGTTGCCTTCCGAGCTTGCCTTTGCCTTGGGAGGCCTTTAATCGCTCCTAGCAGATGTCCCGAGTCAGCAAGCGGTCTTGAAGACAACTCCTGTCCAGCGCACAGAAGGGACCATATCATTTAAAACATCCATCATGAACGCACCTCTGCTGCTCTTGCTGCTGCCTCGCCAGGCGAAGCACCTTGTGTTTGTGGACCTTTGCCTAGCGTTCTCCCTCCTTGCGGCGGGCTTATCTTCGACGGCGCGGCAGCACTAGCATTGTTCGATCGAGGCGGTGCATTGGCGGGAGAGGCTCCTAGTGTCCTGCCTTCGCCTTGGAAGCTGGCATCTGAGGATGAGCAGCAGTTGCCCATGAGCGGAACAATGAGGTGTCGATTAAGCAGTCGCAGGAAGCAGTGCTGGTATCTGTAGCGTAGTTATGCGATGAGGGCGTGTGGGATAATCTGTTTACGCTCGGTGTTGTCGACGATATGTCAGGAATCGTGCCGTGTGGTAGGACATCAACACATGGGCATGTCGTCTCGTGGTAAGGCGGGGGAGCAGCGCGTGGGTGACAAGGGCATGCGGCGGGCCGACGACAAGGACCCACTCTGCGGTCAGCACAAGCACAAGCACAAGCAGGCCATTGTTTCGCACCACCATCAACTCGTTCTCATCACAAGGCATAGAAACATGGCCAGATCGGGGTTGACACGGCAACATGGCGATTGCGGCAGTGAACATACTTGTTCTCCCACGACAAGATGATTATCAGGCGATCGCGGCGGATGCGGGAGTGGGCGTGGGAGTGGGAGTGGCAGGGACCATCAAGGTGCCTCAGACATGGTCCATCAAGGTGCTTCGTCGCTGCGAGGGACAAACTTCGACGTCAGTCAGCCTCGACAACTATCACCACCACCACCAACACCATATCAGACACATTTCAGGGTCTCCTCACCCCACATCCCTCCGTCGATCTCTTGTCCTGCGTGATGAAGAGCAAAGGACTGGTCATACCGCCATTCCGACCTAAACAAAGCTATCCCCCTCGCCGTCTCTATTCTGGTTCCGCCGACACTACACCCCGATCATAAGGCTCCAGATCTCCAGTAGACGCCATCTTCATGCCGTCGATATAGAGAAACGTCTTATTCTTGGATACACTTGGCAGATTGCGCATGTACCACCCTCCAACCACACCACTCAACACAGGCACGACGTCGTGGCACCTGCAACACCATGGCAAGATTTGAAGAGAGCGCCCTGCGCAACACCGTAGCCGAGGCTACTAATCCGTCAAATCTGCCTTACTGGCATCCGGAGAGTCGCTTCTCTTCACTGATCGATCCTCAGCACGATGCTAGCATCCAACAACTGGGCGGTCACGACTCTCAGAACTACCCAGCCACATTCTCGGAAGACCAGATGTCGATACCGTCGCAGCACTCGAGCTTGGATATGGACCCTCCTCACGGTCACGGACAGCAGATGAGCTTCCCTTCCTTCAATGACTTTGCCCAGATTCCGCAGGAATTCGCACCAGACTTGAGCAGCCCGGAACACCTGCCTTCCGCTATGCCGCAGCTTGGTCAGAGCCTTACCATCAAGACACCCACTGGATCTCGTTCGATGCGCAGACCAGGACTTGCCGGAGCATCGGCCTTGATCAATGGACAATACTGCTGTCAGTGGTCCTCCAACGGCGCCGCCTGCCGTCACAAGTTCCTGGATGCAAAGTCGCTGAATGATCACATCAGAGCGTCTCATGTACGTGGAGCCGGGGACTTCACCTGCTACTGGTCAGGCTGCGATAAAGGAAGCTTCCCAACTGCCAACAAGTTGGTGAGACATGTTCACAGCCACACTGGCCACAAGCCATTCCCGTGTCCAAGTTGCTCCCAGGCGTTCGTCACGAAAGACCAGCTCGACAAGCATATCACGACGCACACGGGCGCGAAGGACTTCATGTGTACTTGGCCAGGATGCGGGCGCTCATTCGCGGTGAAACACGCCCTGGATGGGCACATGAACAGCGTGCACCTCAAGGCAAAGAAGCACATCTGTCCGCATTGTGCTCAAGCTTTCGATGACTCTTCCAATCTGTCGAAGCACAAGAAACAAGTCCATAACCCAGACACCGCTATTCAGTGCCCTGCAAGGCACACTCATGGTTGTACATATGTCGACAGCCGAAAAGACAAAATGAAGGAGCATTGCGAACGCGAATGCCATGGCCTTGAAACCATTAGCGACCCTCACGCATGGAGTCTCTGGGTTCAACGCTTCAAGACTGCTTCCAAGAAATCTGGATCTCGTCGCCACTCGAGCATGAGCGGCAGCATCAGCTGCAGTCCAATGTCCCGAGCCTCCAGCATGTCACTTTCCAGTCTCACGCCAACTACACGTGCTAGAGGTCCTTCGATCGAATGCAGCAAACAAGGCTGCAACATACCCGTCTGCCTCCCCTGCAATATCCTTTGCAGCGACGACCACTCTCTACAACCCTGCGACGAGCCTGACTGCGATCCGTGCGAAGATGTCCCTTGCGATGATGTGGACTGCGATTTCTCGACGCGGCAGCCTTGCAATATTTTGCCTTGCAATATACCGCATTGTCGGAGCGCGAGCTCAACCCCGCCACAGCCTTCCACGCCGCATGTTGTACCGCCCGATGCGTACTTTCAATATCATCCAATCTCTGCGTTGGAGGGTGATATGTTTGAAGGAGCTGAGCATCCCTTTCAGATTGCGGCGGCGAGACTAAATGATTACAATGCATTCATGAACTAATCGCGTGAAAGCAGCATAGTACATCACAGTCAATATAACCAGCAGACAATCACAAAAAGTAGAAATTTTCGTCACCAGCAGAGATCTCTCATTTCGCGTGAATTGCATCTCCCTACAGCTGTATTAGCTTCTGTGTTTCATGATGTGCGGCAGCTACTTACTCGCTTCAGATATTACGCTCCTCCCTCGCGCTTCGCATACTCATCCTCCATCCTTTCCGCGTACAGCTTCTCCGCCGCCGCCTCGGCCGACCCGGGCTGCGATTTTGACATGCTGCGGGAGTCTGAGCTGTCACTGTCGGTCGTCTGCGGTGCTTCTTGGGGTGCATCGGCAGGCGCAGTCTCACTGTTGGCTGGATTCTCGCCGCTTGAGGGCGTGGTCGAGGAGTGTGTGAGAGAAGACATCTTTTGGGAGATTTCACCTTGTTGTTGTGGGTGTAGTCCGGGGTCGTGATATCGTTGGCTTGTAACTTTGCAGTTTCTTGGATGAATATGGAATCGTGGGAAGAAGGGATAGGAGATGGGAGACGTGAGATGTGAGGTGTGAGGAGGACGAGGTGCAGCTTGCTTGCTTGCTTGGTATGACGACGCAACTCGTGCCACCTTGGTGACTTCACTTTCTATTGATCTCGGAGCGAGAAAGTCGAGGGTGTGTTCGTCCAATAATGAAAAGAAGCATTCAGTTCACGATGTGAGCTTTTCGTCAGTCGCGCTGAATTTCCCCCTCTATGAACTGGCGGATGCCATTATGCCTTGCTGTTCTCTATCGAGAAGCCGGTCGTGTTCGTACTATGGCGGTTGCCAATCTTGAGAAGAACAACCCTGCTGCGATGCTATCGGCTTCAGGTCATCTGTCGCAAACCATCGCCTCACTGGCGCAATGCATTCGACTTCGAAGGTTCTTGTGGTTCTCCTTAGCCGAGAAGTACGTCGAGCGGGAAAAGAAGAGGCTGGCAGGAGGAACGTCGGTCCTGCAAGAAGGTCAACGTCAATGACAGAGGAGGCTCATCATTCCGCACTCCATCCTGTCCACGACTCGTAAATGCATCATCCCACACTCTGACAGAAGCGCACTTGGGAGGAACGCACGACACGAAGATCGATCTTACTCGACAGATCTCGGCAATCATTAGCGTCGATCTTAGAGTTCAGTTCCCCTGACTGGGTCATGCAACGTCAGTGTCCCGGCAGAAACGTCTTCTTGGCCTCTTTGGCAGAGTCGTGATGCCATTGCCAATACTCAGCCGCTGAGATGCGATGACATCGATGACTCTAGTAGATGGTCTTAGCTGGTAACTAACGAAGTGCCTCGAAGAGTGAAAGTAAGTGAAATGGTAGGTCCCCAGTACCGTTCTTGTCTCTGCATTTTCCTGTTCCCGGCAGACACAGACCCACTCCCATCACCATGGTCAAGATCCCAGAGCACCACGTGCTCAATTTCTTCTACGACAACGATAATGGTTGCGCTCTTACCATCCGCGTGAAGGGGATCAGATACCATATCATTGCCGATGCTTCGCGTCTCCAGGATCGATCGAAGCGAGGAAAGCAAGTTTGGAGAACGTATTCTCGTCTACTCGAGCAAGTCAAAGCCGCAGATCAAGATGATGGTCAGGGTGGGAACGAGACAGCATCTCTATTCGTCACGAAGGTCGAGGACGATGAGCAAGCTGATTCCGACACCAAAGACAGCGGTATCGATATGAGCGAAGACGACGATGGAGAACACGATTGCACGCCAACGGAAGCGTTGCAGCGATGGATGCTCAAGCCATTGAGCCATTCCTTTCCTGCCAAAGAGACGGAGCAGCAGTCTGTTGAGGAGTGGTACCACTGCCCAACACGCTATTGCAACTTATACGTCCGAGATGGCAAACTCCAAACAGAGGAAGAGGACTCTCCAGCATCTGCCTACGAGAAGCGACTGGACAATTTCATCCCATCGATGACACTCCCCAAGTACATCAACAAGCTCGACATCCCAGTCTACAGCGCCGAAGACGTCACGGTCGTCGCAACAAGCGCAGACCCAGCGCCCATTCATCCCACCCGTGTCAAGCTCGACGGCAAGGAACTCTTCCTCAAGACCGTTGGCGGCGCCGATGTCCAACCCATGGTAAAGCGCGAACTCCAAATCATGAAGAAGATCGAGAGCGAAGGCCTGCACGATCACGAGGATATGCGCGTCCCACTACTCCGCGGTCTCGTCCACTTTGGTCCTGCACGGTCCAGTGATGCGAAAGGAAAGCAGACGATCATGGGCTTTCTGATCGATCCCATCACCGATCCGACGCCCCTGACGCACATGCTCGACAAGGACGTCCCGGAAGAGAAACGGACGAAATGGTCTGACGAGTCAGCTAAGATGGTGGATCTGCTTCATCAGCATGGAATCATTTGGGGCGATGCCAAAGGGGATAATTTCATGGTCGATGCAAATGACGATTTGTGGATCATCGATTTTGGTGGGAGCTACACCGAGGGCTGGGTTGACCACGAGTTGAGGGAGACGGAGGAGGGTGATAATCAGGGTTTGGAGAAGTTGTGTAACGGATTGGAAGACCCAGAGAAGTATACCCTGGACCCGCATGAAGAGGCTGAGACAGACCAAGATGACGGTGAGGATGATCCTGAGACAGATGGTCGTGGAAAGGTTGTGCAGAAGAAGAGCTCCGACAAATCTAAGAAGCGCAAGCATACCGAGCAAGACGACGACGACGATGCGCCCGCGAAGAAGCAGTCAAGGCAAGAACAAGTGTCGGACAGTAAAGAGAAGAAGTATTGTTACTGCAGTGGTCCCGACTCTGGCAGGATGTTGGCTTGCGACAACAAAGACTGCAGACGAGAATGGTTCCACTTCGACTGTATAGGGATTGCCGAGGCGCCCTCGACGAAGAAGTGGTATTGCGATGAGTGCAAGCCTATGGAAGACTCACGATTCCGCGATACTTGCTATGGCACCTGGGATACACCGTACGACGACAACGAGTAGTCTACCAGAACGCGATCACTCGTATTTCCAGGCTCTCTCGCTCCCCACCGTGGGCGTGTTCTCCAAGATCCGGGCTTCCATGCATGGTACCAATGGACTCCGTCGCTCCCTCGCCCAGCCCAGCGCTGTCGAAGAGCTTGACAATCAACACCTCTTCCGGTTGCATATCAGAGAGGTACGAGAATCTCAGACCTGGTGGAACTTCTCTGTGCACAGCCTCGGGTCGAATCTTCAACATCTCAAACTCTCGGCGCCAATCGCCGTCGATTCCACGCATTCGATTTTCATATGGCCAGATGACGAATTGGTCTTCACCGTGTTTCTGCAGATCATCGTAAGATATCATAGCCAGAGGATCCCTGGTGACCCCTTCTATCGGTCGCCAGATTGAAAAACAAGCATATCTCGGACCGAGACGACCTCCAGCATGGTCGTTGTATTTCTGCTCGAAGAGGGTATCGCTCTCTTTGTCGATAGAAGTGAAGTCCTTCCCCGAGCAGACATTGTCCTCCGTCGCAATCACACCGCACCTTGTCGCATAATCCCGCACTTCCTCGGTCCATCCACGAATCGACTCTCTCGCACCGAGCGGCGTGTAATCATTGTGAGGCATACGAATCGGCTTGGACATCATCGGCTTCTGCGCATCGAGTCTCCTCCCATTCAACGCTTCTGCCAGTTCTTTTGAAATCCCCGCAGGCGTGACTCCTTCAAACTTCACGTCTGCCGCGGGTCCGCGAAAAGCAGCAATATGCAGGAAGACTTCCCGGCAGCCTGTGACGCGCTTGAGCATCGCTGTCATCTCGGGAAGGTAGACGTCCTTGATTTTCTGGCCATCCTGGAAGTGGATAATGCCACTGAGTTGGGAAGGATGTCTCACTGCCGTGAAACCCTGTGTGCTGAGCAGCGAGGCCACGGCAGGCGAAGATGCATCTCCCAAGTTTCCGGACTCTGAGATGTTCGGGCGGAAGTCTGTCAGCGCGAACGTCTTTTCGACTATTTCTTTGGGCTTTGGTGGAGCGAAGTATGCTCGAGTGGCTGGATCGGAGGCCGGTTGGCCATCGTAGACTGGGATTGTGAACGTGCCGTGGATGCCTGACATGTCTGGATTTTGATAACCAGAGTATTGGCAATATGGCTCATTTGTATGCAGAGCGAAAGGGGATTTGCAAGTATTCTTAGAGCATGCTTTATGTAGATGGTCTGCGACATGGTTTGCAGAGAATCCTCGCTTGCTCAGCTTGTCTCATCGTTTGTTATCATTGGATCCGAAGTCCACCATGGAGTCAGCAGGATCGAGCTCACGACGCCGATCATTCCACCTGACCAACGGTTCTCGGCCGTATTCCACGCATCGTCGACGACTCGAATTCAGCATCAGTGCCAGCACGTGCTACGTGAGTATTTGCACCGGCTAAGAATGAGCTGATTCGAGAATACTTCGACGTGGCCGTGAAGTGTCCCTAACATCGTGCGCAAGCTGGATAACGAGTCAATCATGAGGAATAGCAGAGCAAAGGAGATGGCACGATAGGGATCCATGTGATCCCCATCTGCCGTGGTGGAAGTCTGTCACGAGAGGAGAACGTCAAGTGAGGCTTCATTCACTTCAACAAACCTCACTTCGGACCTGCTGCCAAGCATGAGAACCTCACCTGCTCCAGCGGTTCACTAAAAACCAAACCTCACCTAGCTCGTAGCTCACCTGGCCGGTATCATAGATTCATAATGTGTCTCCATCCGTTTCCCTCTCGCTTCAACAATCGCAAGCAATAGCGTGCCTCAACTCAGCCGACATGGCGCCGACACAGTTATCCCTTGTGAAGCGGCAGCTCAAAGAGGCCCAAGTGGAACTTCGCAGAGTCAAGAAGCAGGCTTCGCCTAATCGCCGCGCAAAATTGACCCAGGCCCCACAGTTCGCTCCCTTTTACATTTCCACCTGCCCACTCGTACTGACACGCTTATAGAATCGGCGAGTTCTGGCTTCCCCTCTTCGTCGGTCCTCACGGTCACCGCATCAACATCCACTCGCAGACTGCGCCTCCCCAGACTCTCGACTACCTGGACACCCGTCGCGTACCACAATGTCCGATCTTCATCGCACTTCCAGAGCAGTGTGCGGACATCGTGGAGCTCTTCCGGCTCTACCTGTACACCGGCAAGATCTACTCGCAAAGTCTGACGACAAAGCTAGCGAAATTGATGAGATCGTGAACGGAGATGCAGAGTGGCAGCGTCTCGCCCACATGTACTTGCTCGGTCTGGAATTCTGCGATGAACGCTTCGCGAACAAAGTTATCGACGCTATCGTCGACAAGGTCGAAGAGGATCCAGAGGAGCGTAACTATCCGACTGGTCTGGCGAGCGACGTTTACTCGAATACGACTTGGGGTGATCGATTGAGGAAATTGATTGTTGATTTGCATGTTTGGGCTGCTCAAGGTGTGTTCGCCAGATGTCTTTCGCTTGCCTTCTCCGCTGACAATCAATAGGCAGAGGGATTGATGAGCCGAACGAAGATGCCCACGGTCCAGGCGAGTTCTTGCGCAATGTCCTTACGGTCATGAGCAATGCAGGCCAGGCCATCTATGCCGACGATGTTCGCTCTCCATGGGAGCTGAATTTGTGCATGTACTATCATAAGCACGATCATACTCCATGCTGTTATGAAGAAGCAGCAGCAGAAAACGTGGAAGTGGTTGATTTGACGCATGTATGAGTATGCTTGTGCCGTTGAACGTGATGGATGGACAGTGAGCTGGACTCTTGTCTGCAAATAACGATGGATGAACATGAATTGAAGCATGAGCATGATCGCGGAGTATTCAGAGCTGTCATGAGTCCGTACATCGTTAATCTTACTCGCTGTTTGCTTTACTGATATGGGGATTCATGTCTTCGCCTAGCGGCTCGGAGCCTGAGAACTCTCCATGCCCCTTGTTCAAATTCATACCAGTCTCTTCGCCAAAGTGTAGCTCCGCAGCTTGCTGCAGTCGTCCACTCTTTCCGGATCGTCTCCGGACTGGCTTCTTCGCCCTTCCTTCAGCCTGCTCTTCTGCAGCCAAAGCAGTCTCGCGGTCCACGACGGCTTGCATCTTCTCGGCCATCTCCTTGTTGTGTTGCCTTTCCTTCTCGAGCAAGTCCAGGACTTCCTGCAGAGCGACTTGTACTTCTTGCCGCCAGAATGGATCTCTTCCGCTATGACCATCACCACTCGACCTCGAATCAACGCCATGCATTCCATACACGATGGAATCCCAGTCATCCTCTTGCTTGGCTAGAGCTATCTGATCTTCTAGCTGCCATCTCCGATCCTGACGCTTCTGCCTCATCTTGATACGCGAAGTGAGATAAGCAGACAAGTGAGGAGGCTGCGGTTTCTTAAACCTCAGCATGGGAATGCGGTTCGCACTGACGAGAACAGGAATATGTCTCGACCCACTCAATTGCTCCAATGGCAGTGGTCGCGCGAAGATATCAGTCTTCGGGTGGGCTTCCCTTGCCAGTCGCGCCTTCTCTTTCCTCGCAGCTTCCCTCTGTTCTTTCTGCACCCATCGCGGCGGCGGAGGTGTTTGCTTGACATAAGAAGGCGTCTTTTTCAGCAGATCCAGCAGATAGCTCCTGCTGTGTTCGTCTCCGGCTACGGCTGAGTCTAGATGATCGATTGCTTCATAGCCGGCAGTGAAGCTGACAGTGAGCTGTCGATAGCTGGTAACATGTCGCTGCTCTTTGAAGCGATTGCGGACGACGTTCTTGAGCTCGGTGATTCGCGCAGCCGGCAGCCTCAGGGCTTCAGACTGGGTAAGCAGAGCGCGGAAGAGGGCGATTGCAGCGATGCGATGGGCGCCTGTGCGGTGCGGGATGAGGAACTTGGGCATGTAGCCTCATCGTAATTGTGTTACCGTAGGTTGTGATGTACTGGTGGAAGCTCCAGCAGATCGGCGGACTTTTGCAAGTAGCTACTTCATTGGACGCAATCAAATATTAGTGGCTGCATTGATGCTCGATGCGGAGGCTTCAGTCACGTCGGATTCATGTCGGTAGTAGTGGTGATCGAGCACAATATCCCGGTTCCGTGGTATGATTTACGGCCGCAGACGGCAAGGGACGATCGCGTGGCTGTCATCATCGGAGGCGCCATGATGGGAGTTTTTCTGACTCTCAGCTTGTCCTGTTGGGCTTGTATGGCCTCGGGTCGGTTCGGATATGTCTCATCGCGGTCTGCAAGGTGATGATGTCCAAGTCACCCGCTCGACCATGATCAGTCGGTAAGCAGCAGCAGATGCAAATGCAATAATGCAAATAACGATGCAATTCATCCCTCGTTTCGTCGTGCCCCGACGTTCCATTTCCGTTGCCATCCGAGGCAGACGCATATCCTCCGAGCCATCCTTGCAAAAGTGCTCTTTGCCCGTCTCACCATCCCACCGAGCTACTACTAGAACCATCCCACTTTCCCAGCATCGCTACCTCCACCACCACCCAAACTTTCTTGCCTCACCAAAACACACGCAACTCATTCTATCACAGCACAAGAGACCATATTCAGCAGCCATGGCCTCCGCAACCACTTTCTACGACTTCAAGCCCAACAACAAGAAAGGCGAGCCATATCCTCTGGTCGACCTGAAGGGCAAGGTTGTGCTCGTTGTCAACACTGCTTCGAAATGCGGCTTCACGCCACAGTTCGAGGGTTTGGAGAAGCTCTACAAAGGTATGCATACATCTTAATGTTTCACCGGCTTCGCCATTTATTGATATGTCCTCAGAGATGAAGCCTTCCCACCCTGATTTCGAGATCATCGGCTTCCCATGCAATCAGTTCGGCGGCCAGGACCCAGGCAGCAACGACGACATCCAATCATTCTGCCAGCTTAACTACGGCGTCACCTTCCCTGTACTCGGCAAGACTGATGTCAATGGCGACAAGGCAGAGCCTGTGTGGGAGTGGATGAAGAAGAGCAAGCCAGGAATCATGGGTCTGCAGCGCGTCAAGTGGAACTTTGAGAAGTTTCTCATCGGAAGAGATGGACAGGTCAAGCAGCGCTGGGCCAGCACGTCTAGCCCAGATAAGCTGAAGTCTGCTATCGAGGCCGAGCTGAAGTCGGGCGCTCCTACTGCCACTTCGGCTGAGAAGCCTACACCTACCTCTTGACTGCCTGGCGATGCCAAACTGTGATGTGGTGTGCATCTGGTTGAAGGACGGGTGGATTGGCGATTGAGTTCGAGAACAAGCATTAATGTCGTAGATGATACCCGATTGGCACTCTCTCTTGAAGTCGTGCAAAGCATTTTGTGTTTTCCTGTCGATCTTGAAACAATTTGCAATTTTTCAGCCTGGCATTGCCGAGAGAGCGCACGCAGCACAATTAATGAAGCGCTGTCGTGTTTTGAATGACATATCACAACTTGACATCCAACCAAGTCATACTTTGTCGAATGCGATTCCATATTCGCTGCAGATAGCACGAGTCATGGCAACAGCAATCATACAGCTGTGATCGACGCTAGGAAGCCTCGGCTGAAGAGCGACTTTCGAATTTGTGCCGACTCGACGCCGCCCTTTTCTGCAACAGACCCCACAAAACCATTACCACGCAAGACATGCAAGCCATACTCTGAATGAGGCTAGAAAAGCAATGGCGAGGTCCAAGCCGCGACTCCAAAGCCATGGTTCGCGGCAACAGCAACAAGGCTGCACCTAAGAACAAGCCAGCGAAAAGGGCTGAGACGCCTGCCTACATACCCATAGAGGTCCCACTCGGACTTCAGCAAAAATGTCTGAATATTTTCCGCGACGCCTATCGGCCTGGAGACGAAGACGGCGCTGTGTTGCAAGAAGTCAAAGGCCATCTCTATAAGCGAGATTTCGCAGCCGCGTTTGGGAAGGCGGAGTATCTTCGAGTTTATGCTTCACGATGGAGTCCGAGTCGAGCACTAGGGTATCTACAGATCCTGATAGATCTTCAGGACGAGCTGATGGCTGGAGAGGCGCCTCTGGAAGTTGTTTGCTTGGGTGGCGGTGCTGGCGCGGAAGTCGTCGCTTTCGGGGCATGGAAACATCTGCTACAATCTGCAAGCGCGATGCATGCTCAGTTCGTCGACATCGCCGCTTGGAATACCGTCGTGCAGGAGCTTCACGGAGCGATCACGACTCCTCCGCAAGTATCCAAATATGCCTCTGCTGCCGTGAAAGAGGCCAATGAAGCATTGGTCAAAGAAGACATCTATACTTCCAGCTTTCAGCAGCTTGACGTTCTGGAACTATCCGCAGGAAAAAGCAGAGACGTCTTCGCAAAGGCGAATCTGGTGACGCTCATGTTCACCCTCAACGAGCTGTACTCTACCTCCATGCCCAAGACTCAGCAACTGCTGTTGCAGCTCACAGCTGACCTCAGACCTGGAAGTCTCTTGCTGGTGGTTGATAGTCCCGGGACCTATTCTACGGTCTCTATCAATGGCGCGGAGAAGAAGTATCCGATGCAATGGGTGCTAGACCATACTCTGATCGGGTCGAAGGAGAAGGGATGGGAGAAGTTGATGTCGGACGATTCGAGGTGGTTTCGACTACCACTGGAGCTGAAGTATCCGATTGAGCTTGAGAATATGCGATATCAAATTCATCTTTACCGGAGGGTGGTAGTCGTCGAGGTCGAAGAAGAAGCAGGGTGAACGCTATCTCGGTAGAAGAATATCGACACTTGAGTGTTGGAGTCAGGAAGGTGCGAGGAGTCATCGAAGGGCCAGCAGACACGCGCAAAGCGCGAGTACGCATGGTCACAGCCAGACCCATCGTCACGGGTCATCGCGAACGCGCATGAATCACATGCAAATACCCGCCACTCGACTCACCGCCGACGCACGCCCGCTCACATGAAGCCATACAGGCAAACACTAACTTGCTGTACTCAATACATCACATCCGATATAGTATAGTGGTTAGCATATCTGGCTTTCAACCTCGTCGACGAAGGACCCAGAAGACCCGGGTTCAAACCCCGGTATCGGAAAGGCGTATCTTTTTGCAGAACGTGGGTTGGTGCTTGGAGGGTGTTTAAAGGCTACGTTGGCTGGAATTTAGCTTTTCGGACAAGTGCTTGCATCATCAAATTTCTGAGAAGTTTACAGATGCTAACACTGATGTATCTTGAGTGCTCAAAATAAGATCATCATTCGTGACGGACAGGGTCGAGCAGTTGATCAGACACTCAACATCATCCTTGGCGATAGCAAGCAGACATCTGCTCTTCTTGATTCTTCATTTCGGCACATGTGAAAACACATACCTTCACCCACCTGTTCCCCTGCTGACATCCATTGTCGACTTCCATGCTTTCCAGTCTCCCGTCGTCTCTGGCTTTTTGAGTTTTCCCTTTACCACGAGGCTGACCATCCCAACCTCGTGGTCGCCCTTTCTGCGGCTCTCCGTTAGTCTCCGTTGCTTTTGAGCCAATGACTCTTGGGAATTCAAGCCACTGCGAAGCTTCCTTGATTCTGCTGTGTCGATCATCCTCTATGACAGAGAGGATACATGTATGTGAATTGTGCTTAGGGCTACTTCGTAATTGCAAGACACAAGTTGCTGGCATCTTGTTTTTGGTTCGGAAAACGGCGTGTATCGCTCGAGATTGACATTCGTCAGCTTCACGAATGTTGTTCTTCGGCTTGTAATTTTCAGTTCAGCCATTCTGCGCTATATAGTGCATGTGGAGTAGGCAGAGTTGCCCCGGGAAACCTCCTTGATATTGAGTGACTCCTACATGGTCTTGCTGCTCTCTCACTGATAATTGCGGAAACCTCAGCCATCCGTACATGTCAGCAAAGCGTGAACATCTCATCCAGCTTCTTCTCAGCTTCGTGCTTTCGCATCGCTTCTCCATCCATGATGCCATGCACATAGCATAACCCCAGGATCTTATAACTCGCTCTATGACGGCGGAGGATACATGGATACGAACTCCCACAGAGCATCACCACCAGGTCTTCCGGCTCAGCGACTCCCGGTCCTACGCCAAGCAGGCCCTCCGACGTCTTGAAGACCAGACGATGCTTGCATGTCGCTGCAAATTGTCTGTAGAAGAGAGCCGCTGCTTTCTGCGTGCAGAGCTCTTCGTTGCCCGCGAGAGCCTCTTCCGGAAGATAGACGTGGTCGTCACCCGGGGGTAGCGTGTTTCGCATCAGGATGAAGCACTCGAATGCGATGAGAGCCAGCTCGTCGAGGTGGCCGATGCCGGGCGTGAAATCTATCACGTTCACGCCCGCGAGGAGAAGGGATGCGGTCTGGCTTGCCGCGGAGCTGATTAGCTTCTTCACCTCTTGATACCAAGGAGCAAATTGTGTAATGTCGAGGATGCATTCTTGAGTCAATCTCGGACTGACTTTAGCGACATGATCGACCAGCAAGCCGCGGAAAGTCAACAAGGACAGATCTGTTCTCTGGTCAATATCGCAGACTTGTAAAGTCTGGTCTTGCTTGGACTTCCAGCGGTAGAAGCTGTTCGGATCTACAGCACGCGCCAGAGGACGGGTATATCTAGGCACCCAGCTTGGCCACTCCGGATCCTGCACCTCGTCCTGTGAGTGATGATTTATGTCGTTCAGAATCTTCCAGCCGTTCGCCTCTTGCAGAGCATATCTGGTGGCTTCTCGAAATACGTGCTCGACCGGCGTGCGGTAGTCCGGCAGCAGCTGTGCAGGTATGTGTGGCATCAATCCCAAGACCCCGAAGATCTTATCTCTGGGCTCCGAAGATAAGAGCTGACGACCGAGTAACAGCGCGAATCGCATGTCGGGTCCTCGCACAGAGCCGGAATTGCATCGCCTATATCGACCACAGTCCTGGTCGACTAATTCCCACAACAGGCCGCACATGCCTTCGGTAAGTCCAGCTGCTCGAGCGTATCTGCTTCGATGATACATCCACACAAAGGTGCGAAGGATGTCTACCAACGAAAACTCATGGTTTCCGTACAGGCATAGATTCTCTGACGATAATGCTGCCTCTTGCATAACCCAAACACGTCTGCCAAGGCGGTCAGTGGAGCTCTGTATGACTGCTTGGGAAATGCCCACTTGAACCAAGAATTTGTGAACAGCTTTCCAATGATGCTCCAGCGTACGCCTTTCGGAAGGTCCGCGGTCGACCATATGAAGTCTTCGCCACTGCCAGTGACTGTGCTTTCGAATTGCACGAAGTCGTCGGTGACCTGCTTTGCTTCGTTGTGGACTTTGTACGTCTCGATCATCTCCTCTTCAGCGGTCTCACTATCGCCAAGGTAGATCAGGTTCAATGTTCCAGCGCTGTAAATGTTCCTCATCAGTACGACCTGTTTCGCGCGCTCGTCGAGATCTTCCTGATTGATGCATATTGCGTCGATCCAGAGACTACACGGCTTGTCATGCAGTCGTACCCGACGCAGCACGGCTGCTGAGCTCGCAGGCACCGAGACAGATCTGTGACAAGTAAGCAATACAGCTCAGCTAGGCAGGCGTGTACAATATGTGAACGGACCTCCCGTCAACAACGAGTGTAGCTCGCGTGTTCGGATCGCCCCAGACATAAGACACCGTTGCGTACTCGGGATCGGCGTCGAGATTGACTATTCGGAGTGCGCATGATATTTCGTCGTCGTGACACCCCGGGTGAAGATCCAATAGACGTATTTCCTTCGAACCCGCGGTAAGAGGACTGTAAGGGCAAGGCGCGACTCGGTCCTGCATAAGTGGTTCATAAACCAGAATTTTTGTGATGAATAGACGTTTATAGAAGCATAGGACCGGCCGTGATGAGACGTGGATGTGCGTTATCCGTAGGACGAGCCTCATGTGGGGAATGCGCAAGGCTGTGGGATGACTGAGCAGCTGGAGTCGAGAATGATTGTTCGTCTGTGCGTGGAGATGCACATGTGCTTTACAGCCGTCAATGTTGTAGTCTGCAGGCAGATATCAAGTGAGCCAGCACTTTGAGAATAGTATGAATGGACAGTTTCACAGCCATGGACCGATGTCGAGTGACTGCTCAACTTTCACTCAGGGCACTCTCTATACACTACTGACTTGCGCTCGATATGTTCGTGTCGAGAGTATGGAGTCAGAATTGTCAGGCTCTCGCATCGCATAGACAGATTCATGCTGAAGATCGCAGCTTCCAACGCAGTAATGCGTCCTGGTGGTTGAGTGCGACACGGCCTCGGACACTCAAGTGCTTCCCAGACCTCCTGATCGGGGCCCTTCAAGCTCTGCACATGTTCAAAATTGTCATGCCGTGTTCTAAGAAGAGTGAAGGTTGAGGTCGGTCCCGAGATAAGGTATGCAAGAGTTCCTATTTTGTTGTTGCAGCTTGGCGGCGCAGCTCGAACTCAGATGTTATTCTAGGAGAGCAGCAGCTGGAGCATCACTACGGACTAGAGCTGAGTCGGAGGCTCAGACGCGAAGCTGAAGGAGCACATACAGTATCCCCTGCGAGTTGGGGATCTGTGGCGAGAGGTGCAAGAAGAGGAAGCGAGGGAGTGGAGTGCATTTGGTGATGAGAATGGGCTGACGACGTTCTGGCGGACCTGCTTCCTCGGCAAGGACAACAGCGTGATAGTGCATGTAGATACCTATCAGTCTGCATACCCACACGCATGTATGCATCGTGTATGTGGCCCCTGCTCTGTCTCCACTTCATCTTGCTCTTGGACCGAGATGGACGTCGAGGAAGATTGATGGGGTGCATCATGATGATCAGCCCATTGAGCAAGCGATGATCGCCATCCATGATACTACGTAGCTTCGAGACGATGCAGGCATGTGGCGCGTACGTGCGTTCGGAAGGGAAGATCAGAGAGTCCGGAGACGATGGAGGAGCATGAAAGCTTGAAGCATGGAGCATGGAGCATGGATGAGGGAGGGCATCCTGCAGGAGCGGTGGCGGATTGCCAATCGATTGCCGCCGAGTGCACATCACGATCCCCGTCAGTGAAAGCCAAGAGGACATCACAGGCTGCGGATTGGCCAGCGAGTCTGACAGTGTGCATAAGATTCACCCCTCGACCTCACCGTCGCACAGTCATCACAGCCATGGCCCCATCACACACAGCGCAGAGAAGGCGATGGGGACTCGGTAACAGGTGTGGCTGCTGCAGGTCGAGTCCAGACGGCCCAACTTGACAGTCTACTGTATGTGCGTAACTTCAAGCGTACTGTATGCGTCGGGTGTACGTGATAGTCGTGCCCCTCGCCTGCAGTGAGCATCCCGACTCGCTAGCCTATCGTGCCTTTCTCTTCGCTATACAGCCAATCAGACGCTTCAACACACTGCTCGCCACACGGCACTTGAGGGGCTCGCTCCCCTGCTGATGACTTGACTTCACCTCCTCCCCATCCTCTCTTGCGCCTGCGAATACCTCTCACCTGGTCCGAGTGCATATCAAGCCGTTCGCGACGCTCTGATGGAATGGAGGGATTCACCATGATCAACAGGGCGCTCTTCGCCCTCCTGGCCATCTTGAGCCTGGTATGGGCCGCCGATCAGCAGACCGAAGATGCTTGGAACGCTGGAATCGACAATCATGCAAAGGCCGCCTACTTCGTGCTCGGTTCCGCCGGATACGTCTTCGCTCTGAACGTGGTTGAGAACGGCGATGTCTACTACCATATGAATGCCCCCGCCAAGCACGCCTGGATGGGAATCGGTTTTGGGAGCAGCATGAACAATGTGCGCATGATCGTCACCTACATCGGAGAGAACGGGCATGATCTCACCAATTCATGTCGCATGTCTTATGGTCACTCGGAACCGGTACACGATCCAGACTGTGTCATCGAAGGCGTCAATACCGACCTCTATGCCCCCTTCCACAACACTCTCAGCCCGGATGGTGTCATGATCGCGCACTCGGTCTGTCGAGGATGCGCAAATTGGACTGGCGGTTTCATCGACACTCACAACACTGCGCAGCCTTTCATCTACGCTCTCGGAGGCAATACCACTCTCCGCTCAGATGATCCGGCAGCCGATTTGCGCGTGCACGAACTCTATGGCACTTTCAACCTCGACATGACAGTCGCCTCAAATTACACTGGCGACTACGGGAGGGTGCCGGCGCCCCAAGACCCAGCTTTGGAAGTGGGACATGCATTCTGGGCCTTTGCAAACTACTTCTCCTCCAGTGCCTACGGCAAAGGCACGCTCGCTGATTGGGCGCCAGGCGCGCATGCTGCCTTTATGTGCATCGCCTTTCTTCTGGTCTTTCCCCTTGGAGCCGTTTCATTACGACTGGTTCGGAGGGCAACATTTCATGCTGCTGCGCAAATGATTGGGCTCGTGTTCACGACTGTTGGACTTGGACTTGGCGCGTACGCTGCAAGTCTTTACAACAAGGTCAGTACAGATCCCACATATCATCGGAGATTGCCACTGACAATGCCGTAGTCCAAACACTACACCTCCGCTCACCAGATCGTGGGACTCGTCATCTTCGCCGGCCTCTTCCTTCAGATAGGCCTCGGTCTCAGCCATCACCTCATTTTCATGCGCTCCGGAACACCAACCATCATGGGCAAGATCCACAGATTCCTCGGTATCGGCATCATGGTCCTTGCCGTCGTCAACGGCGGTCTAGGCTTCCAATTTGCAGGCCGCTCATTCACGGCCTACGCCGTCGTGGTAGCGGTCATGGCCGTCATCTTCGGCATCCTCACCGCACTCATCTACCTCTACAACCGACGAACAGTCTACCGACCAGAAAAGCGAGAGTCTTTCCTGGCGCCGGACTACGGCAAGCAGCCGCCCGCAGAATACGAAATGCAGAATCATGTCACAACGCCACGAACGCCCTTTTTCGGCGCGCCCAGCTATCACGACGATCCGGAAGATTACAGGAGTCATCTGATACGAAATAACAGCAATTTCGGACAGGCTGAGAGTCTGTACAATGATACTCCGGCGTCGGAACATGGACCCTACCAGACGGGGAAATGGGAAGCTGTACGTTTAGACTAGCACTTCACCGTTCATTTCTCTAGTATATATATGTGTGTGTGTGTGTGTGTACATAATTCTCAATGATACCCAAACGAAATTCATCTCATTCGGCGACACCGCCATAGAACAATCCACGATCCCGACTAGCCAAACTTCCTCAAGACTGCAACGGAAGCAGCAAATTCCGCCAGAACAAGAGATAATTAGACAATACCTTCACATGCTGATCACTACACTGACCAAAATTCGAAGAGAATCAAGGTCCCGATTCCCCCCCCCAAAAAAAATCCCCTCCACCATCTCCAACGCACCAAACCCCACAACTATCAGCTCAAAGCATCACACCAGAACGACACACAAAGCCCCGCTGCTTTCCAACCACGACAAGATCCCTCTACCACAACCACCACCCAGATTCCCACCTTTCCCCAAAAGTCATTCCAACACTACATTCTTCCCTCACCGCCTCCTCCCATGAACCTCTCTCCGGCCCCTCTCCCTCTCCCCACCAGACCGCCCAATCGAAGTGCCGAGTTCAGCTCGCGTCGTACTCATCGACTCGCTCCTAGCCAGCGATGCCCTAGCAGCAGAGGGCCGGCCGCCTTCGCTCGGTCCGCGATGGTAGAGTCTTCTGCTGGTCTCTTTGGCGCTCTCGGAGATGGCGACGGGCGGAGCGTCGGAGACGAAAGTTTTGGGTCGTTGGGGACATGGTCTGGTTTGTTTGGATGTGGTTTCGTTGTCGTCGAAGCGGACGCTCTTGCGTGGGGTTGCGCGGGGAGTGGGAGAGGGAGAGGGAGATGTGTAAGGGTAGGGGGTTGTGGCGCGAGATGAGGAGGAGAGGTGAGACTGCCGCGAAAAGGGTGGTGGTCCAGGAAGGCGGGCTTGTTGGGTTTCTCCTCGTTTGGGTGGATAGGAGGATGGTGTGTTGTAGCTTGAACAAGACATTTCGTAGCTACTGCTGTAAGGGTGGCCGCGGCTGTAATGTTCTCGCGTGTAAGCTCTGGGATATGAAGTCGAGGAGTACGCGCTAGCGGCGGTGCAGTTGTCAATATAGTCCTGAGTCTGCATCAACAAGCCGTTATACAAGAAGTTCTATAGCGCGTTGAAGCAGAGAAATCCGAGGTTTTGTATGATCAAAAAGAATACTTACTTGCATGACTCCCTTGTACAACCTGACCATCGCAACGAAAGAGAAGAGTAAGAAGTGCCTAGGCTGTCGTACTAATAGTGGGACGTATTTGTAGCGATTCGATCGACCAAAGGTATCCTAGGACAAGAAGAGATAGGAATAAGTAGACTTGTTAGGTGTCTGAATGATGCACAGGTAGGATGTGCCGGGCTGGTGGTTGGGACAGGCGTAGCAGGTTAAGAGATCTCTGTGACAGGCCAGGCATCGTGAGGAAAGAACTTGGTTGTGTATATGCTTGAAAGAGATCGCAGGGAATGCACGATTGTCGCGCATCACGACTGGAAGGAGGATCTCAAGAATTGTTCGTTACCTGCGTGCCTTCTTGGGTGAATGGGAGATCTGTACCAGGGAATGCTGGTTCTGAGCGTGGCGGAGTTCTGACTTGTTTGCCAGGATGTATGGTCTTTTTGTTCCTATGGCTAAGATAAATATATTCCGCATCGTCTCGGAAGCGGCGCCGACGATAGCTAGGCATCGTGTACTTCTGTCGCTGGATCTAGGGATGATGACTTTTTGGTTTCAGACAGAACCGAGTCTTATAATAACAGGGTTCATGCAAGTCATGAGAGCTGATCTCGACAGCTGACCCGGTAAACGGAACGGCAGCCCCGTTCGATCCAGACGGCCATCGATGCCCAAGCACAACGCGGCATCTCGCTCTGAACACGGTCCAGTTGTGCTCAATATAGTCATCCGGCCGCTGTGAGACTTTCACTCTTCGATTGTCTTTACCACTTCCCAGCCACCCTTAAGCTTTTCCTTCCATAAGCTCACACGGTTGTCGCCGCAAGATACTGCAAGCACGTTACCTGCCATGCTCCAGCTGACGCGCCAGACCACAACCTCGAAGTTCAATTCCTCGCTCTTCCATGCATTCGAGTCGTTTACATCGGAGCCTGCAGGCAGTGTCCATATCCGCACGGTATGATCCTGTGACGCGCTCGCAATGTATGACTTGGACAGAGGTGTGGGTGACCATGCGACGTCTCGCACCCAGTCGCTGTGTCCCTCGAGAGTGCAAACATTATCAAAGCTTGCTGTCGATGGGTTGAAAGACCAAATCTTAACCAAATTGTCTGAGCCTCCTGTTACAAACTGCTTGACTGGTGTTGGTGCCTTTCCAGGTGCTTGCGCGCTTGTCAATTGACCTGGCAGTATCGCAGGACTCCAGGACACTGAGTTGACGCCTAGGCCGTGTGCGGGGAAGATGGAATGCGAGAAGGTGTTGTTCTCGAAAGTCAAGACGCTGACGTGGCCGTCACTGCTCGCAGCAGCTAGGTGGCAGCCGGTCTCTGGAGGTGACCAGGCGACAATGTTGACTGATGCAGTGTGTAGAGTAAATTCGTAGATGCGTTGCCATTGGCTGTTTTGCTCCCGCCAGATCAAAATGCGGCCGTCGTACGAGGAGGATGCGAGGATGGTGCCGTACTTTGGATGTGCCCACGCGACAGACCAGACGGCGCCTTCGTGGCCTTTGAGAGTCTCGATCAGGCGGTGTTGTTCGCCTTCAATCTCGAAGATCTTGATCGTCTTGTCCGAGGAGCATGTCGCCAGGCGTCTGCCGTAGTAGTCGAGAACTGCGTCGTGCTGTGGCGACGGAGGGTTAGTGAGGCTCGTGAACATACTGAAGGTGCTCCTAGGTCACTGGCACGTACTATCATATCATCGTGGCCTGAGTTGGAGATCACTTGCGCCTGCGAATTGTTAGCCCATTGGCATTGCTATCTCTAGATTCGCTCGGGCAAGAATACCATGGCTGTGTCTGGTGTGGGCTGAGTATATGGAAGTGGGTATATGGCGGCTGGAGAGGTGAACGTGTATCAAGTGATTGCTATATTGACAGCCTTGATCGTGTCCCTGTCGCTGGCGTGTGGAAAGCTGGAGACTTCGGATAGCCCTACGTACGGTGCGAGCCGCCAGCCCGGTCACATCCTCTCCGCCTTTTCGACCTTAGGCTCCTACTCGAAGGTCGCCGCTCTCGGCATGTGATTGTACGCTACCGACAGCGCCGGGCGGCGTGGGGACCTCGGCCGTGATGCTTTGGTCGCTGTCGTGTGTCTTGTCGTTTTACTATTGCCATCTCCCTCCATCTTACCTACCCAACATGTGATATTCACCTCCTGTGCTCCTTTTGTGTTTTGCTTGCTCTCTTCTGTACATATCCCTCCATACACTCGAGCCAAGATGGCGGACGCTATGTGCGGGCCTTCCAACGCCCTCCAGCAGTTCAAGCAGCAGACCGAAGTCGACCGCACCCTCCAGCAAGACCGTCTCACCTCACGCCACCGTCCAGCTCAAGGCTTTCGTTCGCACAACTCCAATGTTGGCCTTCTCGACCCCGAGTTCGAAGCTTTCCAGGCTGGGCTAGAACCGCCTGTATTGGATCATGGCCAACCTTTCAATCTCTCTGGCGGCTTCAGTGGCCCTTCACAGGCGCCGTCATGGGCTGCCGATTTCCAGCATCTGAACATCTCCTCTCCATCCCCCATGCACCAACAACAACACCTGCAACCGAGTCCAAGTGCTTCAAATTGGGCCCAAGGCTTTCGCGAGCACATTGCACAGGCAGCCCCCAGAGCTCAGTCATCTTCGCCCTCCCCATTGGCATTCCAGCAACGAGCTAGAGGGATGAACAACTTTGCTTATCAGCCATCATTCTCTCAACAAAGCTTCGCACCAACGTTCCAGTCAAAGGGCAAAGAGCCAGTCATGGCAGAGCAGTTTGACGAAGCTGCTTTCGAAAGAGCTTTCGACCAGGCGAGTAGTGACATGATGGCTGGCGTGGAAGAGACTGTACAAGAGCCTCAAGTTGGAGAGACCAGCTCGGAACAAACTATGCAGGATGAAGCCGCTCGGGTCGAGGAGATTCAAGCCATGGCCGAAGCACAAGCAAGAGACATGCTCCAAGAAGCAGGACACGAAATGAACATGATTTCTGAAGCTGAACTACACCGGATACACAGCTCAGACATCGAGTTTAGACCAGATCAACTACCTCACCAAGAGGCACAACCCTTGGAGCAACCAAATCAAGACGACGACGCATTAGCCATGACTGCCGGAGAGCTGCTTGAAAAAGTGGAGCACAACCAAACGGACAAGTTCAAGAACAGCAATTTCTTAGACCTCATGCGAAAGCTCAGAGACCGAGAAGTGCGAGTGCAAGGCGACAAGATGGTCGAGACTGTTAGTCCTACCCTCCTCTCACCCGAGCCTCCTGCATCACTTTACATTCCTTCTCCTTCACCATCTGTGATCACGCCTGAAAATGAGTGGGATCACTGGGAGTCGCCTTATACATGAGAAATGCAAAGCCCATCGGATTGCGAAGAAGCTGACAGTTGTGAGTAGGCGAACGCCTCTTCCACCGATATTGCCGCAGACGACCAGACACTAAACGTCTCTAGCTCTGTCGACCACAAGCTGTATTACGGCAAGCCTCAGCCTGTCCCTCTATCGGCTACGGCGACTTCTGTCGATACTCGGTCAACTGAAATTCCGGCTCAGGAGCAGGATCACGACACTGGCAGGATCAATCCGCAAGACGGCCAAGAGGTTGTCGATCTCCTCAATGAGAGAGGTGCGGTCACGGATGACATGGGTAAGTCCAATGAATTCCTTCAGAAACGCTTCTCTGATGATGTGCGAGCCTCGCAAAACACATCCATCTCCGACATGCTCTATGGCGCCAATGGCTCTCTATCATGATCAACATAACCTTTCCTTACCCCAATTCCTGTATGCGTCCTTTGGCTGAGTCTTCTGTTCCTTCTCTCGCAGCCTATGACCCCACACACTCGGAGGCACCAGCACCAGAAGCACCTGTCCCTACTGTGGAAAGGTTCATGTCTCCGATCCGCAGTAACAGACCGGGTCTAACTGTCCGATGAGCACAGACTCTGAGTTCTTGATGACCTCACCTTTCTATCAGCCTTAAGAACAGGGTCTGACGAGGAGGCATTTGCAGAGCTACAACAGCCGCCACCGATGCCACCCGCGAGTCCGCAGTACTACTACCGGCCGTGGCCCCATGCGCACGGGAGCGCCGCTGGGTGTTTCTTCAAGGACGATATGGAGAGAGAAGGCGTAGCTTGATCATGTCATATTTTATAGTCAGAATAATATGTACAGATCTTGCCTTGAATATGATTGGACTTTTACGACAATCGTCTCTCGGGTCGAACTACCTCGCTGAAAGCTCTGCTCTAAGGCTCGCAAGCTCTCCGTATGCGCGTTGATGGAGTTGGCTCAGGCGACGTCCAGAAGTTGGCAGGTTGCAGACCCGTAAGCCGACGACCCCGGCGACGTCGATGGTCGGTAAGCGTCGTGGGTTGCGATGGTATCCATTTGGGGAGGGTGGCATCAGCGAAAGGATTGCAAGACATCATAGAATCCATGTGCTTGTGAAAGTTTTGACAGGGTTGGCAAGGCGAAGAGGCTTTTGCTAAGAGGAGGATAGTGTATCGGGGTTGAGACTGTTTAGATGTTGTATGTTCATGGAGGTCATATGCACTGCAATCGGAATCTGGACGTGTGTTTGTTCATATTGGTCATACACGGTTCATGAGTGGTTGCTATTGCATTCACAGCCTACCTGACTCAAACACAACTTCAAAAGTAGCACACGAACTGTCATTTCCATTCGTTCGCCTCATATAGAAGCCCAATCACCCAATGGTAAGAAGTCGTTATTACCTCCACTTACACTCATCCTTCGAAGGCCTCTGTACAGCCCGGACTGATGCCCTCCAACTTCGCCACCAATTCTCTGAACAACTTCTGCTGCACCTCTCCATTCTCCGTCACCACCTTTGCCGGCTGCGCGATCATACAATCACTCAAATAACATCCGTGCGTCTCTCCTCCCGCAGAGCCACCATGCACCAGCGTCCTGCTCCCTTGCTCCGTCGTCCTCGCAAGGAAGAGTTTCATCAGCCAAAAACCCCAAGTCGGATGTTCTCGCGCGAGCTCCGAGTGACAGAAACCCGGATCGACGCAATTGATCGTCACAGGAAAAGATGCAGTCGAGGTTTGCGCGCCGATGATACTTCGCACGATGAAAATCTCAAGCATCTTCGAGAGCGGGTATTGTTCTTGGAAGTACTTCTCGCAAGTCTTCTCGTCGCTCAGCGTCTCGAAAAGTTTCCCTTCCGGCGCGCCCTTTTGCGGGAACGTCGAGAATGCATGCGCTCCGGAAGAAGTGATGCAGAGCGTTGGTCTCGTCTCATATTTCTGCGCTGTAGCTTTCATCTTCGGGAGGACAAGAGAGGCGAGGAGGAAAGTCGCAATGACATTGACGACGATCGTCTCTTCTTCCCCTTCGACCAGTGTCCGTGAAGCCTTAGCCACGCCGGCATTGGCGTTGACAATGTCCAGACGATCGAGTGAGGAACCGACACGGGCTGCGAACTTCTTGATGCTGGAGTAGCTGCTCATGTCGAGCGGCCAGACTTCAATGACATCCTTGCCGCAGGAGGTCGTTCTCTCGATGTCTTCCTTTGCGTCCGCCCCCCTGGCAGTACTCCTGACTGCGAGGATAAGGCGTCTGGCTCCGAGACGAGCATAGTGGCGGGCGGCTTCTTTGCCTAGACCGGTGTTGCTGCCTGTAACGACGATGGTCTTGCCTTCATACGGACCGGAGGGATAAGGCAGCCGTGCGATGAATTGGCTATAGAGAAAGTTCCAGGCCATATTCGTGGACTTGTGGAATTATATGGGCTGATTTGTTAATGTAAGTACATTATGATCAGTATCGATAGCTCAAGAAATACTTCTTGCTCTTATACTGATGACGGGGATGGCAGTATCTCGCACTGACGAACCGGAGCAAACAATTAGAGGGGCCACAAACTCGGTAAGAACATGGAGTTAGGCCATTTCTTTGTGCGGCTACATCTTCAGCAATCTGCATACCCGATTAGGAAAGGTGAAAGCTCGAGCCCCAGATTTCTAAGGGTTTGTTGACCAGGATGGCTACTGGTACTGATCGTGAATAGCAGATTTGAATCACCTCGTCAGCGAGTGACCTTCAGGTCGTAAACATCATGAGATCGTGACCAGAGCTGGAATACATATGGAAAGCGTGGGGGTGCTGTGGTGGGCCTGGGGCCCCGATAGCATTCACAACAGTCGTGAGGCCGCCTGTGGTACATGCATTGCAGCGACGGTTTCTTTACAGCTAGATTCCCTGTTCGCAGATCATCACTGAGAAGACGAATATATGGATTCTTCTTAAGTCTCACCTCGAAATTATGGATAATTATTCCGAAAGGAGAAATCCTGCGCCAGCGGACTTAAGACCGCACCGATAACACCGTAACACATCGGCAATTCTCAAAACATATGGAGTGGTCCATTTAGTCTTTCGAATGACAGTATACGTCCTTGCCCTTCGTGATATTACCATTCTTAGTAGATGTCGCCCGGAGTTTGGGAACACAGTGTCAGCTCTAGGCCACAGGCTGAAAAGGGCTTCCAGCATATAAGAGCCGAAGTGCTTCATCGATGGTACAGACAGCCTTACGCGACCATCGTAGTTATGGTCATGTCGAATCAGGTTATTCTCGTCACTGGTGCGAATCGCGGGATTGGATTCGCCATCGTATGTGCCGAGGGTTTGGAAGCGAGGCAAAAGCTATGTGCTAATGTGCATTCCAGGTCCAAGCTCTGGCGCAACGCTCGTCCGAACTGACCCTCCTCGTTGCAGCAAGGTCTATGTCGAGCTCTGAAACCGCAATCGAGCAATTGCAGGATTTCGGGCTTCAGGCAGACTTCCATCCCGCGCAGCTGGACGTGAGCAACGACGAGAGTATCAAAAAGATTGTCTCGGACATTGGGAAGAAGTTTGGCAAGCTTGATGGTAGGTCGATCATGAACCGATGTAGTAGTTGATGTCTGGGACTGATCAAACATGCAGTCCTCATCAATAACGCCGGGATTGCAGGCGGTCCAGCCCAGGACAACTCAGACTTCCGCGCCGTGTATAACCAGATCCTCGACGTCAACGTGACATCTGTGGCCTTGATCTCTACACTGTTCTTGCCACTTCTGCGCAGATTGGGATGCCCTCGTGTCATCAATGTCTCGTCGGGACGTGGCTCTCTGACATTGGTGACAAGTGGGGCAAATCCGCCCACTGACAAGATTCCTTACTCCGTCAGTAAGGCAGCCCTGAATCTTCTCACTGTCGAGATGAGCCATAGCAACCCGGATGTGGAGTTCCAGCTTGTCAATCCAGGTTGGTGCAAAACTGCTTTGAACGGGTTCCGTGGGCCTAAGGATCCTCTCGAGGGAGCTTTGTCGGCGGTAGAGATAGCTTTGGCAGACAAGGACAAGTTCAAATCAGGTTTTTGGGCCTATGGAAAGGGTAACATGGAAGCAGTGCCGTGGTGAGAGATGGAGGGAGGGATGGGCAGTGACGCGCATAGAGAATTTTTATTGCCTAAGATGGCTGCGCTTATCGACCGTCGGTTGTGTCTGATCAATACTCAATGCCCGAGAAGTTCTCAAGGCTTTCTTTTTCTTCAGTAAGTACCAGCTTTCGAATATATGCTCGACTTGTGTCATGTCCCTCTGTTGTACATGGCCATCTTAAGCACTGGGAAGCGATATCAGAAGGTGAAGTGATGGGCTTGGCCACGAACCACGCTCCAATCTGTCATTGATCCGAGTGTCGCATGGTCTGCCACGAGCGATGTCTTGGCTCTATGTTCCGCCGTGAGAGTCTGGAACTTCAACGTCGACGTTGTGCAAGTGGCTCGGCATACCGGCTGGACCAGAATACCTATGTATAGCGGCATCTGACGCGCGCGTCTCAGAGTGGGAGACAGGACTCCTGGCGATAGTTGAGGGAGTTGGTTCAGATGCATATTCTGCCAGGAGTGCATAATTGTTTCGTTGTCGGATGGTACGACAGGCATGTCAGCACGAAGGTGGCTCGAGACGTGAGCTACCAGATCTGCTTGAAGCACATCTCCTGTCATATCCATTGAGATCTCTGAGGAAAGACGCAACAAGTTCCTGATTGAGAAGGTTCAGTCACGCGCTCGTGTCGGCGGGCTGTCTACTGACTTCGTAGAGCGTGCGGAAGGATACCGAGGAGGTGATGTTAGAGTGCTTGTGAAGCGAAATGAGCCTTTGTCAGAGGGCTCAGGCGCTTTGTGCTAGTAGAACCTTAAACCCCTACCCAATCCTCGAACAGTGGTACACGCACGGGATGTGATCGAGGCTCGACCAATCTCGTCGGCCACATCTTGCGAAGTCGAAGAAGAGGCGTGACAGAGAAGGCGTGGACACGAGCGCCAGCGAGCTCGTATCTTTGATGCGCAAGTGTCGGGCATGAAGGATCAGGATGCAAACCTCATGTGCGGAGAAGATGATTCGTCTGAGATGCATCCTCATGTGACCGCAACCACATCGAGGATTCTGCCTCTCGTGCGCCCCTGGGTCTGGCAATCTTCATGTTCGTACAACGAGATTCGTATGGAAGCTTTCGCTTCGAATCCATTGGTGGAAATCTTGGTCGAAGATGGCACAGCGAAACTCTTCTTCGGTCTGTGGAATCTCAAGGTCCATCCATCACTTCGACTACCCGGCGCAGCAGGCCTACTCCCACGCGGTGGAGCATTCCAGTCAGAAATATGAGGCTGTTGACCTCTCTGAACGGGTAAAAGTGCAAAGGCAAAATCCATCAGCAGCCTACCTTGCTTTCTGCGATCATAGTAGCCTGATATATCCTGTACCTCCTAACGAGGTTGAGCATTTCGGCGCAACATGCTTATCTCATCGACAAGATCTTGGTTCCCAAATTCGAAATCCGGCATGGCATCGGACGCGACCATGCCGACTTTCGTAGTTTGGTTCGAGCTACGGACTTCGTCGGCCAATTGGAGAGCTGCCCCCTTGCCGAACACATATCCCCTTCTAGGTGGCCAATATTGGCTGCTCCAGTTCTCAATGCTCCTTGTACCTGCAGCTGCTGAAACACCTGACAGCAGTTTATTGTGACTTCGATCTGCCCACGTTGTCTGCCTGGCCGATGCTTCAATGGCTGGGCGTGGCTGGCAGGAGCTGTGCGCCCACGAGGGGATCATGCTCATCACAGGCGGCACGGCACCTTGCGCCGGAGACGTTGAAAGACACAACTGGAGTGGAGATGAACAGTCTCGAGGTACGGACGCCCAGCCGCCCCAGCGAAGGCGTCTGCCGTGTCAGCACAAGCCATTGAACTTTCAGCGCGCGATGCTGTGCAATGCATGTCATCATACGGCACGACCACAACCATGTTACTCTGCAGACATGCAGCGCACAGTACCTGGCGAGCGCGAGGCATATGAGGTTGCCTTGGGGACGACTTGCCTGAAGTTTGGAGCAGGCCGCAGGCGGCTCCGACTTCAGGCAAGGTTGACTGCGAATTTCACTTCCACCACAAGCGCGGCACAGTTAGTACAGGCTCAATCTTACCGGAAAATTCGAGCCAGGATGAAACCAGGACGAATGCAGAGTCTATCGGATGCAAAACGGGCACGAATTACGCGCCGAAAAGTGGTGGAAAACAAGGCCGCGGAAGCTAGCTCTTCTTCGCCCAACTTCGACCTCATTTTGCCTCCCTCCTATTGCTCACACGCCCTAGCCGCACTAACGCAGGACTCGATCGCTGCTAACGAAGCCAGTGTGCCTCTCTTTCCAAGCTCGTGGACTGTGCGCAGCTCTACCCTTCGCATCACTCTGTCTCGTCCGCTGCCACGCACGTGGATGTCGACCGCTTATCACGCCTGATATGGCTACATTCGCTGAGGCTCTAGCGAGGACTCCGTTGCTCTACGCCCCAAGGCTAGGAGGTAGGGCGCCCGCGAAAGTCTCACTCAGGTAGTATAGTAAGCTCCTTGCTGTCGCAACATGGCTCACCCGACCTTCTGTTCACACACCGTACCACAGCCGTAAGGCACCTTTTCATCGCTTTCTTGTTTTCCATTGCAGGCCTCACTCGCTACGGGTCTGTTATCGCATACACAGTTTTCTTTCTCCGAATCGACCACATATACTAATTACGACTTCTTTATAAATCGTTGGAAGGGAGAGATTTTGAGCACTTCGAAAGACAGAATGAGGACCACTTTGTGGTCGCTCGCCGCCCTGGCAGGCAGCGTTGTCGCTGCCCCAGGCAAGGTGTACTACAATGGCACGGACACAAGCTGCACCGAGGAGCAGACGTCGACACTGCCTATTGTCCCAGTCTACCCAGCAACCTATGGATCTTCGTTCAAGGCCGCGCCATCGTCAAAGTCAGCTCCGTGGATCTACTCGTTGTCTAATAGCTCTTCTCTATATGCACCGACCGCAACAGGAGGCAACGGCGCACCCGGATATGGAGCACCAGGATATGGCAGTCCACCCACCGTCACCGTCATCACCACCGTCTACGAATCCATCTGCCCAGGAGTTTCGACTTATGTTACTAGCGGTACCACTTCGCTATCTTCTTACACCACCACTTCAACGATTACTGAATATGTGACCGTTACGCTTTCTCCTGCGCCTCACAGCCAGGGCCCTCCTACCGGACCTGGAGCCTACCCTTCTAAGAGCGAGGCCTCGCCCAATTCGCCTGGAGTATACTCGTCGCAGGGCGAGGTCGCCGCTTCGTCTTATCCCACTGTCGTTCAGACTTACACCACGGTGTACACGACGGTTTATCCGAAGTCCACGACCGGTGTTTCTCGGGGAAAGACTATTACTCGCACTTACGAGGCCACGATCACCGTGACTTCCACCTGGTACGAGACCATTACGATCGCGGTACCAACTGGCTACCCTTCCGAGTCTGCGCCAGTTTACGCCACAGAGACTGCTCCTGTTTATTCTTCAAAGTCTGCTCCTGGGTATGCTTCTGAGTCTGCCCCGGTCACTGCTAGCCCTACCGCCTACATCCCGGCAGAATCAACCTCTGTTAGCCACATTCCCTCGGTCTATGTCACCACCATTACTCAGACACAGACCATTATCGTCGAGAAGACCACCACAGCGACCATTGGAGACAGTACCGTCACCAGCTTGTACAGCGGTACGTCCCTGCACACCATCATTCACACTTCCACTTGCACGGAGGGTGCATCGACCATTTGGACAACCGTTCAGTATGGCAGCACTTGGTTTTCCTACACGCTTCCGATGACCAGCGAATCCTCTACTTCTGCTTCCACTTCCGTTGCTAGCCCGATCGAAACCGCTTCTTCCGAGATCCCATGGTACCCAACCCCCTCGGCGAGCAGCAAAAGCTCCCCTTACGGACACGGATCTGGTTCTGTGACCGTGCCAACTCCATCGGGCTCCTTTTCTTCGGGCAAAACATCCCCGTCAGGAAGCAAGCCAATTCCCTCTGGCTCCAAGTCAGTGAGCTCGCCAAGCGGCAGCAAGGCTGTCTCGACCCCAGTTTCTAGCCCTAGCAAGGCCGTCTCTTCGCCGTCGTCTATCAAGTCGGTCCCTAGCTCCGTAGTCTCGTCCGTCTCATCGATCAAGTCATTCCCATCAAGCATCATCAGCTCGAAGACTTCCACCAAGACGTCTTCTGTCAGCACATGCTCCACGCCGACGCCCACTTCCTGCGTTCCATGCGAGGGCCAGCCAGGCAGCGACCCAGATGAGTTTTGTGGTTACACAATCTCGGACAACTGGTACGAGGTCACGCCAAAGACATGCCGGACTGTAACGTACGACTTTGAGATCACCAATGGCACTGTCTCACCTGATGGCGTCGACCGCATTGGTTTCATGATCAATGGCCAGTTCCCAGGGCCCAAGATTGAGGCCAACTGGGGTGACACCATTGTTGTCCATGTCACCAACAGCCTCACCACCAATGGCACTTCGATCCACTTCCACGGCATCCGCCAATATTGGACAAACGAGATGGACGGTGTTCCTTCGATCACCCAGTGCGCGTTGGCGCCAGGTGAGAGTATGACCTACACCTTCCAGGCTACCAACTACGGAACTTCTTGGTACCACTCCCACTTCAACATTCAGACCTACGGAGGCGTCCTCGGCCCAATGGTCATTCACGGACCAGCCACTGAAGCGTACGATGAGGAAGAGACTCTCCTCCTCCAGGACTGGAACCATGCCACAACTGATTCGCTGTACGATGCTGCGCAGACACAGGGTCCCCGCACGCTCGACACTGGTATTATCAACGGTATGAACGTTTGGGGCGCTGATGGTGCGGTCGGCACTACTGGTGAGCGCTTCTCCATGACCGTCGTCTCCGGCAAGCGTTACCGTCTGCGCCTCGTGAACACTGCCATCCAGTCTACCTTTAAGTTCTACGTCGACGGACACAAGTTCAAGGTTATCGCCATGGACTTCGTCCCCATCCGGCCATACGAGACCAAGATTGTCAACATTAACATCGGACAGCGATACGACCTGATCCTTACTGCGGATCAGACTCCTGGCAATTATTGGATGCGTGCGGATAATCAGAACGTCTGTGCGGTCATCACACAAGCCACCAACATCAAGGGCATTGTCACCTATGAGGGCGTTCAGAAAGCTACGCCAAGCTCCACCGCCTACACTTACACCCCAGAGTGTGTCGATGAGCCGCTGGCCAGCCTGGTTCCATTCGTGCCACTGAACGCTGGTGCCACTCCAGATGATACAGTTCCAGAGACCGTGACGATCGCCAAGAACAGCAACAATCTGTTCAAGTGGTCGCTTTCCGGAACCACGTTCCAGTCACAGTGGGGTGACCCGACCCTCAACCAGATCTACCACAACGGAACCATTCCAACGTACTCTGGACGCCTGGCCATCGAGGTGCCTAAGCTTAAGGAGTGGGTCTATATCATCATTGACTCGCCAATTCCGACACCTCACCCTATCCATCTTCACGGACACGATTTCTTTATTCTTGCGCAGGGTACCGGCCTGTACAACAGCGCTGAAGTTGTGCTGAACACGGTCAATCCACCTCGACGTGACGTCGCTCTCATGCCATACTCTGTAGGCCCTACTGGTGTCACTGGTGGTCATCTGGTGCTTGCTTTCGAGACAGACAATCCAGGTAAGTGGATTCGACTACAATGTCAATCATTTCGAGTATTTTACTGACCTTTCCTCTGTTAGGCGCCTGGCTGATGCACTGCCATATTGGATGGCACGTCGCCATGGGCTTCGCGCTTCAAATCATCGAGGGTACCGATCTTATCAAGGACACCGTCACCGACAGCTGTCAGTTGGACAACACCTGCTCTGCATGGAACGCGTATGCGCGAGCAAACGACATTTTCGTCACAGACTCTGGCGTGTAGAACAGAAGAGGAGAAACAGTACTCGGAGAGAGAAGCAAGGAGAAGTGGAGCTAATGTCGTATTAATACCTCGCTTCTTCTCTTCACCTCCTGTTCTTATGCGATATATGTAAGCGTCGACGTCCATTGTTTATGAGGGAACGGACAATATTTTCTTATTCACGAACCAAGCTTCGTCTCGTTCAAATCAGAAACGGCTCTTCACATATTTTTTCTTCTCCACAAGAAACCAAGAGGACACTTCTCGGAGCATGACCAGATTGTCTCTCGGCCGAAATCGTCGTGGAGTAGATGCAAGTGAATGAAACGTGTGGAGATGCCCCGCAAATGGCAAGGAATTCGCCCCGGTCGCCGAACGTAACTCCGCCTGCGATTGGCTCGCATAGCGCCTGCGCTTGCAATCCCCTGTCGGCAGCGGAGGCCAGAAGAATGCGTGGTCCGTAGTATCGCATCGCATCGCACCGCGGCTGAGATCTCAGATGAGGGCATCATCGTCGTCACACGCAGCCGTCCACCCAAAAGGCGACGATACCTACGCAGCACAGCACAGCGCAGTACGTTTCATCTGCCTACAGCAAGGACAGGGAACGGGGACGGCCCTCGGAGCGAATCAAGCAAGGCTTATTTAGACAACGCCTCTTCCCTTTTTCCTCTGGCCACATCATGATACCTCTTGGGACTGTCGATTATTAGCCTTTCCTTGCAGCTAACCTTCTACGTGCTTTTCTCGCACCTCCTCTCCTCTTACCCATCCTCTTCATCAACATGTCGACGACTCTCCGAATCTTTGGCCTCTCGTGCGCCGCGTCTGTCTTGTTGGCCAAGTATGCCCCACACTACTCCTTGGGACTCGTCTCCACGGCTGTCTTGCTCTTTGTCGCTCAGGTCGCTCTCCACGTGGCCTACAGCATCGTGCTCTACCCGCGCTTTTTCAGTCCCATACGCCACATCCCGACGCCACCTGGAGGAACGTTCTGGCTGGGACAGACCAACCGCATCCTCAAGGAACCCTCTGGCTACCCAATGAGAGCATGGTCTGAGGAGGTTCCGAACAATGGCCTTATCCGATATTCCATGTGGTTCCAGGAACGTCTATTGGTGACGACGCCTGCTGCGCTCAGTGAGGTACTCGTGACGAAGAACTACGACTTCATCAAGCCACCACAGGTCCGCAATGGCCTTGGACGCATCCTGGGCATCGGCGTGCTACTGGCAGAGGGCGACGAGCACAAAATCCAGCGCAAAAACCTGATGCCCGCTTTCGCTTTTCGACATGTCAAGGACATCTACCCGATCTTCTGGCACAAGTCTCAGGAAATGGTTAGATGTCTCGCCACGGCTGTCAAGTCGAGTGAGTCCGCAAGCGCGAACGAGATCTCCGATGCGGAAGATCAGATGCAGCACGAGACTGGAGGTAAGTTAACCTGTGCTCACCAGTATGCATATGTGCTAGAAATTCGAGTGCTGATTCAAATTGCTCACGATAGCCATTGATGTTGGCACATGGACGAGTCGCGCTACCCTGGACATTATTGGCCTCAGCGGAATGGGGCAGGACTTCGACTCATTGCACGATCCTAGCAATGATTTGAATAATACATATCGCAATGTATTCAACCCCGGCAGAGCAGGTCGTGTCCTGCAATTGCTCGGTGCGTTTCTGCCGTTTTGGCTGGTTTCAAATCTCCCCATCAAACGCAATACCGAGATTGTTGCGGCACAGAACCATATCAAGCAGGTGTGTCGCGATTTGATCGCGAAGAAGCATAAAGCTATGGAGTCAGGCAAGAGAACCGAAGTCGACATCCTCTCTGTAGCAATTGAGTCGGGTGGCTTCCAAGATGAGGAACTCGTCAACCAGATGATGACATTTTTGGTTGCGGGACACGAAACGACAGCAACCGCTATGATCTGGGCCATCTACCAGCTCTGTTTGAAACCTGAGGTTCAGCAGAGACTCCGCGCCGAGCTCAGAGAGAAGATCCCATCTCTCGACAGTGAGATCACCGCCGCTCAGATTGATGACTGCCACTACCTTCAGGCTGTCTGCAACGAGATACTACGACTGTGGGCCCCGGTTGGCTTGACCCTGCGCGTTGCCAATGTCAACACAAGCATCGCCGGCGAGTTCATCCCAAAGGGCACTCTCGTGATCATGTCTCCACGTGCTACGAACACATCCACCACTCTCTGGGGTGCTGATGCTTTGGAGTTCAAACCGGAGCGCTGGCTCAATGCCGACGGCAAGGCCAATGCAAAAGGTGGTGCCGACTCCAATTACTCCATGCTGACTTTCCTTCATGGCCCGAGAAGCTGTATCGGACAGAAATTTGCACAGGCCGAGTTTGCATGCCTTTTGGCTGCATGGGTAGGGAGGTATGAGAGCCGCTTCGAGGAAGGCAGTCCTTATCCCAAGGGCGAGCTTGATATCAAGGGCGGTATAACGTCGAAGCCCAAAGACGGTGTCTGGGTCAAGCTGGAGGAAGTCCCTGGGTGGTAGTGGTTTCATGAGCATGCCTTCAGGCACGGCATTGATGAGTTCATTGTCTGATGTTCGTAACGATATACATGAGATGGTGAGTGTAGCTCAACCAAAGCGCTTGCAAATGATACTTCGATATCTCTCCCCTGTCTCTCTGCTGCCCATCATCTTTCTGCACCATTTTGACAGCCGCACATGATGTTGGCTAACAACATTACAACAGTCGTCGCGAAACTGTCAACGAGTGACGACTCATACGGCGATCAATCGGTCTGAACTCGGCATGAAGCTGGACTTTCACATCAGACGTCCAGTCCGAACTACTAGTATTGTCGCACCTGCGCCCAGCCACCTTGTTATTCAGGCCACTATTGTAGAAAGTCGACACTGTTTAGGAACAATTGCAAAGCCAGCGGCAGGGAGCGCTTCGCGATTGTCGACAGCTGATTATAGACCGCCTGTAACAATAGTTTGCTACAAGCTATTGACGGCCGCGGAGCGAGATATGAAAGGTCATTCACCCTTCTTCGGTCACGCTCCAAACTCCTTCGACATACCACAACCCTCAACGCGTGACTTTCTTTCGAGTACTTACTTCATCCTCGACATAACTGCGCGCCTCACCATTTCGATCCACACGGTTTACATTTCACCTAGCCATCCGACTTGCAGTACTCATCATGGCACCTCAACCAACCACTCAGACCACCGCCAGCGGCCCATCCGCCGCTGCAGCCTCCACGGCAGGCCCCGGACAGCGCGCCAAGGTCTATCTCGACTGGTCCAAGGACGAGAAGACCAAAACGGCCAAATGCAAGCTCTGTGGTTCGCGTGTCAAGGTCTGGTCCATGAAGTGCGGCCACTGCTTGAAGCGCATCTGCTCTGAGTGCATTGAGGAAAGCGGCGACCGCGATGCAAATAACAAGGCCATGGCAGACGACGAGCTCAAGCAAGGCTGCTGGTGCAGCTTCAAGAGCGGTATCAATCCTGCTTTCAAGGACCGTCTCAATATCAGAGTACCTGATGAACCCGCCACCAAGAAGAAGCAAGCCGCGGCGAAGAAGATTCCGGGTTCTACTCGTGCTACGAGATCGTCCAAGAAAGACGCCTCCAAGACTGGACCCGCAGACACGCCTGATCAGTCGCAGGCTTCTCCTGATTTCGAGTCAATCACAGTCGAGACCAGCAGTGGCAAGCTTGCCACCGTTATACCAGCACCAGATACCGCTGCAAAAAAGACTTCCATGTCTATAACATCGTCCAACTCCAAGCAGAAGGCATCCGAATCCTGCGAGGACGGCGACAGTCCCGCACAGTCTTCGGACTCTGCTGATCTCGAGGTCATTCGCGAGCAGTTAGACGACATCCTACAACCACCAACCGAGCAGATATCCCCTCCCATTAGGCAGACCGACGGCACTCCTGCTACATCCCAAGACTCTTCCGACCCACCGACAGCCGACGTCCGTCCGCCGAAGAGAGGCACCAAGCGCCGCAATAGTTCTTCCGACCTCAGCATTCTAGACGTACCACGAAAGAAGCAGAAGACGAACGCTGCAGATCCACGCACCAAGACCACTACATCCAAGCGAGGCACCAAGCGACAGCGCGACTGCGATCCGGACCTCGACAATGCCATCGAGCAACCAACAAAGAAACAAAGGGCCACCAGAGGCAGGCGCGGTGCTCCACCACTACCCACAGGCAAGAGTACAGTCATTGTCGGTGCAGGTGTCATCGGCCTCTTCGTTGCATATGAGCTGGCCAAGAAGATCCAAGGCGAGAAAGACCGTACTATCACCGTCGTCGACATCAACGAAACACACTTCAGCCTTGCTTCTGGTCATTCCTTTGGCTTCGTCTCGGTTCGTGGCACTCCAGAAGACTGGCATCCTCTCCTCGAAGCATCCCTGCCAGCATGGAACGAACTCCTCGACTCTTCCGAGTTCCGCAAATTTGTCGCTGCAACTGCCGACAACTACTCTTTCGTGGGTGAAGAGGCTGGCCATGATATACCTTGGTTCAACAGCAATACCGGGTCTCTAAGTCCGGACGAGATGACGGCCTGCCGAATCCGTTCTCCACTACTTGGCGACTGGCTCCGCGGCGAATGTGAGCGCCTTGGCGTTGAATTCAAATTCAATATGCATCCAACCGCCCTCGAGCCCGAGCGCCGACAGATGAAGCTCAACGACACGAACGGCGGCAAGGACGAGATGCTCTCATATCACGACATTGTCCTTGCCGCCGGGCCATTCACGGTCGAGCTCTTCTCCAGGCTCTACAAGGAGAGCAGTGTCAAGCTGCTCAACACTGTACAGTCGTGTGATTGGGCGACATTCCCGGCCGGTAGTGTGGTCAAGGACAACGTCGGCATTGCCCTTCCCGACGCCGATGAAGACACAACCTTGGAGGGTCCGGTTGCCGTGGTCTCGCGCCGTTCAACAAATACTGTCAATGTCTCGGCTTGCCGTAGACCAGATCCATACAAGAGCCTTCGGCTACGCGATGCAGTCGACAACCGTCCCGGTCGCTCTGCCGAGCTGAGGGAGGTCGCTGTCAAGCACCTCGGCAATTCCAAAGGGGTCGTCCTCAGCTCTGGCTCGGCGTATGTAAGCACTGGCAGGCAGGGTAGGCCAGTCATTGGTAGCGTTCCTGGCATGTCTCTCGACGAGAGCCAAGGCCGCGTGTACGTGTGCTACGGCTTTGGCAGCTCCGGCACGACTGTCGCCCCCGGTGTGGGCAAGGCGCTTACTGCAATGATGCAGGGCGAGGAGGTGAGCATGAATTTGTCGGGACTTGGTATCGAATTGTAGATAGCGTTTCGAGAATGCGAGCTTTTGTTTGGACTCTTCGTTCGTCCCGTTGACCGAGCTTTCCCGTAGAGACAACGCCGTTCATGGACGACCTTTGTCGTCGAGACGGTGAGCCAGCGAATAGAACATTCACCTGGTCGATCTCTGTACCTTTCTCATTGACCGATGATCGATAGCTTCGGTCCAGGCTCTCCTTCGTTCGCGCCGAGAGATTCCATGGCAATACTGCAGTCGTTGTCATTACCTCTAGGCCGCTTGGAAACGAGACGGAAGAGGTCGACATTCATGAGACAGTCGCCTGTCTCGCGATTCAATGGTGGCTCCAAGCCCCTATGCCAGCGCATCGCAGTCGCATGTTGTGTTTCCCGCTTGGACGGCGGCCCTGACCGTAGACTGAAAGCGTACGTGGAGAGTTTGCCGCATCCTGAGGTACTTGATGCGAGGGTTTCGGCTCCAGCCTCATGCCAAGAACAGATCGCAATACCAGGCTACTCAGGCAAACCATATCATATGCAAGACATCCATCGCTTCAGAGAAACGTTCAAACTCTCCCATTCCCACCATTATTATTAGGCATCGACCAATTCGTCATATCGTAATTCATATTTCCCATCATAAAATCCGTAGGCATATTGGCCCAGTCCTCAAGACCCGTAAGTCCGCCTTCGGAGAAGGCGTTGATGTCGCCAAGCATCTGCAGAAGATTCGTGTCGACATTCATCTGGTCCATGGTCCACATATTGACATCCTGCGTTCCGGCATTCGGCATAGTATTCTCCATGGGCATGGATGATAGGTCAGGCGCAAACGTTCCAGGCTGCGGATTGTTCGTCGTAGGGACGATCTGCTGATACGAGTTTCCAAAACCTGGATCTGGCCTGACGTCTCCCGCAGTCTCAGCAAACCTCACAGTTGGCTTAGCTGGTGCGCTTCCTGGCGAAGCTGCGGAATCTGCTCCAATGGTGTGCGGTGAAGCCTCAGCACTACTTGCTTGCTCCATGACTCTCGACCCATTGAGCTCGCCAATGCCTCCCTCATTCTCTGAATTCATAGGACCAGGGATACTGCGTTGGAAGCCAATCTTAGCATGTTCCTCCTGCTCTTCCTGATCAATAATTTCTGGACTTAGGCACCACTGGCGAAGCTTGAACAGTAGAGCCAAGAAAATGGAGGGCACGCGAGATCGTTGCGGCCCAACAATATTGCGGACATGGAGGATGGCCCGGTCGAGAAAGCTTTCTGCCTTGATACTGCTGCGGTCGATAACTTGGCCAAGGCGACTTTTGGCATGCGCGGCAGACAAGGAGAGCTTTGCCAGTACGAAAGCGGCAAAGGATACTCTCACATAGCTGAAGACAGGCAGAGAGCGTAGACCTTCCACATCCATCGCGAAGAATGTGTTGAATGAGCCATGGGCGCTGATTATGCTTTCTGCAACAGCTTCGGCCAGAACTTGCGTAGGAATCTCTGCTGCGCGCGGAAGCGGCACGATACCCCCCATCTGGTAGGGTGCCCGAAAATCTTCGGGAGAGTGGTCCACGTGTAGAGCGATCTCGAAAAGGTAGAGGCGAACAGTGTAGTACCTAGTCCAGGTGAACAGGGGATCAGCAAGAGCTTCAGCGAAGAGCAGACCTCACGGCCTCGGACTGACGAACATGATCATTAGAGAATCAATACCGACTTCCTCCGGCAAATTGGAATACCAAGCTGAAAGGCGTTTTGCAAAGTCGCGAAGCATCAGCTGAACTCTCAACTCTGTGAGCACGGCGATACCTACATATGAAGACGTCGAGAATCAGCAAGTGTTTCAATATTCTGTCTGATTGATCCTGGCCGTGAGTTTGCTCACCTCCGGGATCATCGTAGCAAAAGCCAATGCTAATCTCTTCCGCTATCATGATGAGCCGCACCCAGGCAACCAGGGTAGAGTCCGTAGGTAGTGCATCGGGAGATGTCTCAAGGTAATCGGTGGACTCGCGAATGTAGCTGGAAATTCGCAGCAAGTTTGGACGCCTGAGACTCAAAGACACCGCAGCACAGATAACATAGCAAGCAAGAAACGTTCTCCGACTGTCGATATTCGCCGTATCCGGACTTGCATTTCTTTTTCTCAATGACATGGAAAGATCAGGGTTGTGAATGTCTTCTGCATGATGTACCTCGGCGGATTGACCACGGGCTTTCTGTTGCTGAAAGCGGCTGCGGTGCATGGTAGGGCGTGATCTGAGAAAGCGAAAGGCGGAGCGTCAGTAAGTGTCTAGGGGAAGTGTATACCTTCTCACCCGATGCCTTCTTACCCGATGCCTATGTCCATGGCCATTGTAGCTGCCATGTGTATGTACTCATAATACTTCAATTGTCCGAACTGTTTAGGTGGATGATACCAGACGGCAGAGATCAACAAAGCCTGAACAAGCTCCAGGTTCTTCTCAGATTGTACAAGACTTCGAGTGGCGTATGCTTGTAACACCTCCATGTCTAGAGCAGCGGAGAGGTCGGAGTTCTCCTTACCCGCAGCAGCAGCGATCATGGCCAGGAAGAGGGCTGGTTTTGTCGCACGCATTTCCTCAGCTGTGATAGACGGCGGAATTGCCACCATTGGGTAATGAGGAAATAAGTCTCGTTTGTACGCCTCGAATAGGTGTCTAGCTGCGGCCATGCTCAGCATGCCTCGATCAATAGCATCGTGGGTAGGCTTATGTGGCTCATTATCGAATTTATCGGACCATAAAGACGTTCCAGCTTGCTGTATTGACTGCTCTGTGGCATCATCTTCAGCCTGGTCCCAAGAAGCCGCCTGGTTCAATCGAGGGGCATTCTGACTGTTGTCCTTGTACCACAATCCGGGCGGTCTTCCTCTTGGCTCCTCTGGCTTGCTTGGACTGGCCGATCGTTCACTTGCAGTAGCCTTGTCTTGCAGCGCGGCTCTCATGGCACGCATCTCTCGCTCCAGCTCTGCCACGCGCGTGTCCGTTCTCTTTCTCTGCTTGCGCTTCTGGACTGGAGTGAAGACGCATGGTCTTCTCGATCGAGCGCAACGCTGGCACACATCTGGGCTGGCGTCGTCTATGATGCAGCGTACTTCCTAGATCATCAGCACTTGATAGTCGAACTAGCTCACGATCAGGCGCGTCCTCTGACAAAGTGTAGCCAGCTGGGCGACGAACCTTTCTGACTGCGGCAAGATGCACAAGCACGATGCGCAGGTACTTCCGACGTCGACGCCGAAGCCATGGCGGTCATATAGCACGCCGTGAGTACAAAGATGGTCCTACAGAAAGCAGTGATGCGCGGGACTAGACTATTCGGCGTGTCCTTGTGCAACGCGGGCGTCAGAAGAGGCGGAAAGCTCATCAGGCAGGTGCTGCAAAGGCGGAGCTAGCAGAAGAGACACGACACGACATGGTACATTTGAGGCTCCTCGATGGTGTTCTCTTCTGGGGCATTGGCATGATATGTTGTCAAGAAGCATGTTGTTCGTTGGATAAGGCAGTGCCAGGCATCCCGTCTCGTCCTCATGCAGATCTTCGCACTTTACCCAAAGTGTCGACTGGTAGAATTGCGAAGGAGTGTCCCCTCGGTCCCCAACCCCGATGGGCGGTGGGAAAACGCAGTGCCCAATGCCCATAGCTTGAAGACAGAGCACACATACATGTATATAATGATATGGCATGCAGTCTATCCTCGCAATCACAACCATCCTCTACAATATCGACTTCCAAACAGCCAGAACCCCTCCTACAACTCAACACCAACATCACCACCATGTCCTCCGCACCAACACCCTACAACTACCCCTACCACGCCATACGTGATCCCGTTCATGGCCACAACCATACCTCTGTCTTGAAAGTCCGAGAGTACTGATACAAGTTCACGTACGACAGCCACAGCCTTCGCACTCGACTTCGTCCCACACAGCTAATACCTTGTCCGGCTCATGCTAGCAACCATGTGTGTTCGTGAAGTCAGATATGTTGTCGGTGGTGAGTCTTGCTGCTACCGCTCTTGCATTACTTCCGTACGAGACACTAACTTGAGCCTTCGTAGCTGGAGACACGTATCTATACATGGAACATCGGCATCCCCGTAATGGCGCTCATACGAGCAGGCAGATTGGGCGCAAGAGAGGTCTAAGTCCGGACAATCCTGCTTCAGTTCTCGTTCTCATATTCCTCGCAGCTCTCCAGCCCACAGGAAATATCGCTTCCTCGCCGTCAATTTTTGCTCTTCCCTTGACAAATGACTCAGATCTTTCTCCCATTCTTCTCTTCCATCGATCACGACCTTGGCAATCTCGATCTCATGGATGCTGAACAGCCAGCTGTGGCAAGGAGCATGCTGATCTTGCAGGTCAACCATGAGCCTCGACAACGCCTGTGCCTCTGCTTCCAATCTGATTCTGACCTTGTCGCACACCGTCGCAAGGAATCGCTTGATGAGGACCAGACACTCCAGCATAGCGCCAAACAACTCCCTCCTTAGACCAAGTTCCATCGGGGTCGGGAGAGCCAGAGATGTTGCGACGCAGTGCGCCTTGTACTCCTCTAACCACGACAGCGACGCGGTATGCAGATCCCGGCAGCGAACCTCAAGAAGCCCCAGCACCTCGTCGTTGAAGAGGTCGTCGCCAAGGACTGCGTCATGTACATCTCGCCACAGACCAGGCAGCGAAAACATGAACAGCCGCGCATGGATCGTGAGCGCACTCCTCTCCGTCAAGTGATCTGTTTCCTTGATGAACGACGCGTAAAGATCAGACCATGCAGGTTCCGCCAGATAGCAATGCTCGTTATTGAGCAGAGCGTCGGTCATCACCGGACCAATGTGTCCCGAAAAGAGTGCTTTTTCAAATTCCGACACAAACGTACCGGTGCCCCGGTGCTTGACGAGCTGAGTGGAACCCTTGATGTGATGGACGTAGGCTGCGGCTCTTGTGGCGTCGAGAAGCTCATGCAAGCCCAGTAGCTGAATAGCTCCTAGCACATCCGCGCGATCACACAACTCTGGACGTGAAATCGCGTCTTGTAGCGCATTCAGAGCTTTGGCGTACAGGCGTAGCGATGACTCCTGAGCCCCTGGCAATGGCATAAGGACGGCCGATGCCTTGGCAAGCACACAGTCCGTCGCTGCCGACAGACAGTTGCTTGTATCGTACAGCTGCGGCACGAACTCCAGGTACGACCACTGCTTTGTTTGCATGAGCCGCGCCAATCGGATACCGTTGTCTGCAGAGAGGAAAGGAATGGCTGCCTGCCCCACGTTGAAGTTGGTAAGCATCGAGAGCTCCATTAGATCGACCCCAAATCTTGCCCGCACGCGCTCGTAGCCGGAATGGTAGTTCATCCTCATGGGTAATATGTTAGGATCTTTCTCGATCGACCATTGGCCGACCAGCTCCCAGCTTTTCAGGTCCTCGCAGTCGGAATGTACAGGCATATTATTGTCAGAAGCAGGATGTCGAATTTCTGGATTCCCGACACCCGAGCCTGACAAGGTGCTATCCATGCAGAGGTCGTCTGGCGATCGACTGAGATTATTGACCCCGCCGAAGATGCTTTGACTCGAGTTGGCCTTGCCATGATCACCCCGTTGTTTTCTCGCGATAGCCACATCCTTCATGGCCTGCTTCCTTATCAATGTGCGCAGTGCAGGGTCTTTGACACTCCCTGGTCCACTCGAAACAACTATAGCCCAGAATGCTTAGTCGAATTATCTTGACCACTGATAAGTAATAGAGCTTTAGAGCTTACTGAAAGGAAAGCTATCGTCAGCCTGGGTCAATGTTTTCGCCTTGCGTCTAGGCATGGTACGTGAAGTGGCGCCCACGCGCTTCCCTGAATCTTTACTTCGGCAGGACAAGAGTACTGGTCGAAGAGGCGGACGCTGGTGGGCGAAGTCTGTGGCAGCTGGTCGCATTGGAGAAAGTCACCGAAGACTTTATGAAAACGCAGCTGCTGGGAGTACCAATGCCTCGATTCGGAAATGAGCTGCAAGTCTCAGCCGTACATAAATCGCTTATATAAGCAACTGCTCTCAGCTTCGCTAACAAGTTTTGGCTGGCCGTCCGGGACCACATGTGGACATTTCCAGTCCCACCAGGAGTTATGAAAGATATCCAAGCCGTAGCAGCTGAAGCTCATGCTGGCCCTGTTTGCGCGGACTCCAAATTTTGGAATCAGTGTTGCGTCGCGCCGTCTCGAAGCAGGCCAATGTCCATTACGAGAGGACCTTTCTGTGACAGCTGCACATTGTCTGTGTCCGCAGCTTGGATACTCTCTAGCCATGCGGCTTCTTCGGCGTCCATGTCCGCATCGTGCTGCTCTGAAGCGCTGTCTACACGGCGGTCTCCGCCAAGATGGCTCGTGTGAATGTAGTTCGAGCTCGTTAGATTGTTGTTCAGGTCGGCATGGCTAGGATGCAAGACGTCGATCATGTGACTGTATCCCAATGTCAGTCGGCGGCAAGGCTGGCTCGCCAGCAGGAGTGCGTACTCAGTCGCTTGCGAAGTAATGTGCTCAAGCGCCTCGCGCTCTCTCCTCAACTCCTCTTCATTCGGCTGCGAGATTCCGCTCGGGTCGGGCAATGTGCCGTACGTCGGCTGTTCGGAGTCGAGAATGCGATCGAGGTCACCCTGCGACACACCACTTTAGCACTGCAAGCTCTTCCAGCGGGAGAGGAGGTGGAGGGGGACTGACGTCCTGCGAGGAATGCCGCTTCAGGCCAAGACAAGAAGCACAGATTCCCATCCCATCCGACAAGAATGCGATGATGTTCGCCGCGCATGACACCGCCGACCACCGAATCTGCTTCTGCGTATACTTTCTGCTGCCGAGTGCGAATGAGTGCGGATGGGTGCGTGTGGGTGTGTCGATGATGCGAATTTGGCTCGACGGGCAGTGCAGGGCACGATCAGCTGCACTGGAGATCCGGCAAGCTTGGAGCTGGAAGCGGGAGGGATCCACTCACTCACCACTTCCAGACAGAACCTCACCTCCTTGGCTCGGCTCTGCGCGAGACAACTCATTCTACAGTGTACATGCACACATCGTGCTACCACCAAACGATTACCTAAGCATCCGACACAATGGCATGCGGCAGTACCTCTCGCGATGCCTTATTGCACCGGACCACACTTCGTGCTCCTCTCTGCTCTCTCTCTGTGTTAAGAAGAGTCGTCAGCCACTGTCCATAGCTCATCCTGCCATATAATCTACTGGCATGGAGTCGACTTGATGGAGTTGGAGAAAAATGTCATACGCCAATGTGAGTACTTGACAACACACGAAGCTGTCAAATGAACTGTCGAGACGCGTCGCGTACTCTGGCATTCCTGTGCGCGAAACATTTGAGAGGTTTCTGAAAGAAAGGCCCAGCAAGTTCCGTGCTGTCCTGTCATTTTTCTGCTGACAAGATGTCCGGCAAGGGATCTGCGGACATGTTCGCTGATTTGCATGCCTTCCAATCCCTCGGAATGGACCACCAGCAACACCAAAATTCTATACCATACACCACATCATGGTGGGCTGGGTGGACTTCGAGCGCGCAAGGTTGGCAGAGTCATGCAAACCACTGTTCCACGCCTTTTTCTACCATTACCCAATACGTCGACACCCCTGCCTGCAGGACGACTTCCGTCCACCAGCCTCTGCAAGGCAAGCGCACACTTGGGAATAGGGTGGCAGGCTTCGTGCTCATTGGAGGCTGATGTGCAATGCGCTTGGCGTTCACCTTGATATAAAACGTTTCTACGCTGCTTTCTATGGCTCATTCGCAGACTTACTCCCAGTGCCAACAACCAAAAGCCAATCGTTGACGGCTAAGTGTGCTCCTCATTCATTCGGGGGAAGCACTACTCAAAATGCGCTCTTTTCATGCGCTGGCTCTGGGCCTCACTCTCGTTGACACGTCAGCCGCCCGCGTCACCAATGCACCTGCAGAAGTCCAAAAGGATGCCAGTGCAAATCTATTGATCGGCTACTTCAACAGACTGTTTCGCAGAGATGTCGAAGAGCGAGCAGCGCTGGCCACTTGTACCATCGACGCGTATTATACCTTCGCATCTGACCCAGCTGTCGGAAAGAGTATGTGTCAGGCTCTGATGAATTACCCAAATGAGACATATGTTGCGGAATACACCCCAGTCAGGTATGTTGATCTTCCGTGCATAATGTTGGGACCGATTTGACAAACTCTTGACAGTACCTATACCGACACTATCTCGACCCGCGTCTCGACCGTCGTCAAGACTATACGCTCTACTCCTGTCGTTACTGTAACGAAGACCCCGGCGGCTAATGAAAAGCGAGCTCTGAATGATCCAGAGATCACTGTCTTTCCCCGGAGCAATGCCGCCATTGTCAATGCCTTTGATGGGCTACGGAGGCAGCTCGCTGAGAGCTCAAGCACTGTGCCGGGAGATTCGGAAATGTCGGCGTCGTTCTCAAGCGCATGCGATTGTCAGACCTACGCAGGATCTACTGTGACTTCGACTTACACCGAAGCTCCCTCCATTGTGACCCAGAACGCCATCTATGTTGACACCACGACGATCGAAACCATTCGGATCGCTGCTACTAGCACGACCACGATCACTCTGGGTGCTTCGAGTTCACCAACACCATCGTCGATTGCAAGCTCTACCAATGCCGTCTCATCTTCTTCCGCACTTTCAAGCAGCGCTGCACCCGCAGTGCCCACGACCCCAGCATTCACCTGTCCAGATGACAACAATACCATCGTCAACCAGATGGTCGGGACAATGAGATACGACTATCTCATTCTCTGTGACAGCGACTTCTCGGACGCAGATATCTACACTTTCACTTACACCACCTTCGGAGAGTGTGCAGCTGCCTGCTCTACCACCGACACCAAAATGAACGGAGTAGTCTGCAAAGGCATCGCTTACTACGAGACAGGATCCATGGCTGGCAGCAATTGTTTCCTCAAGAGGACTGCAGAGAGCCTTCACGCCGCTCCTGGTATCAACAGCGCAGTGTTGCAAAGAATTGCGGAAGGTGTCTCGTCTGACCATCCGGCCGGTACCACTACTGATTCAGGACCATTCTCAGAGTCGGCTACCCAAGATCCATCGGAACTCAGCTCGCAGATCTCGACTGCCATGGCGAACAGCTCAACCACAATCTCTACCACAAGTCCGGGGGACTCTGGAAACGTTCCTCGAAGCGGGTTGCTTGTCAATGCAGGCGGCGCTATCACGTCGTACTCAACGTACACTACGGATGGATACACCTCGACCGGCACGGGTTTCTCAACCTACTATAGTACCAATGGGTCGTGGTATTACACCTACTTCACGGCGTGGTCGGCAGCGTGGTCATCGGCTACAACGGTCTACGGCGCTTCAGAAACGGGCTTGGTAGCCAGCAACAGCACGAACTCAGAGACCACCCATGTGGCAGTTGGTGGCGATGGTGGCTCCTACACGGTCACCATCGAAAACTCAACGTACTCCATACCTGGCGGCTACAATATTACCACGGTCATCAGCAATATTACATACAACTCTGCCGGCGACCAGATTGCGTCTACTGCAACTACACTTTACTCCAGCTACTCCACTGGTGTGGCAGGCAGTGGTGGTGGTGGTGGCATTGGAGGTTCTGGTGCCGGCCTCATCACTTCAAGCTCTTCGGACACTGCATTCACAAGCCCATGGTCGACAGTGTCAGTGTTCTTTACCGGCGGCAGCACGGGAGGTGCCTTTGGAGGAGCGGGCTCGGGCGCGAATGGTGTGCAGGCAACACCCGCGCCATCACTCTCGCCTTCCGTTATCATCAATACCTATAGCACGGCTTTCAGCACCGGATACGTGATTTCCGGGGGCGGTAGCGGTAGCGGTGGAGGCGCTGGTGGACAAGGCTCAGGAGCTTTTACCCCGATCTCATCAACTGTTATCTCTGGGGCCGTTAGCGGCGCAAGTGGTGGGTTTGGCTCAGGAGCCTTTACACCGGTTTCTTCTACTGTCACTTCCGGAAATGCCATTGGCGCAAGCGAGACTGCTGCCTCGGGTGTATTCATGCCCATTTCATCGACGGTCGACTCGACCGCGATCAGTGGAGCAACTGGTGGACAAGGCTCCGGCGCCATCCCGTTCACGACGCCGTTCACGCATACTGGTGCAAACCGCTCTGGTTTTCCCTTTTCGACCACCTCGACACCATTCTCATCGGGCGCTCCATTCACGGCTATCTCGTCAACAGTGATCATTGGCAGCAACGGCGGCCTCACCGGAATAGGTGGTTCAGGCAGCTTCTCATCGATCACAGCTAGCTCCACCCCATCTTCAGGTTTGTCGTTCTCGCCAATCTCGTCGACAATGTCCATCGGTACGACTGGTGGCTTTGGTGGCAGTGCCGCATCTGGTTCCTTACCAACCACAGCCTCTCCATTCACGAACTCCGGGCTACCTCGCTCTGGGTCTGGGTCTAGTAGCCTACCATCGGGTACTGGTTTACTTCCCGTGTCGACACCAGTATCGTACCCATCAGCAGGTGTTTCGAACTACTACGGCCCCCCAATCATTTCATCGAGTAGCACAGCTCTAGCAGCAAGTACCTCGCCCTCAGGCACCGCCCAGTCGTCCAGCGGAAGTCCATTCACCAACAGCAATGGAAATCGGTCTGGCTCGCCACTCTCTTCCACGTTCGTTCCCTCGACGGGAACCGCTCCCATTTACACGGGACCTGCCTACCCTACTGGTGGCTTTCCTTCAGGCGGCTTTCCCACAGGCAGCGCGCCAGCCACTATCCCTAGTTCATTCACCAACAGCAATGGTAATAGGTCGGGTACCCTACGCTCCTCTTCGCCTCCTGTCTTGCCGTCTGGCACTGGGGCCCCCAGACCTAGCTACCCTACGGGCACAGCTCCCATCTTGACAGGTCCGGCATACCCCAGTGGTACCGGTCCGCTTGGCACAGTCTCTTATGGCACAGCACCCACAAGTTCGGCGCCCACAGGTACAGCGCCCACAGGTACAGCGCCCACAGGTACAGCGCCCATTAGCACCGGAACAATACCGCCCTTTACCAACTCCGAGCGCCCACGATCCGATTCAGCTCCCTCATCGTCATTTGCAGCGCCGACGGGCACTGCACCTACTGGCACTGGCCTGGCACCAGGTACATCCCCCCTACCGACAACGTCTCCACCCTATCCGACCGCACCAGCCAGCTGTGTGACAAACTTTCTCGGAACGACAACCATCTTCACGACAGTCACAGAATACGGCTGCTACAGCAACTGCCCGCCAGCTGGCGGATACGGTCAATCGCCAAACACTTTCGGACCGCCTCAATTCGGTGGCGGATTTGGTGACGGGTACGGCAATGGACACTAGGCGAAAGCAGGAGTACATGTGATCGCTGCTGTGCAGCTACGAAGTCATGGGAGATTTAATGGACAGGAACAGGAACAGGAGTTGGATTCATTTGTGCAGGAAAGGTTCAGCAGGGGATCGGAATCTGATGGAAGTACATGGCCACTTGAGCAGCAAGTAGACCAGCAATCACCTTATTTTTCCCCCACTCATAGCTTCATGATCATTGTTTGCATCATCCCTGGCTTGTGGAAACAAGAACGTGAGAACGTGTTTCCGTACTTCGGCCGAGACATGCATCGATTTACGTCGTGTCTCTGTCTCCGCTACATTTCGCTGGCGCTTCAAGCTCCCTTCGCGCCTGCTCTAGGAATCCCAGAAAGTCTCATGCTGTGGGTTGAGGCAACAGCACTCTAGATATAAATTTCATATCCCAAGCGTCGCTCCCATCAGCTGAACCGGGAAGCCCACCATCACGAATCTGTATCAAGTCGCTCTCTTGTAAGCCCATGGGATTCAGCCAGGCTGCAGCAAGCTCCAGGTCTTCATCAATCTGCTCCCTGGACGGCCTGCCATTGCGGGCGTCTGAAACTATGAACAACCTACCTCCCGGGTCGATCGAAGACTTCGGTGGGAGTGCTCGCATGCGTAATAGCATGATGAGGAGATCGGAAAAGTGCTCGCCCTGCTGCCAGAGCGCTGTAGGATGTCTGTCTAAGGGCCAGTGGAGAGATTGGTGATGGCCGTCAATTGCGAGATGTTGTTGTTCAGTTGCTGATGGTTCGCCTGTATCATAGGCTCTGTAGCTACCAGTCGTGCGCTCAACGCAATTAAGCAAGATGATGGCACACAAGAATGTAGAGAAACCCGAGACTTGTTGGCGTTGCAAGAGTCGACGTTCTAGCTCGTTGATGATCTTTTTGCTAAGAATCAAGCATCGGGACTCGGTCGCAGCGAGGAGCTGTGCGAGGATGAGCTTTCGACTCCTCTCTGGTAGATATTGGTATTGTCTGGAGTCGACCTTGCTGTCTGTATGCCGATTGCAGACAGCTGGATATTGTCCTGGTCCACGCTGTGAATTGTATCGTACTGTCATTTCTGCTTGGTGCTCCCGCGAAGTCAAAATGACGGTCGCTACCCACAGCTCGATGACATTCTGCAGTAGGTGATTGTGAAGACTATAACATGAGCGCGTCGCGTTCGTCGTCTCCGTCGCCTGCAGCTTGGCCATGTCATGGGCGCGCTCCAATGTAGCGCGAAGGAATGGTGAATCCTCCTTAGCGATACACGCGGGCATGGCTTGATCGATGTACAACTCTATTTTGCTGGACATGCCTTGCCCTTCGTCCAGAAGCCAGATATCAGGAGATGTCTGTTCTGAATGATCCACTTGAAATGGCGTCTCGTCAATGTCTGATCTGTAACGAACGAGGCCAGAGTGATACTTTCTTGCGGCGAAGGTCATACACACGTCTGCGTTGGGGAATATTTGCACCTCAATGCGACCACAAAGCGCTTGTCGTTCTAATCCACGGACTGCGCTTGGCACCACGAGTTTGGCCTTCGAGTGATGTAGACCAGACGACCAAAGTACGAATTCATCTACGAGTCGTGTACGTAGACACGAGCCTGGGAACATGTCAGTAAGTAAGTCCACTCCCCACAGAGAGACCGCATACCTTTCCAAAGTCGTGCAGACTCCACTCCCTGGCAAGTCCTGCAAGGTGTTCCTTCCGAACATGGTTTTTTTAACATTCTGCAACGCATACAGGCTCCTCGTCTACGTATTTCTGATACCTCTTTGCGACGAGTATCTTCAAAACGTCCTCGAACTTTGTTTTTGCCGCCCTGCCGCAATATCCCAAAACCGGAGTGTGACGAATCTTCCATCATGGCATCGGAAGCCTGTACGTTTGAGCTCAGAACAGGCATCCAGGACATCGCACCGACATGTACAGGCGCCTGAGTGCTTGCCGATTGTGTTCCTATCTGTGTTTCGGAGATGTCGAGCTCTAAGTCAAGAGCATTGGCAGACTCGAGTACTACGTCTTCCTCGAGGTGTCTATTGGCTGCTGAAGCTGTTTGCACAAGAGGCAGAGCGTCTTTAGCTATAGATACGACTGGTTCATGACGCCGAGTTGTCAGTTGTGGGGTAGGTGGTAGTAGAGCAGCTTCTCCCATGTCTGTAGGGACCTCGTAGAGCACTCTTGTGAGCTCCATCGACATCCCGCGGGCCTCCGGCGACTTAGCAGCATTTTGAAGCTGCTCTACAAGTGGTCCGGCTCCAAGATCGTCATGGGAAGGGACGTTCTCGAGTTCAATGAACTTCTGCGAAGCATCTCCAGCTTGTTGCTGTGTTGAGACCTCTGCTAGTGTATCTAATGCTGACTGTTCTCGCAAAATTGGAGGATCATCATCTAAGGGAACAACATCCTAAACCATCAGCTGTTAGAAAGCCTTGTCCGGCTTCAGTATCATCGAGACGTGCCTGATCCGCTTGCGGTAGCTCGTTCGTTTGCTTGCTCCTGATTATCCGGCTGACCTCTGGATTCTGCTGCTGTGAAGTGCGGTAAACAGAGCTTCGTTCTGCTGGAGCAAGACCAGGACATAGACGAACTAAGTGGCTAATCAGAGCTTCGACTCGTCCTTTAGCAAAATGTTTGCCGCATCGACGGCATGTGTGCGCGTAGCGGTTGCTTGCATCGGACAGCTTCTCGCCTCGAGCAAAGTACTCCCTGCGCTCAGTCAGCCATCATTGGAATGATGCAGAGTACATGCAACAACAGAGTTCACCTGACTAGCGCATTCGGCCTTCTGCCCATATTGGAAGAGTCCACAATGTAGAACGGAAGCAGTGGTTGTTGTAAACATCGCGGCTGCTCTCCGGAGGTAGTCTAGGATACCTGGATACTAGCTTGTGCACAGGCCGCTTTCTCAAATACTGGGCAGCCTCCTTTCCAGTTGTAAAGTCACCATCAAACATCAATCAGCATCAGCATGCCGAAGCGACACTACGACTAATCATCACACGATGCCTGGCGCTTGGCCTCATCGCTGCCCGCTAATCCACTACTGCATCTCATGCGACGGACATGAATAGTCGACTTCCAGTCTGATGGCGAGCCGTTCTCTGGCTTCCTCTTCGGCCATCAGTGTCCTCGGCCGCTGCATATATGTCTCACGATCTATTGGCACAAATCCGACCTTCTGGTATAGCTTGCGAGCCGCCTCGTTCTCTGAGTCAACCAGTATAGATATCTTCCGTCTCTCGCCCTGCCTCTTCTCTGTTGCTGCCTTGATGAGTGCCTCTCCTAGTCCGCTTCGTCGGCAATTGGACACAACGAACACGCTGCTCAGATGATAATGAAGTACAGCGTGTGGTCTTCCTGGTGCGCTGCCCTCTCTGCCCTCTGCTTCTGATCCTTCCAGAAAGCGGACTCCTTGGACCAACGGGTCCTTGCTCGCACTTACGCCGGACGCCGATACAGGTCCGATCATCACGATCATACCAAGCAGTTGACTCTCTAGAAAATTCTGGTAAAAGTGCTCTGTCGATTGCATCGGATGTCTCATGATTTCGCGATCCACTGCGAAGAAATGGTCGGCCTCGGAACTCTTAAGCCTCTGCAAGGTATGTTGGAGATCTAGTCCGACTTCATGCTCATAGGACGACGCATATGCCTCTGGAGCAACCTTCAATGCCTGAAGTCTCAGTTCTCGATATTTCTCTGCGAGTCGCCGCGCCTGCGGATTTGTCTCGATATATGCCTCAGGCATCAATTTCGGAAGATTTACAATATGCATCGCATTCGCCATTCTGGCAGGTAAGGCTTGATCTTTCGGAATCTCCAGCCGCGCCGCTTCTCTGATATTTCAATACCGGGCAAAAGGCGACGACTTGCTCATCCCAGCTTCGATGAGTCAAAGGTGCAGCGCTTGCGGCCTTTCGGGAGGGCTTGCTTGCCGAGCTACGAGCTGCCTCGCGAGCACCTGACAACTCCTGTCTCATCTGCCTACCACAAGACTGGACAGCGGCTGGCCACCTTTGTTACGAGACAGACTGATGATCAGTCCTTTCTGACAGTATGACTGTAGTAGGTCACAGGAGCCGGAGGACTGCGCATAGAAATGTCGCGACATCGCCTCTCTGGCGGAGTGGCAGTAGAGAAACAGCTTTGCTATCATGGACAGCGATGACGGCAAATCCAGCGCTGGATCGTCTGAAGCATTTAATTACTACCTTGGCATCAACGACCGTGAGATTCGAAATGGCTTTTGCAGCCTAGATGACCCGGTCAACCTCGGATATCTATTGGGCACTGTACAGAGCCCTTCAGCCAGAAACTTCGTCGTCGATTTCAGTGACAACGATGCTTGGACTGCAGCGAACCTTTCCATCGGATCGATCGAAGCGCTCTTTGACGCGGACAGACCAGAAACTCTTTCCACGCGATGGCTGCATTTGTTCTCCCCATCGAAACAACATCCATGTCTGGAGTACCTTGCTAGACGATACGATTTCTCACCACGCCTGTTTGCACTTATGAGTTCTGATCCGAAAATTCCCAGGAAGAATCAGGGCCCCGCAAGTGTCTCTGTCTCGAAGAGGGTCACAGAGCGAAAGAAGTTTTGGAAGCGACATTCAGACCCGCTGGCTGAGGCAGAAGAAGAGGGAGACGAGCTTGCCGAATATTCATCTATATCGAGTAATGACTCCTTGCTCCGTGGCAATTTATACAGAATCGCCGATAACGTATGGCATTACTCTTCTGTCGATTTTGGGAGGCAGTATGTTGCGCTTGGCTACAATTCGCTGTATGGCGTAAAGGGCACTCCGAGCGGCTGCGAAGAAGATCTCGCATCAAAGGGACCTCTGCCTGACTGCGTGAGAGTCTGGACCTGGCTCCTGCTGTGCGAGGACAACGTCGTCGTTTCGATCCATGAGGATCCATTTCCCTTCGCTAGCGGCCACTATTCTGCATCACAGCTGCGTATCATTGGAGAAATCCGGCGGAATCTGGTCAATGTCTTCCGTTCACTATCCTTGGTCCACGAGCAGCCCCTGGCATCGCATAATCCCTTGACTCTCCTACCGATCCGCTACCGCTTAGGTGATACACCACAAGAGTCCGCGCATCGCGATTCTGACCAGCCTGGACTTTTGCTCTACTATCTCTTCGAAAACTGGCATAACTCCTACGTCCTCGTGACCCGTAAAGAAAGCCGCTACGGCCTTGAACTCGCCAAGCTACGCAGCGAAATGCTCGAGACGCCTCGCCTCGTGCACATCGACCGCCTCGATCGCATTGGCAAAGAGCTCGGCGTGCTGAAACGCCATTATGCGAGCTATAATCGCATAATATATCGTCTTCTGGAGCCGCAGTCGGCGACTTCGGCGAGCTTGCAGAATTCGCAGGTTGTGAGTGCCGACAGCCAAGTTTCGCTGAACACTATACGACCCATCGTCACCGAGAAGGAGTCACTTATGGGAGTGGAACTCAGCTCTGCTGCACGCGTGCGCTTCAAAAGACTTCGTGATCTCATCGATCTCTACGCCCTCTCAGAAGTCGAAGAATACATCAAGCAGAAAGAGTCGCTCGTCGAAATGGTCGGTACCCAATTTTTCCCTTCACACGACTAGTCTAACACCCTCACGCAGAACTTCAACCTCATCGCCATCAAACAATCCCTCGACGTCGACCGTCTAACCCGCATCACCCTGCTCCTGACGAAGGCCACGATCCTCTTCCTGCCCGTCAGCTTGGCAACGTCCTATTTCTCGACCCAACTCAATAATGTCGAGTACTCGGTGACAACATACTGGGTGACTTTTACGGTAGCTCTGGCGCTGAGCTGGCTGTCTTTGATTCTGTTTGGTGTGATGAGTGAGTGCACATGCTCCTTCTGCCTGTCGATCGATGCTAATTTTCTTCGCCTCCAAAGACGGAAACGTACAGACTGCTAAGGTCTTCAAGAGTCTGCTCAGCGCCGTGCAGGCAGGCTGGAAGATAGTCTTTCGAAGAGGCAGAGGCAGACGTAAGAGGAACGATCAGAGTTGATCGCGCATAGATTGTCATTGAAGTGCATCTGTTCTGCATTGAAATTGTTCTGTTTTGTTCTACCATACATATGAGAGAGGGGGATATCATTTTCAGCCGAGTAGTAGCCATTGCAAATCGTTCCTTCGTGCCAAATTGAGTTCCTTTCACTAACGCCTATCGATGTCCAGCAATATATTATCTGCGGACTGAGTCCAATTCTTCGATGAAACGATAAATGCCCTCGAAGCCCTGATATTCGAGGGGATTGTGCTTGTCCGATTCATAGCCACTTCCCGAATGTACCGACTGGTAGTCAGAAGTAGATGAGAGCCAAGGATTAGCGTCTTCGGGTAAGATGTCTTCCCAACCAGTTTCCGATTGCGTAGAGTAAGCCGGACTTTGCGTTGCGCTAAGCATATCATCGAGGGTGATCACATGCTTTTGGGAAGCCATTTTCTGGTTGGGAGACTCGAAGAACTCAGCGCCTTCGGACTCCTCTATCAGAGAGGCTTCACTGGGAGCGAAGGGAAACAAAAGAGCAATTTCAGTTCCGACGAATGCATCGAATGTCTTGTCTTGGATGATTGTGCCTCTCTGCACTCCCAACTCCTCAAGCAGACGCTCTACTGTAGCCGCATCACAGCCCGGGAAATGAACACATAGACGCGAGCCTTCATATGTGATCGGAATATCTCCCAATACTGCGAGCCGTTTGAGGTCGTTAAGCACGGCAGCTAGGTCCTTGAGAGCGCGCGAGAAGTCGACAGATAGCACGTCGAGTAGACCACTGGTGTTGAGGTGTTTGTTCGGTGATGCTGCGTCCGAAACTGAGAAGCCAACGACCGAGTCAAGCGAGGTGAGCGCAGTGATTGTGGGGTTGACCTGGAATTCAACCTTTGAGCCAGGAGTCATCTTTGGCAGCGAACGCATCTTACGGCCGGTCTCCTCTTGCAAGGCAGATACGGACTTGTATCGCTTCTCCCCATTGGGCGCGATGCCGTCGAATTGTGCCTTCTGTCCAGAGACAACGAACGCTCTCACGGCTTGAGAAACATTCTGTACAACCTGTGCTTGGGACGCAGGTCCGTGAGAGAAGAATCTCTGTCCGCCCATCCTGCCCGCTCCAGTCGAGTATCCTCCAGCTGTTCTGCCGAGTGTGCCTCCAGTAAGGTTCGGTCGTAGAGTAGACGCGAACGGTGCGCGACCGGAAGATGAACGGACATACGAGCCCACAGTCGACTTTGGGAATGAAGTACGGTCGTATTTGACGCCCACTGTGCCCTTAGAGGTCGTGAAACGGCGGATAGAGCTGGTGGAGAACCAGCGTGCTTGGCTTTGGCGAATGCGTGCAAGAGGATGGAGTGGCTGCTTCGGGGTGTTGCGTATGGGTATAGGTTCGAGGGCAGCTCGTCTGACACTGCCCGCTTGTGCCAGCTGCGCATCAAGAGCACGAAGGCCTCTCGATAAGGTGGCCCTGTCTTCGCTGTCAGCTACTACCCACCGGTGACCTACACTACCGCTGGACTACTCACTTCAGGCTCTTGGCGTGCCTGGCAATCAGGCTATGCCAATGCATTGCAATGGGCGGCATGGTGCCGCGTTGTCGAGGTCAGCACTGGGTCAGTGGAGTTGAATGGTGGTTGCAAGGACGAAGGTAGGCGTGAGCGCGGCACGCGGGCATGTATATCAGGTGGCGATGACGATCCAGAGCCAAAGCCAGGGTCTCATCACGTGGAAGCCAGATGCACAGCCACAGCTCGCAATAGAATAGAGAGCTGCGGGGTTTAGGCTTGTTTAGGCCCCTGCACTCGTACCGCCCAATGGATGTTCGGAAGATATCGTCTTTGGATCTATACATGCACAATTACGCTACTGTTGGTCAAAACTATACCGCAACCATTCTCCCACGGCGCGCAAGCTCTCCCATCGTACCGTCTCATTCTCATCCTGCATGAGCGCCATCACTCTCACTTTCAAGCCCATCTTCTCCAACTGCTGTCGCTTCTCCGGGCATTCCTTGACCAAGAAAGCAACATCACTGCAACCAATGGCAAGCACCTGCTTGTCATTCTGCCACTCTTTGCTGAGGATCTCAGCCAGCTTCTTGCACAAGCCGCCCTTTTCCTCCTCGATGATTCGCTGTGCATTCTCACTCCAGAAGGCTTGGTCCTTGTGTGGTGGCGACCACCGTAAGTGTCCAGAATTGACTTCGGCTGCGTATTCGTCGAAGGTCGTCTGTGTCTTCGTGTATTCATCAACCATGGTAGTGAGGCTCTCAAGATCTTCGAGGAGATCTTGGTCCGTCAAGTGCCGGCCCTTGAGATTCGTCAAGACGGAGGGCAATTTCGCGGGCAGCGCAGCCGGCATAAGAGTTGACTTGTTGTATGATAGCAGATTGTTCAGCGTACCGAGAACCAAGCGCGTGGTCTTTTCTTTTGGCGAAACTCTCAGAAGCTGTGTGTAAAGCGGGATGATGTCGTGCTCTTCATCCAGGCCCTTGCCGACTAGCTGGCCCTCAAACGACAGCTGCCAAAGCACCATGAGGATGTGATAGAGGAGTTGTAGACCAACACCGCTTATCTTCATATTGGAGTCGGCAATACTCCGGATGCTTGTGGCAGTAGAGCCACCATTGTGCAGTGTGCTGTCCGAATCTTTCCCTCCGGTAGCACTACGTAGTACGTCAATCAAAGGTCCCAGCGTCTCTTTTCTCTGCGTCCAGAACTGCTGCCTGGATTTTGACGTTCGCAGCACGGCGCTGTATTCTTGAACTGCAATGTCTTGCAGATTTGAATCCGAAGTCTTGGTTAGCTCAGCAATGTAGGAGTAGAGCTTGGGCAGAGCTTCGTCGATCTCCGGCGTAGACTTCGTTTGTGCTACGAGTGCATGCGACAAGAGAGATGACAGGACGGAAGATGTGAGCAGTGGTATGGGGTCCTCGGGATTGTTCGATTGCTTCAGCAGTGGTAACAAGGACTTGTATGGCTGTTTGTGCTTGACGAGCGCGTCTGTGAGTGTGGGTATGTCTGTTGTCCAGTTCAGTACTGCTACAATCTATATTGGCGCCATCTACATCAACTCACCGTCAATGAGGTCGCCTGTGAGCACTAGCATATACTGCAGAATGTCACTTCGCTTTGCTGCGCTCTCAAATATGCTCTTGGTGCCCTGGGCATCGCCGAGCAGCAGGTCGGTGTATGTCTGCACATCGCTCTCGATTGTTGACTTTCGCTGCTCCTTGCGCACTTTATCAATGGCCTTGATCTTCTTCAGATCCTCGTCGGAGATGGTCTTCGCTCGCACGGCGCCCTCCCATGAGATCGGCCGCGCTCGGATGTTATTCTGCAGCGAAACGATGTACGCTGGCGGGTCAATCGACATGTTGGTGACGGGGGTGTAGGTGCAGAGTCTAGTCAACGTTGTCAGGGCGTGGAAAAGACATGCACGTACGCAGCAGATCGTAGACTGCACATGCAGGCTCCCTCGCTCGCGATGATGGAAGGCTGGAAGCTGATTTGAAGCTTGGGCCACGAACCGACCAGGCCACTTCGACTTCCTTAGTTTTGTACTCCATTCTTCGTCTTCTATCTCTCACGATGCCCCCACTTCCATGCTCATCACCAATGTGGCGCTGTACAGAGTCTGCTACCTCGCATCTGGACTGCCAACGTGGACATCGCAAGTGCGACCACGTACTGCAGCCGCCGAACTCCGTCACTCCCATGGATTGAGGGGCCATATCAAGCACCAAATCCAAAGTTTATGCCAACGACAGTACCGTTGCTCGACAGACAGTGACTCGGAGACTTAGCGGTGTGCTCGTCCTCATGCTGTGGTATCTACTTTCTCCTCTTCGCGGCACCTCGCAGCCTTTACGACTCTCTGCGGACCACCCGATCCGCAAAGCCTTCTATCGACATGGCAAAACCACAGCTCAGCATTGGCTCGTGGCCATGCTGGTGTCTGTCGCAATTGCCATGGGCTTTTCATATCCGACGGTCTTGCTGTCTTTGAACCCTGCAGCGGGCTTTGCTGCTTATCCCCAAGAAGGTGTATGGACTACAGTAAAGCCTGTAGACGACATCAACGCCAAAGTTGATGTCGAGATGCGCCAGCTATGGATTCATGGGTCGTATATGTCTGCTCTCAACAAGACTGTCCTCAAAAGCGCATTAGCCGTGCAGCAGAGTCTGGTCGGGGACGAAAACTTGAGCAATGCCATCCCGCTTTTGGATGACAAAGTCCACCAAAGCTCTTTGCAGTGGGGTTACCATTCTCCCTTGATGTACTGGAACAACTCGGCGGATCTAATTGACGCGGATGCCGATGTACTAAACACGATAAACGAGCAAAGTGACACGTCGTCATCCCTCAATGTCGTTCTGCGTCCTGCAACGGTCTTTGCTGGGAAGAAGTTCGCTGGGCGCCAGTTGCTTGCTGCAGATGCTCTCATCATTTCTCTCATGAATAAGGTTGGAGACGACGTTGGTAACGTTTGGCAAAGCAAGATGAGGACTTTGGCTTCAGGCACCTGTGAGAGATGCACTCTCTTTCCGCATGATGGTCATGTCACTAGACATCGTGTCTACGAATTCAGCTCTACTCCGCTCAGCATCCAGGAGCACATCGCTCTTACCTTTGCATACGGCTTCATGGCATTGTACGTCATATTGAGTCTGCGCAGAATGAAGGCATTCCACTCTCGCTTTGGACTGGTTGTCACGGCCATCACTCAAATGACCTGCTCTATCTTGGCGAGCTTCACGATCTGCGGCATGCTCAAAATCAATCTGTCGATGATCCCACAAAATGCGTACCCTTTCGTTGTTCTGGTACTCGGTGTCGAGAATGTATTCCGACTGATTAACGCTGTCCTAGCCTATCCACCGACAATGGCCACTGAGATGCGAATTGCCAACGCCCTTGGAGACATTGGACCAATATCGGCCATATCAGCTGCTCAGAATTTGGCGATTCTCTACATTTTGTCCATATTCGTCTCTCCTGGCGTGGCGGCCTTTTGCACCTTCGCAGCGATTGCCACGCTCTTTGATGTCTTTTTTCTCCTCACATTTGTAAGTGTCCTCGCGACGCCGTGCACATAGGAGATGTGTATGGAAGATGCTGAGCTAATCCTGATGACTGGCAAAGTTTGTTGCGGTCCTCAGTGTCGACATCCGACGCCTCGAACTCCAAGATGCACTAGCTGCAAGGCACAATCAACCACGCCGACGACGACCTTCTCCCACCCAACACACCTGGTTTGACGCTTTAGTCCAAGGCCGACTACCTTTCAGTACACGAATGGCTGGCACGACTGTGACGACGACTTTCATCTTGTCCCTCAACTATCACTTCTTCGAGCATAAGGAAACGATGAGCCTCCGGCATCTCCTCGACATGATTCGAGGCGGACCACCTGACGTTGGCGACATTGACACGTTTGCAGCTCCACCAATGAACGCCACGCTTACACCTGGTGAATGGGTCCGGATGCAAGACTTTGACACAGCCAAGGAAGTCATGCGTCTTGCGAAGCCTGGCGCTGATAGCTTCGTGGTCCGCCTGTTCGCTCCGTTGGTCGTTGTACTTGGAGATGCAGACCGGAGCGATGTTTCCAAAACGGGTGAAGAATGGACTCACGCTCTGAGAAGTTTTGCAATTCACCATTTCTATCCTGTTGCCGTGGCCGTGGTTTTCATTATAGCTTTCGTGGCAGTCTTGATGAATTTCTTGCTTTATAACGAAGCAGGCGACGAAGATAACGACATAGCGCTCGAACAGCTTGACGAGTGCCTCACGACGCAGACCATCAACCTGCCGCACAAGTTAGATGTTGTCAAGATGGCGAGCAATGACTTTGGGCACTTCGTGACAGTTTCTCTCGACAGAACCATCGTCGCGTCCATTCTCGATCGGATCGGGCAGACTTACGATACCATTGCGATGCCGCCAGATGTGCTGCAGAGTATACGCTGGCCTATTTATCACCTCGCGATCGACGATAGCGGAGAGTGGATTGCGTGTCATTGTGCTGACAGGATCTCGACGTGGAACTGTCTTACTGGCGCCTTCATATCCCACCTACTACAGTACCCAGATGATCATCCGGCAGTACAGTTCACCTTCTTGACACTACCAACCAACGGCATCTTTAGACTCCACTTTCTGGTTTTGACGTCAGGCGGCCGACTCGCAATGGGTTGCTTGGAGGACGAGAAGGCGTTTGGCGCAGATCTCTCTACCATGTCCTTGGTCGGATCCGCATTGTTCGACACCACAGCACACGGACGTCAATTGAGCACCATCACCGAGACCGGTATCCTCACTTCTTACATCTGGGCTGACGAAAAGTGGGAGGTCTGCAAAACGCATGCGCTGTTGCTCAACAACTTGCATCAAATGGGCTCTTTCGTCAAGCTGCGGCTGCATGCCGACATTGACACCGATCTCCTGCTTATAAATACGACAGACTCTGCCGTTTTCCTAAACGCTGCAACATTGTCGCATGTAGCCATTCTCACGCTGGGGAATGTAGGTGGCGATATAGAAGACGTGTTCATTGGAGCGTCTCGGAAATGCGCATCTTGTGGCGGGCATGCACTACGCAGCTTTGCCGTGTCATCTAGTTCGAGTGGCCTGGCGGATTGTACACTCACCAGCTGGTCTGTTGAGGATGACGACGAGTGCATTTGCTTGCAAGGGAAACTGCCAGATTGCAAGAGGTTCGACAGCGCAGCGAAGGAGCAACACTCAATCAACAATGCTGGCGCATGGTCGCCGTTGAGGTCGCAGGCTGTTCTCGGCCTGCGTAAGCGCACTCAATCGACGAAATCCACCTCTATGGACGTCAGGCGACCGACCATAGCCCAGTTAAGACAACGAAGGCATGCGCGCCAGAATGCCAATTCCGAGCCTGACATTGATCGATGGGAAGCCTACAAGCTCTCGGTCAACGGCGATATGGATGTATTGGACTCTCGGTCCGCAGGCACAGACTTGTATGTCAATAGCGCGGGTCCTATCGTGCCGCTCGATTCCCAAGCAGTGGCTGTCGCATTTGGGAACACTGTTAGGGTCATTCGGTCTTCAAGACGGGGGTCCGTCAATAGAGGTTCGGTGGCAGCGTCCTTGGAGAGGCAGACATCAACTTCGAGGCGAACAACTTCTCGCAGAACGCGCTAAAAGAGAGCTGGTTCAGCCATCCCCCCAATCAAAAGTCGAGCACCGATCCAACCATATCAACGCGCAAGACGTTGTCGGAATTGCGAGGTGGCAGCGATGTCGTTTCTATACCACCAGACCGCTCGGATTGCTGAGTGCCTGCCGAACGCGCATCCCCAGCCATAAGAGACAAGATCCCTTCATGGAAGCTCCTTGCGCACGAACCTGCAAAGTTCAATCGAGTGACCTGGCGCCATGATCAAAGTCTGGCAGAAAGTTCGAGAAGGAGCGCTGGTTCCTGTAGTTCTACCACACGAAGACATGCTGTGGTACAACCTCATTGCTTTAATACAGGGACTGGCGTGGCGCCAGTGTAGCCGCCGAAATAGGAGATGCACAGCAGCACTCAACCGGGATCCCATGCACGACACACCCGAGTCAATATAACTTTAGCATTATTGTTTCGAAGTCGAGCAACGAGGCCTGATCCTGACTGCTGACCGTAGGAGGTTGTACAGTCTCCCTTTGATCGGTGCCTTCCCTTCTGCACCGTCCTTTTGCTAAGCCGCAACTGCCTCCTGCTATTACTCTCTCGAGACGCGATCGCTAGCTCACGAGCATCACATTCGCTTCCCCAGCCGCGAGAAGTTCGAGATGCTCTGCAAAATCCTCGCTCTTTTGGCCCTCTCCGCCGTCTCGACTATGGCGGTAGGGAACAGCACACAATCCGCTGAAGATCTGTAGGTCACCTCTCCGCGGCATCTCAACTCCTCACCTTATTCTGACTCCCCGCAAGGGCCTCAGTTGTTTCTGTCTTGGAGACAGCGCTCCCCTCGTCCCTTATTGCAGAGGCCCTAACGAACTCCGCCGCTGTCTCAAGCGAGATCGCGTCCGAATTCGCGGCAGGAAAAACGCCTGCTTGGTTCACGGCTCTGCCGAGCGGTGTCCAGACTTACCTGGTTCCGGCAGCTGCTCAACCGAACGCGACCGCTTCCTCAGTCTATCCTACTACGCGAACGGCCAGTGGGAGGAATTCAACGACAAGTCGGGCGAGTCGAATCAGTAGTGTGACGACTGTCACGTCTACGAAAACTGCTAGCGGGACTTCGGATAGTGGCACGGGTGCGGTGACTGCGACTGATTCGGGCATCAGCTCAAGTTCGTCTGGAGGAGCGTCGATGTCTACTGCGCTCGTTGGGTTGGGCTGGGCTGGTGCTGTGGGACTTGTGGGCGTGCTTGCACTGTGAAGAGAGCTGGTATCGGAGATGTGCGGATTAAATAGTGGGAAAGTCTTCGTATGGGGTGTCTATTATTCGGCTTGTGTACCAATGATCATTAGATGGATTGACAAGCTAATAGCGGGCAATATCGAATCACTGGATATTCGCTCCCGCAGATCTCCTGTGCCATACATAATTCAATGGGGTACATGTACCGTGTTCAGCCAAGCTGTATGCTGAAGCAAGTCACTATATGAAGATCAAGCAGAATTCGGTTTTCTAGGTGACCAACAGAAGCCGGCGAACATAACAAGCGATAGCCGAGCAGTTGACGGCTGAAAGGCACGAATGAATGGATGATGTTGGACTTGTGTACGGCAGATACACATTGTGAAGGCGACATGCAGATCATCGCAACGACTACGTCACTCTTGCTCAGCGACTTTTGGAGGGTCCTCGGAGGACTGTCTCACGACACATTGATGCCATCGTAGTTGGTGACATGATGAGGTAACACTTACGAACTCTCTGCCTGCCATCACAGTCCTGACCCACTCGTGCTGTTCACTGTGGTCGCTCCCAATAGCTTGCGAAGCTTCGGTTTAAGAGACCAGCTCATCCTTCCACCTTCAACCTTTTTTCTTCCTCAGGATGTCCTCTCGTACTTTCACCTCTGCTATCTCACGAGCTTCTCAAGTATCCAAACAAATTGTGCAAACGAGACATATCAGGATGACTTCCACCACTCAGGCAAAGCTGAACACCGGCGCTTCTATCCCGGCCATCGGGTGAGCAGTCTCGATTTGCCACTTGCTTGATCAGTTGAGTTGACGTGTACGTGTGTCTACAGTTTTGGTACTTGGCAGGATAAGGACGCCCAAGAAGATGCCGTCTACACTGCCATCAAGGCAGGATACCGACATATCGATACTGCTCGCATCTATGGAACGGAGCCAGCAGTCGCGGCTGGAATCAAGAAGGCTGGCGTGCCTCGCGAAGAGCTCTTCCTCGTCACGAAGCTGTGGAACAACTCTCATGACCCCAAGTCTGTGGAGCCGGCTTTGGATGCCAGCTTGAAGGATCTCGGCACGGACTACGTGGATCTGTATCTCATGCATTGGCCATCACCCTTCAAAGACGGCGATGACATGTTCCCCAAGGAGAATGACAAGGTAGTACCGGGCACTGCCGATTACGTGGACACCTACAAGGCCATGGAGGCTTGCTTTAAGAAGGGCAAAGCGAAGGCAATTGGCGTGTCGAACTTCTCCAAGGCTGAGATGGAGCGTCTTCTCAAGGAGACGAGTGTCGTACCAGCAGCACACCAAGTCGAGCTTCATCCGTGGCTGCAGCAAGCCAGCTTTGATGCGTGGCATAAGGAGAAGGGGATCCACATCACGCAATACAGCCCCTTCGGCAACCAGAACGCCATCTACAGTAAAGGCCAGGAGCTTCCCAGGCTGATGGAAGACCCTACACTGGTGGAGATCGGCAAGAAGTATGGCAAGAGTGGTGCGCAGGTCGCTCTGGCTTGGGGTATCGCCCATGGACGTAGCGTGATTCCCAAGAGCAAGACGGAGAGCAGGATCAAGGCCAACCTGGAAGGCGACTTCAAGTTGGAGGCGGAAGATGTGAAGAAGATCGACTCATTGGATAAGAAGCTGCGGTTCAATGATCCGTCTGGCAACTTTGGATGGGACTTTTACACCGACCTCGACGGAAAGGCGTAGTGAGCTGTATATCATATGAATCGATACTTTGGATGTCATCGTACCTTCCTTCAACACTTCACTCTACACATGTTTGAAGAAGTGGTCCACACAAGCGGCTATTCAAATTCGACGTCGCCTCGCCCCTTACTCATATAGTATATGTATATGTACATGGCTGGCTTCTGAGTTCTGACGACGACATATCCCACGGCTGAGCCAGTACATGTGACTTTGTTGCGTGCTGTCTTATTGAAGTCAAGTAAAGGCATCCGCAAGCACTAACACAAAGCGACCAGACCTTAACACGATTGTAGTGAGCTGTCGTGCCTATGCGACATTTGGATGGGCGAGGAGGTCAAATAGTGTTGGCGGGGTGCACGACAGGAGAATGGCGTCTGGTGCCCATAGCGTCAAGGGCGATGCCGAAGGAGGTCTGAAACATCAACGTGTGTATGTGAATGCGCCAATCAGAGCCGACAGGGGTTGTCCATTCGGGCATTGCAGACCCAGTCTTCATTTTGTTTCGTGTACGATAGCCGCTGGACCCTCTGCGTCTGTGCCTCTGGGGAGATGAATTGATGGACAGCTAAGCAGCCACCATGTGACGATGGCCAGGGGCTCGTCGCCGTTTACGGAGTAGCGCGAACTCTGTCGCTCTAGTCAGGAACCATGCAGCGTTCAGTGCCGTCGAGTGGAAGGTCGAGACGCTTGGCTGCGGTGGTGTGAGATGCTCACATTGATGGATGCTGCTGTTTCGTAGGCGTGAGATTGTTGATTATTGATGATGATGATTGCTGACCTCTGCTCATGCGAGTCACCGAGGCGCCTCCGAGACATACACCCACTCACACTCACCACCTGCTGTCTCCCTTTTCAGCAACGTGGACGCTCGTAGTCATCACACAACCCAGCAGCGAGTCGCGCCGGCGATTCGCTGAGTCCACAAATCTCGCCCACGCGCCCTTCCTCCCATCTCCGCGCTAAACTTGAAGCAGCACGCACGCTCGCCGAGTCGCAAGAACCTCTCGTTCCAACCCGCTTCTGCACCTGGCGCTCCCTCCTCATCGCAACGGTCACACAGCCGCGACCATGCCGAGTCCGTGTCTGCGTCCGTGAGCGTGAGCCCGTGGTCCTCTCCACTGTGCCGATCCGCGCCGTTCGTGAAGCCTCGCCGGTCTGCCACCACTGGGCACAGCTCCAGAGCCATTTCACCCATATCGAGCTCCCTCGCCCGCCATGCAGAGCCACCACCACCACCAACATTCTCGCCAGTCCTCCTCTGCTGACTCCCTGGCGGACGGCTACTACGACCACTACTCTGCCTCCGACACCGACACCGAGCCCCACGACGAAGACCACCATAGCGACGTCCAGCGCGACTCTCCCGCCTCCTTTCAACCTCCGCCCAAGCAGCAGAAGACCTCCCTCACAGCGATCCACGTCCCGCCCTTCTCTGCGTTCCGCGCCCAACTACCCACCGTGCAGCGGCCGTCCTACGCCGCCGCCGCCGCCGCCGCCGCCGCCGCTACATTCCAGCACCAGCCCTCGCCGCGCGCTGCCTCCTTCTCCCTTGCCGAATCTGCCTCCCCTCGGCTTGCCGATCTGAACTCGACTTCACGGCCTTGGTCGCTGAACACCCCACTGCTTCCGCAGACGCCAAATACAATACCAATTGCGTTGGGCACACCGGTAGACGCAAGACAACGTTGGGAACCGGCCAGGTAGGAGCGTTGCAGCCGTACCAGAGTATGCACCTACTGACCTCCTCAGTTCCCGAACCACTAATTCACACACTGCTCATGATCGCAACCATTTCCTGGATTCACGAATTATCGACAATAGTACTGCCGAAGCTGCAGCTCCCAGCATTCCTCAACGCACCAGCATCCCGCTACACCTAAGCCAGGCTCATGGTGTCCCTGTGCCCCATCAGCCGGATCATTCGTTGTCAAGCATCTCTCCCAGTGAGCAGTCTTCCACACGCTCATCCATGAATTTGACGAGGCAGGCTCCCGTCATACATATGGACCATATCGAGCCTGTCCGGAGAACTCACTCAGACGACTCTCTCGGCGCAGCATCTACCAGCTCAATTCAGCGACCCAAATCACCAATCGGTGCATTGGGTTCATTGTTTGGCTGGAACGGCTCGCATAAGCCGGAGGGAGATTCTTCGCCCACCACTACCTTCTCAGAGCAATCTCTGTCTCCTCTGCCGTCTCCGCGGCTGGTCAAGACGTTGGCAGTCGACGACATGGCAGGGAGTCGGGCTTCTGCTCGTTTGACCCCTCCCACATTGGACATCTCGAAAGCCAATGCCGTTACCGGATACTTTGAGAATCCAGAAACTCCGCTTTTGCTTGGCGGTGGCAGTAGCAATGCTCATGTCAGAGAATTGGAACGCGAGCTCTCTCACATCAGCTCAGAGCTGGCGAATTCTATCCGAAGAGAGATGGAGCTGGAAGACGAGTTGGACCGCATCCGCGCAGAGCTGCCCATGATTCCTCCATCCGATCTCAGTCTCCGTCGAACCAGCGATTACTTCTCTGACAGTGGTGCTAGCTCGACCAGGTTTCCCATTGCTGACCCTGACGCCAAGATCGAGACACTCGAAAAGCACGTCCGCAAGGTCGAGCAAGACAAGGCGAACCTGAAGGTGGAGACAGCTTCCCGCTTGCAGACCGAGTTGAGCCGTAGGAGGGATCTCGAAGAGCTTGTACAGAACCTTGAAGATCAGCTGGACAAGCGAGCAAGAGACGGCCACGGTCCCGAGAAGGTAGAGGAGCTTGCATCGACTCTGGACGAAACTAGGAGACGTCTAGGAGAGGAGAAAGAAAGCAAGGAAAACTTCGAGGATCTCTACAGCGCAACCAAGGAAGAACTTGAGAGACTGAGGAATGAAGCCGATAATCTCCGCAATGAGATCGTGCCTCAACTCAGAGCTCGGGTGGAGGGTCTAGAGGCCGAAGCTGCCGACAATCAGGCCCTCACGTATGAGAATACACGTCTGCAACAGGAGATGGCGAATCTTCGAGACGGCAACTCTTCCCGCTTCGGCAGCATTGCTGAAGAACGAGGAATGAACCCAGCCAGGATGAGTCTTTCCAGGTCAGGTTCATTGGCCAGAAGCTCCAGTTTGAGACGCGGTACCTCAACGAAGGACCGAACAGAGGGTGGCCGTGCACGCTCGGCATCCAACAGCGTTGCGTACCCGGATGGCTTGAAAGAGATCGAAGAGCAACGAGATGCCCTGCACAAGGCTTTGAAACTACTCCTCAAGCGCCATGAAAAGCAACAACGAGATCACGAGCGTGCTATCAGAAAGCTGACGACTGCAAAAGACAAGGCTGAGCAGATCACGCCAAAGCGATCAGGTTACACGAGAGAAGTGGCATTCTTGAAGGAAGAGGTTTCCACCCTCAGAAAGCGGACCGAAGATGCTCTTGAGCAGAAATGGCAATATGAGAAGAACCTCTCTGGGCTCAAGATGGATCTCGATCGAGCCGAGCAGGAGACCAGAGGACTGAGGATCATTCTGCAGGAGAACGACTCCAGCGCGTTGAGCGATCGAAGTGCGTCCGAAGCAGACCAGGACGAGGACCATCTCAGACTCAGCATTTCACGTGCAGAAAACGAGCGGGATCATGCTCGAAAGACTGCGGAGGACTACCGAGAGCGAGCTCGATCTTCAGAGGGAAGCAAATCTGAAGAGCTCATGAAAGCTGCGAAACGCATGGAAGGGCTCGCAGAGGAACTGGAGACTCAAGTGCAAGCCAACGCACAGTTGCGCGAACGACTCACGACCGCTGTGTCCAAGGGTGATAAAGAGCAGAAAGAGTCGACGCGTCAGATTGAGGAAATGCAAAGGCGGTTGGCCGGCATGGAAGACAGCGTGCTTGCAGCCCAGCAACATTCAGAAACAACTCTGGCCAACCACGACGCCGAGGTGCGCAAAATCGAGGATGCATCATCGCCTCACCTCCAACGACTACGAATTTCCATTCCGGATGCGACTAAGCTGAGTCCTGCATCACCTCTACTGAAGAAGAGCCCAAGACTCGGAGGCAAAAAGCTCAGCGAGACCAGTCTCCTCGAAATGAGCCGCACGCAAATGCTCGAGCGCAAGGTCAAGGACCTCGAAGGTCTGCTTCGCGAGGCGGAAGAAGATATGCAGCTTGTTGTTCAGCGTGTGAACAGGAGCCAGATGGAAGTCGCCGAATTACAGACCGAACGCGATGCAGCACTGACACAGATGCGTAAGCTGCAAGATTTAATAATCATAGAGAGGGAACGAGCAGAGGCATTGTGATGCCTTGGACGACGAGTCCGACCAAAGGATAGCCTTGCGGCGATGACACTTGTTAATTGTATAATACCATTGTACAGGAATTTGTAAATAGGGGCCAAAAACCTAGACTTAGACATTTCGTGGGTTATTTGGGATAGGCACACCAAATGCCATTACTACAGAGATACTACTACTGTATAACGAAGCACCTCAAGCACTCCAATCCCACTCTCTCTCTCTCGCGCGCGCGCGCGCGCGCGCGCGCGTCATGCGGCACTCTCGTGTTGCCTAGAAACATGGCCATTGCAGCTGCGTCTGTCGCGATTGTAATAGGCATCGATTATGACAAGGATTCCCGGTACTTCACTTGAACTCTATCATGATGCACGTCTCGAAGACTGGTCCCTCGTCGCAGACATTCCGACATTCCTGTACTTTCTAGGCAGGGCCTTTAACTTCCTGAAAAGAACAACGAAAGACTGGCAACCATGCTAGAAGCCACTTGCATGGGGGATTTGTGAGTCCTATACTGGCAAAAGACGATCACCTCGAGCCTCTTTCTCTACCTTTCTGCCATCTACAGTACCACTTCTGTAACGCAATTTTGCAACCAGGGCAGGTCAGAGGTCGTGCGGGTGTTTCTTGTATGTCGCAAGTCCGGGAGAGTGGGTGGGGAAAGTAGTTGTCCGCACCTCCTCCCATCATCATCATCAATCCCAATATCCAGGTTTCTTGCTTACCCCCAGGCGGAACCGCAAGGTTCGTACAAGGATCTCGCAGTATATACACCTCCGGTCTTGACCTTCAAGTATTTTTTGGATGGAGAGTGGGGGGGAGGGGTGTAACATCGACTTTGAATTTCTGGTGCCCATACCTGTTCTTTTCTCATATTCCTTTCGTCTTTGTAGTGAATCTCTCTCGCACGGAGCTGTGCTTCATAGTCGACTACTACTCTCGCTTTCAGTCTGTCATTACCGCCATGACTCTTTTCTAGGATGATGATTGACGAAGCCTGTGCTGTGCGCTTGGGACTGCATTCTCCACGTCTCAATTGGGTATATTCTGCCTGAACGTCCAAGTTGCTTGGCGAGGACCGGGACGCTGAGGTCTCTGCTCGCTAGCAAAATCGCATAACATCAACGACTATACGGTAATGCCCTTCACCACCTCCATGGCGATCGAAGACCTGTCGGGGTACATCTGGGCCGCTGCGAATGCTTTGCAACCCGACGACCCAAAAGCATCGCCTCAAACGCTGGTCATTGGCGGTGTGGTGTATGTGGTCCATCCTGGTTCTATGCCATCCCTGAGTATTTCAATGGCGACCGTACAGCGTACGACCCTTGCAACGACATCTGCGAGCCTGAAGACCTCGTACTCCGTGGACCCGACGCCGACGACAAGTGCTGCAGCCACCAGCACGAACGTTCCTCAGCCTTCAATGCTGGCAATGTCGCCTCAGCACGCTGGGACAGCACGCAGTGCTGGCGATCGAGATATCGCCATAGGCACAGGACTGGCCTTGGGCTTCATGACCCTCGCTATCATCGCCACGGTTCTCTATGGAGTGCGACGAAGAAAGAACAGGACCGGCAGCTTCTTCAAGTCACCTGGCCTTTCCATACCTGCCGTCCTGGGATCCATGCGTGCCCGTCGGCAGTTATCTTTGAGGCCTGGAATACCACCTCCGATATCTGATGAAAAGGGCCAGGTGCTAGCAGATGAAGAGCAGGTAGCTCCTGCTCCTTGTGTACCGAGATATAGTACTGTCCGGCAGGTAATGGATGGAGACGAAAGTTCTCAAGGGCATGCGGCAGCTTTCGCACGGAGACAGTCCGTGGAATTACCCAGACGATCATTAGAACGCTTGCGATCCCTTCATCTCGTCTCGCATGGAACGTGGACAGGAGTTCGTGCACACGCGAGAGAAGAAGACCGGCAGTATGGTGCCGAGCCCAATGCCGTGACGCCAACGGTAAGAGTCTCGCCCGGGAGACCATCGTCGTTGCGAACCAGAAGAGATGGTAATATGCGACCTCCGCCATCATCGAGGCCGATGTTCGTGACATATATCATGACCGAATCCTCCTCCGGCGAGTTCAGTTCGAGAGGGGAGACGAGAGATGTGACAAGGGAGGACTCAACGGACGACATAACGCCCGTAGCGCCACCCATAGCCCGCAACTGCGACCATCGACCAGCAGAAATGAGCTTGCCAACGGCATCGAGTAGGTTCCGGCACCATAGACTGTCTCCAATCCCAGGCCCGGCAACACCTTCACCTGAAGTATCGCCACAGGTGCATGGTCAGAGAAATTTTTCGGGCACAGGTGGACCCTCGTCGACGCCTTCACCAATCTTCCGAGAGTCACTCATGTCGCCCGTCGTGCATTATCCCTCCTACCCAGAAGTGTCTGGCTTCGACTTTGCAAGAGGGGGATCGCCTCTCGCGATGATGAATAGCAACGACAGCGACGGAGATGATGGTTGGCGACCAGGCAGGGACTCCATAATCGGGCGTTACGAGTTGGGTTGAAAAACACCAAGACAGGCGGCGCATCATTGCACTTCACTTCCAGCGATATTCGACCGTATTTGTTACGAAGGCCAAGTAGTGTGAATATGACCAAGATCAGACAATATATCCAAGACCCTTAATGATGGTGTAGCTTGAAGTACAGCCACTTCCGATCCTTACGTCTTTGGTGTAGGACATGCCGCCCTGCGTTGTCAGACCTCAGACCGTCGCTTCAGTGTGGAACTATAAATCAGCGAAGCCTTGCACTTCGTTGATTTGGGGAGAAGCTCCGATGATGTGGATATTGAGGTCTGAATTGAGTGGCGGCATTGTGCGGTAAGAGTCGACGTGCTTTTTGGAGGTTTAGATTATTTGGTAGATGGTCTTGAGAGTTGTCGTCTGCAACGAACCTTAATGGTCTTGAAAGTTGTCGTCTGCAACGAACCTTAGGGCTAAGGCAACGTCAAGCGCGAGAGAGGGTATGCTTGATATTGATACTAGGGAGAGCTGGTCCAAGTGAGATGCTATAGCCTAAGTGACCAGGGTCGCAGGTAATAGGCCATTTGACGGGCTGGAGTAGCGACAATGAATTCGTCTGCTTCTTGGCAGATGTTGATCAAGAAGTGATGAGACGTGACAGGTAATAGAATGCGGACAGGAAGAGTTGGCATGTGGAAACATACATGTCGTCTAGTCCGTGCCTGTGGCGCTAAATTCGTGGCGCAAATGGGGAAGCCATCTTGAACCTTTCTCACTCTTGCACCCACCCTCTCGCAGAACACCACCAACATGGACTATCAAAACCGAGCAGGCTCCAAATTCGGCGGCGGAGGTGTCGCCTCACAATCTGCGACTAATGCGGACCGTCGTGAGCGACTGCGAAAGCTTGCGCTTGAGACCATCGACCTCGACAAAGATCCCTACTTCTTCAAGAACCACGTCGGCAGCTTCGAGTGCAGACTCTGTCTGACGGTCCACCAAAACGACGGCTCATATCTCGCGCATACTCAAGGGCGAAAGCATCAAACAAATCTTGCTCGACGTGCGGCGAAGGATGCGCAATTGGGAAAGAAGCAAGAGGAGGGCTACACGGGCGCAAATGCCGTGCAGGTCAAGCGAAACGTTGTCAAGATCGGACGTCCGGGCTACTCGATCACGAAGACGAGAGATCCGATCACGAGACAAGAGGGACTGCTGTTCTCGCTACAGTATCCTGAGATTGCACAGGGCGTAGAGCCACGAGTGCGATTCATGAGTGCGTACGAGCAGAAAATTGAGGACCCTCCGGATAAGGCGTTCCAGTACCTCCTCGTCGCGGCGGAGCCATATGAGACCTGTGGTTTTAAAATCCAGGCCAGGGATATTGATCGGAATGAGGAGAAGTACTGGACGTGGTTCGATCAAGACAGCAAGCAGTTTTGGATTCAGATCAGCTTCAAGACGGAGCGTGAAGAGAGGTATAGTGGTGTGCCGGGTCTGGCACCGAGCATCAAGAGATGAAGTGGCGAAGGAAGGCGGAACAGCAGAATGATGTTGACGACATGCGATTGCGACCCGACTGGAGCAGTCTATTAGTCAGGAGCCGAGGACGAGCACGACTCGATACTGCCGTACCATATCAGCACGTCGACCCTTGGGAAGAATGCGTCTATGTATCATGTACGTTCAAGGATGGAAAAGCCCCGACAGAAAGAGCACGAGGAAGACATAATGCTCCATTGGGTCTTGACAGGTTTCAAGCTCATTGGGCGCCGCAAGAAGCTTCATGCCAGTCTCTTCAAAACGTGCTATTTTGTGAAGGATATGACATTGTCTCCCTTCAAATTGTTGTGCCACACACACAGTATGGGAGCTCGCCAGCAAACAGCAGGAGGCAGTGACGGAGGGAAATGGCTGAGGCTGGTACAGCTGCATCAGTCGTTTGGCTGCCTGACATAGTAATTATTGTGCGTACATTCACGATTCAAGTGTCCTACATCAATTTTCGAGGAGTTATCATTCGTTGCTGAGTCTTTCTTTGTCACCTCTGTGGGAGGGATTGCTTGTTCCGGGCTAGTGTAGACCGCGAATGTTCCACGCAGCACGTGTCGCGTCTTCCCAGCTTCCTACATGTCAAAATCAAACATACACGATTCTGTTATTGAGCGATCGCCACCATCACTCCCGAGGGTGTAACACTTCGCAATCGCTGCCAGCCTATCACTACGCCATCTTGGATTGTCAATCCTCCCACAATGCCTGGACGAAAGAGCAATGTCTCGACCGTTTCTAATGGGCCAGACGAAAGTGCCGCAGACAACACGCCTGCGAAACAGACCAAGGAGCGAGATGGCTTGAGCGTAGAAGTGTGTCAAATCGTTTGCGTAGATAGCCCCTAGCTAATATGGCTATAGGACCTCAGCCTACCTAAATCCATGATTGCCCGACTCGCCAAAGGGGTTTTGCCCGCCAACACACAAATACAACGGGACGCCCTGTTAGCACTGCACAAGAGCGCAACAGTGTTTGTCAGCTATATCGCCTCAAAGTAAGCTCAGCTCGTGACGATGCTCTTGCCACTTCCGCGAAGTTGACCGTCTTCTAGTGCCAATGAAAGTGCGCAAGCAAGCGGCAAGAAGACCATATTGCCTCAAGATGTTATCACTGCTCTGAAAGACGTCGAATTAGAAGGTTTCTTGCCACGATTAGAAGCTGAGCTTAAGAGTATGTCACATGCTATAGCATCAATAATCTGTCTCTTAATGACCAGGACTTGCTGACAGTATGCAGAGTACAACGACATTCAATGCGACAAGCGAAATACTTATCGGCGGAAAGTCAAGGAGGAAAAAGCCGCCGCTGTGACGAAAGACGGCGAGGGCACAGACGACCAACAAGCAGACATTAGCCTCGTAACGAACGGAATGACCAACGGCCACGCAGATGGCGAGGATGTTGAGCGACCTGCGAAAAAGCTGAAAGGTGAAAATGGTCATGCGGCCATGCCAGAGGCGGATGATGCTGGCGACGACGATGCTGGAGATGAGCTGGATGCCGAGGACCCCGATGACGAGGTTGTTGACGATGATGTGGTGGATGAAGTCGACGATGATGAAGATGGTGCCCAGGACGAGACGATGGAAGATGCTCTCGAGGAACCTGATGCTGTCAGCGAGGCATCCCAAGACGAAGCACTTGACGATTCCGATAGCGATTGAGCAGCATGACTCTCGCGACTCTTCGAGAAGGAAGCACATACTCGCAAAGTATGATGAAGCTGGCAACTGTGATTGCAAGATGGAATGCATGCTTCGATACCTTGCTGACAGGGGCAATCCATGAGCGATCCGATCGCGGTCTTGTCAGAATCATCTTTGCTCTGACAGACTGAGAGTCTACGTCCGCGGTCGTAGCCGGATAGTCAAAATCGCACGGCAGTGCTTCAATGGCTCGTATCACGACCTGTCAGCCAATACTTCCTGCTCAATTCATCGCTTCCCTTGCTTTATGGCTGTCGAAGACTTTCAATAGACTTGCCTGCCGTGCCTGCCCACAGAGTTCGGTCTCAACATTGTGAACTGATACGTTGTTCTCCCGTGTTCGTCCGAAGTCCTTCCGTGTAGTCTATATTAGTTGTTACAACCACTTTTCGGAAAATCCCGGCACATTTCGTTGTGTTCCGGACGCATTGCACACAGCCTTGCTGGCGCAATGGTAGCGCGCCAGACTTCTATCGCTTCATTGCGTTCGATATCTGGAGGGTATGACTCTCCACTTCCGCCTGCTATTAATCCACATGCTAATGCATCAATTAGTTGTGGGTTCGAGTCCCACGTAGGGTGTGTTTTTTTTTGGTGCCAACCATTCGTATATGACGTCATTAAATCCTCTTTTTCTTGTGTCTAGCTCCTATTCGCCTGGCATCAGACCCTCGAACACGCTGCCCCACTCTTGTAACGCGATACCGTCGTCGTTACCGTCACCTGTGTCCTCACGCAGCCGCCGATGGTAATAGAGGAGGCCCTCACACATTCTCTGCGAGAGGCTTGAGGTCGTTGATATGTTGGCAATCTGCCAGCTCAGATCACTTGGCTGCGGCTGCCAGGTCGTCTTGACGAGTTCGCGACCGAGACTAGCTACATCTTGGGTAGATGTAACGAGCATCTTCAGGGTCGTAAAACTTCCTATCTCCCATTGTTAGATCCGGCTGCGATGTTATGCCACATTTCCCGAGGTACAACCACCTCGAAAGCAGTCGCTCCAGAATCATCTTCCTCGAAACTGTCTATCATCAATACTGGCAGAAAAGGTTGCTGGACTTATTTTAAGGTCAGCAGAGATTAACATAGGTGACATGACATTTTTGCGACGTGTGCTAAACCTTTGGCACCCTGGTACACGAAAATGCTATATCTAGTCGGAAATCACGAAACATCAGATAGAGTTCTGAGTCCTGAAGACAATGTGCACTTTTACCTACATAGATTCTTCAAGCGCCTGAAGGGCTGTGAAACTCTTATCGTGCCACATCTTCATACTGTGGGTTCCGCTCTTTCCAGAGCGGTATCGGTGCTATTATCTTCAGGACAGCGTCAATCAGCACTGCTCCCCCGTACGTCGCGTAAAAGCCGAGTCAGCTGTAGTAGCTTGACAACACTCGACTCCTTGATCAAGTGTGATAAGGATACTGCATGCAAAGAAAGAAGAGAAAGACGAGATGTCCCAGAAACCCACTTGCATTTTCGTCTCATTCTATGGTAAATCTTCCGACAAACCCCTACGAACACGGACTCCTCAATCCTCGAAATTAATCAGTAACGGTCTCCGTCTCACAATCACAGAATCACCCGGTGCTCATTTACTCGTAATAGTACCTCTTCGTCATTACCTTAGCAAGCAAATCCAGCTTCCTCCGAACCTTTTGCTCTTCATCCTGCCTCTGCTCTTCGGTCTGCACAGCAGCATCCTGATAGACTACAGGCGTCGGGCGGGACGGGAGAGGTTTCCTCTTCATTGAATTTGAGGGCGAAGGTAAGGCGACGGCAGTAGCGTTAGGTGTGATAGTAGCCTCCGTTGGCAGCGATGGCAGAGCGTAATTATACCTCGACTCTCGGATCTGTGGCCGAGAGATGCCAGGCTGCAAGGAGTGAGGGACAATGGGGCAGTGGTCTTGCGTTGCTCTGGCTTTGTCGAGGTTTCGTTGGACATTAGGGTCTGCGGCTTTCTTACCCTTGCCGATGTCGTCGGGGTGGAAGGGAGATGGATCGGTCGCAGGAGCTTGGAAGTCAGGAGCGAAAGTGACTGGTCGACGTCTAGTCACACGTGGAACAGCAGACGGCCCAGGCGTAGGTGGCACTGTTTGCTCCATGATGGAAGGCAGAGGCTTGTACACTGAATAAGGCGCTTGTTGGCCGGGGTACTGGGTTAAGCGACGATTGGACCTGGAGAAGTCGGAGGTTTCTCGCCATGCCCGGATACCCTCATGCCCAGCCGCGGTTTCTTCAGCAGCTGTCGCCGATTGACCATGACCTTCAAGCGCAGCCAAGGCATTTTGACGTGCTTCAATGGTTGTATCGACATCATCACCTGTGATATTCTCGAGGTCTTCGACCAAAGTACGGAGAGTTGATCGTGCAATGTACGGTAGACGCGGCGGTCCATTTGCTTTAAGAACTTTGGAAAAGCGAAAAGCCGAATGTCTGCTGTGCCGGCTGATGCCTGTCCGGTTAGTAGAAGAATTGACCAGCGCGTCATCAATACGGTTGAGACCTTGAGTTCTAGTCATACTCTCCGAGCGCTTACTCAGCTTTCGTGTAGCTGCGGCAAGCGGAGTGATCTTTCCCTTGATCGAAGTAGTGGTGGTGTCAGTAGATCTGGAAGCATGTGAGCTCTGTACGAAAGAGCGAGGACTGGGTTGAAGTGAAGTAGTATCAGATGCCCTCGGACTCGAGTAAAGCGATGAGACAGTAGGCGCTTTGAAGATTCTGCTAGCAGCAGGGTGTGAGAATCGAGCACTCCTGCTCAGCCGAGCCACAGGTGGTTCTTGGATCTCCGAAGGTCCGGCATGGATGTAGTGGATCCTGTTCGAAGGAGAGTGGCAGACGATACTTGGTGTAGAGGAGTCTCTCTGTTGGTCATGCTCAAGGAAAGATGAGCCTCTCAGCCTCTCAGCTTCACTCAGCTGAATCCAGTCTTGGTGTGTGGCTTCTTGCTCTTGCACTTCCTGCTGAGCTGAGTTGATGGACAGAGAGCTCATATGTGACTGAGTGGAAGGTCTAGCTGCTGTTGAGTTGCGCTGGTGGCGACGCACGCAACGCCAGATCTTTCTGGCACGATGCAAGCCATGTTGACAGATTGTCTTAGGCTTGCTGATATGCATTGACACCAGAAGGCTGCGATAAGTGCTATCACTGTGTTGTACAGATCTTTCACCTGTACCAGACATGATTGAACGTCTCTGTGCAACGCTTCGTACGGACGTAGTCCAGCCGTTCTCCGCCTGCAGAGGAGACGGAGGAGATCGATGCTCTGACATACCCGAGATATGCATGATGCGACTGGTAGAATGCTTACGGTTGAAATGATGGCAGTCAGCCGATGGACTGCAGTGCTTCTGGTCCAGCCGTTGAAGAAACTCTGAGAATGGCAAAGGAAGGCAGTCGTACAATGCGAGAAGTTTGCGGCTGGTCGGGGAGCACCTGTCATTAATATGGTCTAAAATTGTCGATGCGAAAGGCCTGCCGTACTCTGCAACAAAGATTATCAACAAAGCGACTGCATGCATTCTGATCCGTCAATGAAGGCGGACATTGTTCGAAGAGCGTAAGGCCTACTGTCTTCGACAAAGAAGAGTAAGGTTCCTTGTGCATTTCGGCGAACGGACCAAATACGACGCACTCGATAGCGACCATTGTATCGCCCCTCGTGTTGGAGCTCGACTTAGTCTCCAAAACGGCGGATTCTTCGCAGCCAGATCTTCGCGTCTGCAACAGAGCGTTATGCAGAAGCAATAGGCACCGAGTCGGTCGTGTGGTTATTGTTTAAATCATACTATTATAGCCTTCTCATCCGCCGAAATCGCTGTCATTGTCAAGACTGCGATATTTACGGACGACTCCCTTGGCAGCTCTAATACGCTGTAGTCGGTGCTTCTCCTCGACAATAGCCCACTTAGCATCTTGATGATCCAGTTCCTGTGGGCCATCGTAGTACTCCTCAATACGTCGCCTTCGCACGTCACGCAGGTTCTCCAACCTTGCGCCTTCTACAGCGTCCATCAGGTTCGCAACGTTGTCATAGTCTTCGAGGAAGTCCGGATCATCCAGGAACTTAGCACCTATCCGACGAGCTTCCGCGAAGTCGCGGCGCGATAAGGCCGCTACCTCAAGAAAGAAGTTGGCGAACATCACTTCCCAGTTGAGAAATAGCTCAGCCTTGTCTGGGTCGAACGCTGACTGAGACAAGTCGCTGTCCATGAACATCCCGTTGCAGCACACAATATGAGGTGTCAGATCGAAGCGACGTTTGCTTTCGCCGTCACCAATGTAGCGCTGTATGCGGCGCTCTACCGCAGAGTATTTCTCCTGTGCGTACTCCAGCTTTTCGTGTTCCGCCATATAGCTTGGTACATTTGCGAGATCATACTGCTCTTTGAACCGGAACACGCATCTGCTTCGATCACCGTCCACATATCGGTGGAATATCATTTCGAGGTCGATGGACGTATCAGTGTCAAAGCGCAGGGAGAACTTGGCTGGATTGCGTAGGAAGGTGTCAGCGTAGACCTGGGCGATGATGGATCTCCAGTCGCGAGAGACATGTCTGGCATTCGTCCAAAGAGCACAGCTGTCGCCATCGAGAGCCGCGTACGAGAGAATGCGAAGCCAGATCTCAGGAGGCAGGAATGCAGCCATGCTCACCGACACCGCCGCCTCCGTCTGTTGTAGTGAGACGAGACCGTCCTGCGCTACAGTGATCGTGGCCGTGATTGGTCATTGTGGAGGAGAGGAAAGGTAAGGAAACAAAGAGCAGTTGGAGCAGCGGACTTAGCGAAGCAAGTGAGACGGAACGAGGTCCGCATTTCTTTCTCTGATTGGTGCGATTCCATCTCACGCTAAGGGAAGTCCAGCCTTGTTCATGCGGCAGCTCCTCATTTTCCTCATGGTACTGCAGTATATGGAGATCTCTGGGAGCAGTTAATACACTACGATAAAGACGTGCAATATCCCACATCAGCACCATGATCAACGCTGTACTCGTCTTCAACAACAACGGCCAGCCCCGTCTGACCAAATTTTACACCCAATTGGTGCTCATTCTCCTTCACGTCGTCCCCAAAGATCTCCACTAATGCTTCCTACTAGGACACAGCTGTGCAACAACGCCTCATCTCCGAGATCTTCACCCTCGTCTCCGCTCGCCCTGCCAGCAGCTGCAACTTCCTCCCACTCCCACCTCTCCTTGCTCCCTCCTCGTCATCCTCGTCATCCTCCTCCTCCCACGAACACAACGACGCCCCCTCACTCGTGACATACCGCCACTACGCAACCCTCTACTTCATCCTGATCTCCACCTCTACCGAGTCGCCTCTCGCACTGCTAGACCTGATCCAAGTCTTTGTAGAATCGCTGGATAGGCTATTCGAGAATGTCTGCGAGCTGGATCTGATCTTCAATTTCGAGACGTTGCATGCGGTCCTCGGAGAGATGATTGTGGGAGGTGTGGTGGTGGATACGAGCTTGGACAAGGTGGTCGAGGGTGTCAAGGCGCAGGGGAGAGTGGCGAAGAGGCCTGTCAACGAGAGCCGGCCGGGTTTGGCGCAAGGGATTTGGGCGGGACGATAAGGGTTGGGCTTTCGGTTTGACGATGAGATGAATTTATGAAACGCTTAGAGGGTGCTGATCTCATCGGACCAGAAAGGCAGACCGAGATCGAAGCAAAGACTTGCGTACCATCGGACCTTTCAGATTCGACCATAATGGTGTGCTTCACCTACTGACTCTTTGACCTCGAGGCTCCAATGTCACACTGTTGCTCAGCAACGTAGGAATCAGCGCGGGAGCTTTTCAGCTGTTACACGACGTCTGCATACTTTTCTGAAACCTTCTCGACATAGGATTCAAGTCTTTGCGGCGGCGGCAGTACGTTGCTGAAACCGATCTCCTCGAGCTGTTCCACCAATTGGGAGAATCTGTCAGCCACTGTCGTCGAGTTCCGCGTCGGCGTCATGCCCACTCGCGACTCTGCGTTAGATCCTCGAACAGGCAACTGTCCAGACATACTGGATGTTGAACGCTTGTAGGATAGATTGAAGTTGAGACTTCATGTGCCAAGTGGGGCATATGCTAATATACAAAAAGCGGAGTCACTGGCCCTTCGTGCCTCCTCTTCATATATCTATACATCCATCCCATACGCCCTCGCAATCCGGCTCGCCACCTTCTTCCCAGACACATAAGCTCCTGTGCTCGTTCCCAGCGCCACGAAAGGCGCCGTATGCTCACCCGCGAGCCATATATGCCTCTCGGGCATCCCCTCCCTCATCACCTCAATATCCTCATCACCATCTTCCAAGCCGACCTGGAAATTTGCATAGCTACCAAACCCAGCAAATCTATCAGCCGCCCAAGCCGTAGCTAGCACAGCTCGAGGCTTGCAGTCCGGGTTCGAGCTCGAGAAATTGGGCAGGAGGGAGTAGTAAGATTCGAAGAAAGCGAGGAGCTTCGCATCCCTCTCTTCTGGTGTAGTGGAGGATGTGACCAGCTTAGCGATGTGAGTGCTCTGCTCACCTGCTATGTAGAAGAGTAGTGTGGGATGAGAGGTGTCCCCTGGAAGGCCGGCAAGACTCATGCCTTCTTGCATCCATTTCTGAGGATTGGTGGAAGCGGCGTAGGCTGGTTGGAGCCAGTGGGTGAAACAAGGATACGATGGCGAGCCCCAGAATGCGGTGGGGAAAGTAATGTACACCTTATCGAGCGAGCCGTAGGAAATGCTGTCGATCGCCTTGACGAGTCTGGGCGGAAGGTCGGGCACGAAAGAGGTCTTGTTGTTCTTTAACCAGCCGAGCGGAGCTGTGATGATGACCTCGTCGAATGCCAGTGTGGAGCCATCTGCGAGTTCAACAGACGGCCGGACCTCTCCTCCGTGTTCTCTTTTCTCTTCCGCTCGAACATAGGATATCTCCACGACTTCACAGTTCATCCTTATCCTAGCACCTTCGCTAGCCGGTCTTGCCACAGCCTCCAAAATCCGCTGATATGTACCCGCAACGAAAGGATTTGCCCCTTCGATGCACTCTTCCAGCCAAAAGAACTTCAGTGACTGCCTGGTCACCGGACTTCCAATATAAAAGCTCCACATTTCCGCCAATTGCAAGAAAATCTTTCGTTTCCGCCTCCGATCAACCTCTCCATCACGCAGAAACATTTCCTCGACCTTCTCCACAAAGAAGTCATAAAGGCTCTTGTTCGGATCAATGCCATGCGTCGTGATACTCTCGTTCGAATGCCGAAAGGCAGCTGCTATGATCCCTTCATCCCACAGCAGATCATTATATTCCGCCGTTTCCGCTGCACTAAGCTCCGCACCATCCTCATCGAAAATCTTCGCTGTTTCATCCCATTCGTGGAGTATAGTGCCTGTGTCCCTCGCCAGATCCATGATAGGATTCTCATCCGTTCCATGTATCCAGTTCGGACCTCTGCACAACATCATCAGCAACGATTCCCGAGAAAACAAAAAAAGAGGAAAGAAGGCCCCCAAGTGAAACACTTACAAATCCACAAGATGACCCAGATGATCGCTCTGTGCCACTCTGCCTCCAAGGCGATTCCTCGCTTCCAGAATAGTTACTTCGAAGCCATGCTGCAACAGGACGTCCGCAGCTCGAAGTCCCGCGAACCCCGCTCCAACGATGCAGACCTCGATGGGTCGATTCTTGATCTTTCCTGAGCGTGAGATATCTGGCGATGTTGCTGCGCTCGTTCTCAGGTCATCTTTGACTCGCGACATGGCAGTCTTGTCGAGGTACCCAGTGTGCTTAGTCTGCTCCATATTCGATGTGAGGACTGTAGGTTGAGGATGAGGATAAGAGACTGGGCCGGGAGCTGGAAATAAGATCCCTGCCGTGCTTTCGATGTGCAGAGGATCTAGATGTCACATCGTGCAATAGTGACAAATGCAAGGCGAGAGCGATGCTGGCAAAAGGAAGTGCTGTTTGCAGCAAGTGTTGCATACCTTACTTTATATTTTCATCTCTTGCACCATACAGCAGCAGGAGCTTCAGCACGAAGCAATGTCCTGTCCTGATGCGAAGCGGATGGCAGTGGACGGGTGAGGTTGCAAGCGGTTGTCAAGCTGAAGTTCGGAAAAGTCGGGAATCTTTCGGTGGCCGCTCGTCGATGTTCCTGCGCCACTGCCCATCATTAAGAGTATTGCTCTCTGACGAACGTTATCGTTCTCATGTTCGGTTGATGAATCCGCTCATTTGGTACTGTCGACAAACGTATCTAAAATTCGTAGGGAGAACCCTGTCCTGGTACAGAAATTGTGCCATTTCCAAAGTTTCTCCACGGCCTGCAGCTGCCTATCTAGGGCCTGCATTTTCTGCCACAAGTCTCTCAATCACAGCCAAAAGGGAAGGTTGACTCAGCCCAAGCATCAGTCCAGAAGCTTTCGGCTTTTCAAACCTTGTGCATGCCTAACAACCCAGCTAGCTGTTACATGTGAGGCCGATTCAGGCCTCCAAGAGAGCATCGCTGTGCCACAGTCCATACCGCTATCTCCAGGCTCCCTGACTGAGAGACAATAAACCTTGGACGCAGTCAAGGTCGTCATCTTTAGACACACTGGCACATTTTCGCGAGCCTTCCATGAAGGCCGCCAACTCAGGGTCATTCTCGGGGTCAACGCTGCTGAGAGGGTGGTTCTGCTGGCCTCTTCTATAATTCGGGGAGGTTTGACAGCCTTGAGCCGACCGTCTCCGGCGATCAATGGTGGCCCGGTCGACAACAGATAGCTCACGTGGACGGTGAGTGTTGTGGTCCGATCGTTCCAGGTCAACTTCTGGGTCCGGCGACCAGTTTTCCTTATCGGAGTCGTTACCCGTCAGCTTGGTTAAAGTTGCGGACTCTGAGTGCTTCAACATTGGCAAAGCGTCTGGGTTGACTGTATGAGTGGTTTTCCCTTGCAGTCGTCCGAGCGAGGTATGAGATCGCTGAAGATGAGGTCGTCGATGTCCCATCTTTGTTCGCTTGACCGACTCAGACTGATTTGATAGTGCGAAATTCCTCTTCGAGGGAACGGCGCCCAGGACGTTCCTGCCAGATGCGGTCCTTAGCAGGCCAATCGCACCTGCGGCTGACCCTGTAGAATCCTTCGCAGCCGCATTGCCAAGCTCAGTTCGAGCTTCTTTATCACACCAGAACTCCCAGGACCGTGAGTCACGCGAACGACCACTGGAGGATCTATGCAGGCCTTTTGCAGCTGGAAGAGACGGAAACGGGAGACTTGCACCAAGATCTGCTGCAGCTCCAGAGGCAGGTGCATGTTGCGGTCGCGGCGGTGACGGTGACGAAACGTTCTTGGTGACAATCTCAGCTTTCCCCTCTGCGTTCAACGATAGCCGGACGACCGACGCGCTCTTCTTCAGTTTCCGGTCTGAGTCAGCCTTGACCGGTATGGAGGTACTATGTGACAAAGGATCGGACGAACGAAAGGATGCGCTCCGTCTGTTTGCCAAGTATCCCACAGCAGCTGAGCCCATGTCACACCTCGCAGCAGAGTATGTGGGGACGGGCACGGTATGCTGCAAGGAATCCAATGCGTCATCGTCTGTTGTCGTCCTTGCGCTATTCAAAGACTGGCTCACCCCGCTCATCGATTGCTGAGCTGGGATCGAAAGCTCCGGTACGGCGTAGTCATTGCGCGGACGCGTCGGTCCACCTCTTGACGGATCTATCTCCACTCGATCCTGGCTTATGAATAATTCGTAATGGTCACCGTCCAGTGAGGTTGCAGAGACTCCGCTATGTCCGAAACTCGATTCCGGTGGGGATGCAGAGAACCCTGCACGCGACAACTGGTATTGAGCGACTTCGTGGGGGAGCAGGGGTCGCGATTTCCGACGTGAGCTCTGCCGTCTGTTCTGAAACCATATCTGTGCCAGTCATGTCAGCAGGTCTGAAGGCAATGGCATGTCGAAGCTGGCGGAACAAACCTGGACTTCCTTCTCCCCTAGCGCTACCAGCTTGACGAGCTCAATACGAGCAGCTTTGTCGGGCTTGGGGTCGCGCTGGTATGCGGCCTCTAATACGGTCTGGTCTTCCGGACTGGACGTGACTTGTAAGCACATGAAGCGGAAGGTATCATTCGTGGCAGGAGACCACTGCAACGAATATGTACCTTGTCCGCTTGCGTTTTTGGCGAGCTAATTGCTTATTGTCGACATCGGGAGGCAAGTTGTTGGTAACGGTCGTCGGCGAATGATTCAGGAATGCATAGCTCTCGTGAGAGGAAACGCTGGCCGTGTCCGCTGTATGGTCGTCCATGTCCAATGCCAGGTGCAGGTCATGTATGGATGAAGGCTGCAGGAGTGTGGATTGGCGAAGAGAGAGCAGACGCAGCGGCAGTCATAACAGAATGGAGTTCGCAGGTGGAGACGCGCTTCGCAGGGACTTGGGACGCGTCGAGACGAGTACAGGATGGTCCAAGCACCAACTAGTAGAAGCACGAGCGGTATGTCGATGCTCCACTCTCAACTCACCTCTTTCACCTTTTCATCCTCCTTGCGAGAATCCGCCCATGTCAAATACAATTGGTGTGCACTGCAGCATCACAGCAAGCTCGAACCATGCATGAAGACCGCGGTTGAAAGCCCTATCCACGTATAGCTCGTTTGCGAGTGCGAACAAGCCAAAATTTGGCGAAGACACGACTCGAGCGCCCTCCCACGTGACAAAATCCTCCTCTCGTATTGACCATGACGGACGACACCTCATCGATTGCGTTTCGATCAACGATTAAGCAGTCCGCATCGTTCAGCCCTACGCACAGCAATTGATCCGTCTGCAAACCTCACCGGTGGGATCTTCCTGTATGCACCTAATGCTGCAGGCGCAGATCCGCGGTCCAACGTACATCCGCCGTGGAATAAGACGGGAGAACTTTCGCAACCAGCACTCTGCTTGACGCGTGTATAGACATCGTGGTGCTACACTCGTGGTCCGCGACAGGCGCAACAGGCGCTTTGAGCCAGGTCGCTCTGCAACAGCGTGAGTTACACGCAGAGCTTGCTCAGAGGGACACAAGTCCCGCATCTTGTCCGAAGAATAATATAGTCCTCGACGTCACCAGCGGCACAGCTCGCAATCTACGAACGGAGGCGCCGGAGCCGAGCAGGTCCTCGCATATTATGATGATGTCGGAATGTGCGCGTAGATGCACAATCAATGCAGACTCGCAGCTTACACAAGCGCTTCTATGAAGCCTTGGTCGAAAGCGGGAGGTGCTTGCCTAACTTGGCAGAGCTATTTGTTCTTGTCTGCCGAGATCTTGATTGTACAGCAGCGGCACCTCCTCATGCTGCCCATCACATTGCGTGTTGCTGGTCTGGCAAGGTTCGAGTTGACTACTCTGCTCAGGCTCGATTCAACATTCACTGCATGAATGGGCTTCAGCTCCTCATAGAGCATCCCACGAATCCGCATCTCACACTACTGGGATGCTTCTCGTCATCCGAAAAACGCAGCCTTCAACTCGCTACTATGGTCATAACGTGGGAGGTTCGATAGCTCTGACCACAGGCAGATGTGGGTGGTCTGAAAATGCGGATGCTACCAGACGCTATTGATGAGCTAATCTATCTTTGCCTCTGTTCTGGAGGCTAACAGTGTCGACCGGTGAAGCTGTCAATAAGAACGCTGGTCAGCGCACTCACCAGGCTCCCTGCAACTGTCTCCTGTGATTCAATAGTCGATCATAGGCCCTGCAACTATTCCCGGATACCGTCTCTGACCATTCACGGGATGATTGTGCGACCCAAGCAATTCCAAAGCAAGCAGGCATTGTGTGGCGTCCATTCAACCTTTCTATCCACTGCGTCTGCTTGCGATAACCCTTCCTCCTTGCGTTTTTACGCACTTATTGAATTTTGAACATCAGCATCTGTTTACGATCCTCGCTGGTCGGTGTCTAAACGGCACAGGTTCGTAACCCCGGAACCCCTTCGACAGCGGATTGACCTGATTATCGATATCTAGCTGACGCACATCTGCTCTACATTGTGGTAGGCACTCTCCTGGTGCATACCAGACTTGAAAGCGCTGACGACCAACAGCACACGCTAGTGACTCGAAACGCCTCCCTACGGCGAACCAGCGCACTGGGACAAGTCTTGTTGTGCAGAGGCTCTTACAATCCAGGCAACGGCCCGAGGTGGCTGCAGGCTGCCTTGCTGGAGACTGGCCCTGCCTGATTGTGCTATTGGCAGACATCACTCCTTTGCGTGGCCCATTGCCACGCCTACGAGTCTCTATTGGCACGGATAGCGTCCTCTGCCGGCTCCTTCAAGAAGTCAAGACTACTGTAAGGTCTTTGCAAGCCGCACCCTCCCACGCAGACAGATCCTCCGCACCTTTAGAAACCGACACTTTGAACTGTTGCTGGTCGACCCATGCAGCGCAATCCCTAAGCTTTTTTATCCCATCCTCGGTGACTGTGCCGCCTTTTGCCTACCCTCCTTGGTCACGATGTGGCCTCAGCGTCTGCCTTCGAAGAGAGGTCCAAAGTGTTCACGAAAGACTACTGGCCAAGAAATCGTTGCTTCAACAGGGTGTCCACTCCGAGACACGCATAAGGTTGCGTGCCAACGTCACATAGAAGAGTCTTTGTGCAGTTGACACTCCTGAGGCACATAATATTCATAAAGGATGGGTCATGCCGACGTTGCGATACCACACAATCGGCTGAAAGAGAAGCAGACCTTAGACATGTCAATTAGTGAGTACTGTATCCCTCGAACAAACCCTGAGGAACACATTAAAGAGCAAGATCTGATACTTCAACTCAAAACAGTGAGGATTGCTGTGGCCGGCACTGGAGGTCTTGCAAGACTGATTGCAGAACACATTCAAGAGGAGACAAGCCATCATGTCATCTTCTTGTCAAGACATGTATGTCCAGCTTTGAGTCTACCACTGGCAGACAACCGTGTCAGCTATATGTCACCACGAGCTCGAGAGCACGTCAGCCTCGGGACATGGTGGCGGATCGCTGTCGTTTCATTGTTGTTCCTTCCACTTGACGCTGATGAACTCCTAGCAACAGCCGCAACTGTCGAGTAATGGTCATCAGGTCGCAATAGTCGATTACGCCAACCGCGAGAGCCTTCACTTTGCCCTTCGTGGTATCGACACAGTCATATCAACAGTAACGGGCCCTAGTCAGATCGAGCTCGTTCACGCAGCAGCACTCGCCAGGGTGCGGCGCTTTGCTCCTGCAGAGTTCGAGGGGACAGCACAGGCCAGTACTGCGACCGGCTCCCTCGACCGCGATCGTCTCAGAGCGCGCCGATGGCTAGAGCAGTATAGTGGCATAGAGTCGACTATGTTTGTCTGTGGTATACTGTACGAGCGCTTCCAGCCGGGAGGACTTGCTCGCTCTGGATTGAGGGGCGCAAGTTCTGGTTTGAGTGGCGAAGGAACCTATCTCGTGAGTCCTCGCACGTTCACAGCACAAATTCCTGCGTGAGTCGATTGTAACCCCTCAAAGCTCGCAGAACACGCTGACGATGGTGCCCAGAATGATACCTGGCAATCCAGACACTATCATTTGCATGACGGCAGCCAACGATGTGGCTCGCTTTGTTTGCGCAGCCCTGGACCTTCCCAGCTGGCCAGCTGAGCTCCGAATGTTCGGACAACGTGTCACTGTCGGGCAACTCGTGGCACAAATTCAATCAATTGTATCACAGCCCATGACCGTCCAATGGCATACACCGGACAGCCTGCACAGCGCATACCAGATCGCAGTGATACAGAACGACGAAGCTCAACTGAATCGAGTTCAAGCTCTCATCAACACGCTCGCGGGTCATTACGATTTCACACAGCCGTACTTGAATCGACAGTTCCCGGCCATCCAGCCAATGGATTTCCTGAGTTGGCTCAGGACAAGATAGGGAGCAGCCATCACGAGGAAACCGACAACGTTGCGGGCGATATATCTTCATACCACTACGCGACTGTTCGAAGGCTTGACGTGGAGCTCGGGTGAGGGGTCAGAATCAAACACGGGTACTTGGACCAGTCGAGCCATAGGGAAAATTAGTAGATTGGTTTAACAAGGTTGGATTTACAGGCCTTCAGCCTCAAGAACGCCACACTTATTCTACTACTTCGTGGCGAATTTCGTAGATTGCCACTCTCCAAGATTCAGACAAACTCCTAGATGACCGTCTTCTCGCGGCGAGACTCCACATCCCGAGGACGGCAAGATCTTTCCATGGGGCTGAAGTTACTTGAAAATAAGGTTTCATACCTTAGGCTCCACACTGCTTCCTTCATCTGCCTTCGATGGCCAATCGCATCTTGTGCACACTGTCACCTCATGTCCCTCGCCTGTCGGACCGCATATGTCGCATCATACACACCGGACTTATCCCTGTTCGGATGTTGGTCATTGTTCCTATACTCTTGCCCCACAGGAATCCGGCCCGCGTTGATGCAGCCCGGTCGTCTGCGAACCCTCCCGGTTCCAGCTACCTTGCCATGGGGTACCTTACCACGAGAGCCTACCCTCCTTGATGTACGGAACAGGCCGGGGGTATGTAGGAGTGTTGATGTCTCGGTGATGAGCCAAGACGCGACCGGAGCAACTGCTACTTTGTCACATGCAAATTCCTGCCGGACGGTCTGCACTCGCATGCGAGTCATCTTGCTTGCGGGAGGACGCTCATCACTGCGCTGGACTGGTGGTCGTCCCGTGGTTGGCCTATGTCGGATACATACACTATAGTGGGTAGCCCTGTACATGGAGCTGACGAACACGTCTCGCCCATGCCAAAGGCGGACTCTTTTGCTCTTTGCGCCAAAGGTTTGCTAGTGCACCAACAGGACTCCGATAACAGCTCGGACATGAGTGCTTCGCGACTCGACAGTCTATTGCCACCTTACGTGAACGCCTGACAGAAAATTTTGACCAATGACGACGGATGAGCAGTCAACATACCTGATAGGTTATGAAGCAGTCTCGACGGCATCGGTGTTGTATTCGATTCGTGGACATCTGCAATACTTGGCTGTCAGTCGAATTCTGCCTAGACGGAATCCCTACTCTTCGGCCTAGGCACTCCGAACAAATTGTCTTCACCACTCATGCCTGTCCACTTTCTTTCTCTTGCTCCTGCTTCCACTTCTGCGCCATCATCATCAGCCTATTCATATTCTCACTAGCCTGGTCGTCCTTTGGAAACACATAATCCATATACTCCTCGAAGGAGTCATCGTCCAGCTTTCTCCTCTTCTTGACACGTCTAGGCATTTGCTTGGCCACATTCTCCTTATCCTCGTCACTACCATGCACGTCTTCGAAGCCCTTCCATGCGCCAAGAAGTGCAACTCTCTCCTCGACCAATGAGCGTTCTTTGTACAGCTTATGTGCACGCTCAAAGATCTTTCTCGCGCGGGTTTTTGCAAATTCGCTGATCGGCGCTTCTGCCTCTCCGTCACCTTGGACGGATTCTTCAGTGGCGTCGGGAACATTTATCTCAAAGTGCGCGTAGCTGATCCACACTTTGACATGATCGGTCTTGGCGAGCAGGCGCTCGTAAAGGCCGCGAGTCTTCTCATACTCGCCTTCTTCCTCCTCGAAGTCGATGTAAGCCTTCCACACAAGCTCAGGCATGTCAAGAATCTCCTGTTGTATCGCGAGCTCGAAGATGGCTCGCGTCCGCCCCAGATCTTCTAGACCACGCTCGAGTTCGGTGAACTTGATCCAAGCCTGGCTGTTGGAGGGATCAAACTCGATCCACTTCTCATACAGCGTTCGGCACCGCACGAACTCGAAGAGCTTGAGCTCCATCTCGATGTATGCCCGGAACAGCTTGTTCTTCGGACACATTCCGATCGCCATTCCCATGGTCTTACGGGCCCGATCGAGCTCTTGCTGTCGTAGATGGAAATGTGATTTCAGGATCCATATTTTTGCGAAAGTGAATTTCTTATGAGGGATGATTTTAACCGCTTCCTCGTAGACTTGAGCTGCTCTCACGAGGTCTTTAGTCTCCAGTTCTTCGTAAAGGGCGTAGAAGATCCAGAGATAGATGTAGCGTCTCCAGTGCCGCTTCTCATGACTAGGCGGCATTTGTGCGATCGCTCGCTCGTAGACGTCTCGTACGCGATCGGGATCCTGGCCAAGTTCCTCCAATCTGGCGTAATCGAACCAAGCATCATAATTTTTCGGGTTCTCTTTGACCTGCTCTTCATACAGCACCCTGCGCTTGGAAAGCACGACATCTTCTACGCCCTCACGATCGCCAAACTGCTTCTCGAATTGCGTGTAAGCCTTGTGGAGAGTCGCAGATTTTGATCGTGGCATGCGATCAAGAGCGTACTTGTATATCGCTCTGGCACGTTGGTATTCCCTGAGCTTTGCCTCGAACCGTGCGTAGGCAATGAAGAGCTTCTCGTCCATAAACTCATCGCCCAGTGTCTCGATTGCCATGCCAAAAACTTCTCTCACTAAGTCACTTGTGCCGTTCTCTTCCTCGAAACGAGCCCATTTGATCCAATTTCGTGCCTCAGGATGCACAATGGTAAAGCGCTCGAAGATATTCCTTGCACGATCGAACTCGCTGTACCTCTTCTCGAGCTTGATGTAGGCACCCCACGCAGCCTCATCGGGCTCCCAAGACATCCACCGCTCGAAAACCTGCCTCGTGCCTGGTATATTACCCAGCATCTCCTCCATATACACGTACTTGTACCAGAGCTTGTCGATGCGCGGCATTATAGTGACCGCTCGATCGAGAACATTTCGGGCATGGTTGATATTTCGTTCCTTCATTTCGGACTCGATGTATCTCACCCATAGCTGCACGTTTGTACTGTCCACGTCGAGTGCTCGCTCGAAGATACTCCTGGCACGGCGATACTCTTTCTGTTCGAGTTCCCACTGGGCGTAGCGGAACCAATTGCCCATATTGACGCGATTTCGGCGCACATAGTCTTCAAACTCCTTTCGTTTCCGGCCTTGGTACTCGTGCAGTTCTTCGAGATCCGCGAAGCGCTGGGTGGGCGCTGCGAGGGCGGGCTCCTGTCTGTCGACGGCCTCGCGCAGCAGCTGTTCAGCGGAAATCTGCTGCGGCGCGGCGGCCTTGTTCTTGACCCGTGGGGGGCCCCGCGACGACTCCATGATCGAGTACGATATGGTGGCAGGGGAGAGTAAGGAACGGTCAATGGTAATGTGTAAAGAGTCGAAGGTGTTGTCATATGCACAAAGAGAAAGTTCATGCATGCCTCAGGTCTAGGCCAAGACCTGGAGCTTCCTCCATCTACAACTTCAAAGTTGCATTTACAGTCACATCGCACGACAACAACATCGCTCGACACTCGAAACTCGCGCAATCACTACAGATCCCCTCTCGTGTCGAACATATTAGGAACATAGTGATAACCCTCCGCGACCCTGCGCTCAGGCGCAAAATTTCCTCGAGATGGCGACGATCGCAGATGAGCTGCTGAACGACTTTGAAGACTCGGGCGACGAGAACGAGGAGGAGCAGGTCGACGACCAGTACTTCGGGGATTCAAGCGATGTACACAAAAGCACCCGTGGCGCTTCTGGCACCAACCAGCAGAACAGCATGGAGCTCGATGGCGATGAGGAGGAGTCAGATGACGAAGGCCTGGACGGTAGCAACCTACCAGATCATGTCAAGAAAGACGGCGAAGAGACCGAAGAAGAGACAAAAGCTCGTGTCGAGAGCATGCAGTTGCACAACGTGGCCGACGTACGTAGCGTCGCGGGTTTGATGAAGCAACTGGAGCCACTGCTTGAGGTAAGCACATCCTTCTCCCATATCAAAGATCATGCAATGTCGTTAAACAAGCATCTACGAATACAGCCCTGACTCCTTCTGTTTTCCACAGAAAATTCAGTACTACAAGACTCTGCCGCCAGGCCAAGAGACGAAGAACATCGGCAATATCGAGGATAATCCGGAATATAAGCTGCTGACTGACTCTAACACCCTTTCGACTGGCATCGATGGCGAGATTATCTTGGTGCACAAATTCATCCGCGACCACTACTCAGTGCGCTTCCCAGAACTCGAGATTCTCATACAAAATCCGCTGGACTATGCGAAGGCTGTTGCAATCATTGGGAATGGGCCTATGGAAGACATCAAGAGGATCAGCGAGAGTAACGACAACATCGTCGGACAGACGCTTAAGCAAGTTCTCGATGGACCGTCTCTGATGGTTGTGACGGTCGAGGCTACAACCACGAGCGGCACCCCACTGTCAGAGCCCGAGCTCGCCAACGTGAGACGGGCTTGCCAGATGACTCTTAAGCTTGACAGCGCGAAGAAAGTACTGACTGATTATGTGCAATCGCGAATGTCCATGTTTGCGCCCAATCTTACGGCTCTCATTGGCTCGTTGACGGCAGCTCAACTCATCAACTACGCTGGAGGAATTTCTGGCCTCGCAAAGACACCAGCCTGCAATCTTGCGCCGCTCGGCAACAAGAAGAGCGCACGAGCCACTGGGCTGGCAACGAATGTCGGCATCCGGAATCAAGGTGTCTTGTACCAGAACGACATTATTCGTGCCGTCCCACAGGATTTGAAGGTTCAGGCGATGCGCATTCTCTCCGCCAAAGTCGTACTTGCAGCCCGTGTGGATGCCTCTCATCAATCGCCGAATGGGGAGCAGGGTCTAGACTTCGCTGAGCAAGTTGAGAAGCGGATCAACAAGCTGTCCGAGGCGCCTCCAAACAGTGGTACGAAGGCATTGCCAGCACCCGACGACAAGCCGTCCCGGAAACGCGGTGGTCGACGTGTGCGAAAGATGAAGGAGGCAACGGCTATGACTGATCTGCGAAAGGCACAAAATCGCATGGCATTTGGTAAAGAGGAGGCTGAGGTTGGTTATGGCACAGGTGATGGTACCAAGGGCCTGGGGATGATTGGCGCTCAAGACGATGGGCGTGTTCGTGCGCAGCAAATCGACACTCGGACCAAAGCCAAACTGTCGAAGAAGAATGCAGGCTGGGGAACCGTAACACCTGCTTCGAATGGAACGGCGACTTCCCTTCGAGGATTCGCAGGCGGTCTCAGTACTCCAGGGGCACTCAAAGCACAGGGCCTCCGAGCCAGTGGGGTCGGTCCAAGTGGATTCAAGACTCAACTCGGTAACACTGGCGGTACTGTATCAACGATCGCCTTTACTCCAATACAAGGTCTTGAGCTGGTCGACCCAAAAGTACGCGATGAAATGAATCGCAAGCGCAAGGCCGAGGAGGACCGATGGTTCAAAGGCGGTACCTTTACCCAGCTGAATGGTGCTGGTACGAGTGCAAACCCGAGTACGCCAGCCAAGATAGACAATGGCTTCAAAGTGCCAGCACTGCCCGTGAAAAGGCAGAAACAGGATGGTTGAAGAGCAATAATCGGATTGTTGACATCATGAGAGCTATACCGAGCAAGACCACGAGATATAAGGCATTGAGGACGCGAACTGTCTTTGCGAATGAACGAGGTATGTACTTCCTGAGGGGGTTTTGACACAAGGTGTACTCACAAGCATCAACAGAAAGTCTTGTCCATCTTGGACTGCGTCTGGTCACGTATGTTGGGTTGCGATATGAGCGATGGCGGGGGCATCATTGAGATGTCACCTCACTTACTAATGTGGTTGAGTGATGCAAGACGATACACCATGGGAGACCTTCACCAGACACGTTTGACCTGACCATCGTGAGGGTCCGAGGAGGTTCGATGTCGGCTTGAACGGTCTGCGCCAAGAAGTCTTGGAAGGCTTCAGGTTCAACCGTGTAATGTAGTGAAACTCTAAGTGTCTGCCTCACTCACACGGTGCACACGTCACTGTCGATCTTCCGCGGCATCCTAGCCTGCCAACACCCCGAGCGCCCGTGCAAACTTACGTGTATATGCACCGCATTGACTGCACTTTCTCGCTTCCCATCATCCACATTTTCGCCTTTCCATATCTCCTTGCCAGATGTTCTTCTCGTGTGGTCTCTATACGTGAATGTTTTCGCGATAACGACATCGCGCCGCGTAGTCGCGGCGTTCACATCTCCGAGTCCCAATCCGGTAAACCCGAACGAATACCGTCAAGAGGTATCAGAGAGCACGCGACAAGCACAATGCGTCTACCAGGAGATCACCCAAAACTCGGAGGCGAGAAGACTAGTCAAATCCCTAATGCGAAAAAGCCCAAGCCTAGAGGCCCGCGAGGATGGCGCGATGCATTTTGGCTCCCTCTTCGAGCACTACCTACATATACTGGACCGTATCCCGTGGGCACAATGGAAATTGAGGTGCCGGCCCTGCACCCACAGACGTTCTCGCACATCACCCGAGACAAGCGGCACCTTTTGCAACTCGAGACGGTGCTTATGACGGTATATTATCCCGCATCAATCGACGCTCAGGCTTACTCCAATCTACCCAAACGAGGTTCGAGAGCATCCCGGGAACTATGGCTCGGTCGTCCACGAACAAGCATCGCCATGGGTTACGGAAACTTCGCTGGAGTTGGGCCTCTTGCCCTACCATTCTTCGCGCCTACGATGTTCACCAAGCTTCCGGCGTTCCGCAATGCCCCAATCGCGAAATACTGGGCGCCTGAAGTCAATACGAAGGACCAAGGTGTGAAGGTGAAAGTCGAAGCTGGTAACAAGCCCGAGGGCGCGCCAGATGAGCCTGTCTTTCCACTGATCATGTTCTCGCACGGACTAGGCGGAACCAGGACGATGTATTCTTCAGTTTGTGGCGAGTTCGCGAGCTATGGATTTGTCGTGTGTGCCGTGGAGCACAGGGACGGTTCGGGTCCAAGGACCTACGTCAACTACGCCAAGAGTGGCGAAGGCACAGCGAAAGACCTCGAGAAGCGCGGAGGTCTGGACCATCGTGCCGAGGAAAAGGAGCAAGGTTTCGGAATCATCGACTATATCTTTCCCAAGGACAATCCGAGAGACACCGCACCAAATAACGAAAAGGGTGTTGATACCGAACTTCGCAAAGCACAGATCGATCTGCGCACGGCCGAGCTACAGGAAGCATATGAAGTGATGTGTGAGCTCGTCAAAGGCAATGGCCAAGCAGTCGCAAACCGCAACTTGCGGAAGAAAGGCTACAAGGGCTCAAGTCATCATGGTCTCGAAGGCGTGGACTGGACACGATGGAAGAATAGGGTCTTCACCGAGCACGTCACAATCTGTGGACACAGTTTTGGTGCGGCCACAGCTGTTGAAATCCTAAGACATCCAGACCGCTTCAACCATATCTCTCAAGGAATTATTTATGATATATGGGGCGCTGGGACTAATCCATCCGACGAAAACCCTGAGCATAAGATCAGAGCCCCTATTATCGCTATCAATAGCGAAGCATTCACTTACTGGCCTAGCAATTTTGAATTGGTGAATTCTCTGGTGCAAGAAGCTCAGGAGGAGCCCGTGTCTTGCCCATCATGGCTGCTGACACTTCGTGGAACGGTCCACGTCTCGCAATCGGACTTTTCGCTGCTGTACCCGAATGTATGCTCTTTCTTCCTCAAAATGGTCGCAAATCCGCGACGAGCCTTAGATCTCAACATCAACGCCAGCCTGGAGTTCCTTCAACACACTCTGCCACCCTCCCTGGCGCAGGTCAACCGTGCCTACAAGAGCGAGAACATCCTAGAATCGGAGCTTAGTCCCCTCGAGCGCATACCTTCCATGGCGAAATTCAAACCCAACGAGAAGTACACCGCAGCGAGGCTCAAGATACGACATGAGTGGGTGTTCAGGATCAGTCCCAAGTTCTTCCGGCGGATGAAAAGGTGGGAGATGAAGAAAAAGGGTTATCCGGCTGCGGCGTCCCATGAGGTCTGGCTGCATAGTAAACCTACTGTTGATAGTATCGAACAGCATCTGGAACGGACGCCCGGGCGCAGTGCCGAGGAGAGACAGAACTCGGAATTTGACCAGGGTGCGGCTGTGACGCACGAGCACACGGCTACTGGTGAGGCCGTCGAAGTGCAGAGCCCTCACTGAACAAGAAGATTCATGAATGATCAATCCAGGTCCATGGGGTCATCAGGAATACCAGAATCGCCAGAATCACCAGGATTTCTATAGGTGCCAGAATCGCCAGAAACAGCAGAAGCATCGGGATCTCCAGGGACGCCCAAGATGTCATCATCAGAGTCATCAACGTCCATGGGATCCCAGACCAGATCCCGCTCTTTGCGCGGTAACAGGGTCGCCTGAAAGCAGCGTTCAAGATTCTCATTGTCCGCCTCCCACGGACACCACCCTCTCAGAATCTTCCAGACCTGCTGCGAGGTTCTTCGACGAGCTTCATACCTCTCCATCGACTCAGTATTCAGCAACTTATCGTAATCGCTGTAGAAGTGCCGCACGTGTGCAATGACGATCGAGTCATAGCGTCTCGCATTCCAGTGTTTTGATTCGGAGAGGTTGTAGTGAAAGTTCTTATCGGAGCATTTGGAGAGAACGATCTCAAGAGCTGTCTGTGGCGAGAAATCAGGGCCCGCGAGGGTTTGGTGGAGTCGTTTGACGTACAGATGGAATTCGCGGGAAGAGATCTTGGAGGGGTTCTCTGTTCCACTCTCGCTTGCCCAAACGCAGAGCTTCGGCGGTCAGATTTGATAGGTCTTCGCGACTCGGGTCCATACTGAAGACAAAGCGGACTTCAGAATGTTTGGGGAGGGTGGCACAATGGGGAACAGGGGAAGCTAGAAGCCGAACCGACGGGAACTCGAAGCCAATGAGGCTTGGTATCAGACCAAGGGACGTCTCTTCCCAGCGCTGCCACATAAACACCATATATGCGTTTCCACAAAGCCATACAGTTCCGAATGATAGGAGACTAGCAAGTCACAGACTTGAGGCTGTGGTCGAAATATATTACAGTACTGATCTACACCGCACATTTCCCTTCCCATGCCTCACCTCCAATCATCGATCTCTGAAAGCGGCCCAGCAACTACCAAAAACACTGTATCAAAAGCTGCAGAACTGATACAAGTATAGTCTAGCCCGGAAGAACCAATCCATCAATCAGCCGTCTCGTCCTTGCACCACGAATTCGCGACCAATGCCTGACCTATACCCGAAGCCATACTCGTAGTACCATCGCAACCTGTGCCGCCCGACGACCCTCCTCCTGCGTGTCCTGATCCGCTTGAGCCTGCGACGACATCGCAGGAGCTCAAGGCTGCTGCTGGGCTGCTGCTGGGCTGCTTGACATTGAAGAGATAATGGATGTTGTCACTGTTTTGGCTGAGAAGGACGAGTCTTGAGCCTGTTTACGCGTTGAGGATGAGATGAAAGGCTAGAGTTAGGCTCACATGCACGACCAGGAGAAGAGATAGGGTGAACGAGAGAGCCGTGAAAACCAAGTGGGAAAGGTGCGCATACTGGCGGTGACACGGGATCGCTCTGGGCAGGATCAAGGGTTTCCCAGAGACGAGTACAGAGCAAAAGGCAATTGACTCTATGTACGGGGCATTTTTCCACGTGAGATCTTGTGGTGTCAACATCATACAAGTACGAGGACGAGCATTTGGCGCGCGATGCGTGCAGCAGCAGTGCGTTTTGATAGTTACCACTGATGAACAGCGCTTAAGCAACGTGTCAGCGCAGACATGTCGGCAGACGCCGTTCAGTCTCGATGAAATCGTAGGGATCCTCCAGCGCAATCCTTCGCTGAAGGCTCGGTGAAACGAATTCCAGCACACGAGGGACAAAATATGAGCTGCAATGCTTACTGCTTGGTGTCGTCGCTACACAGTCTCCGAGAAACGCCGGGTAAGAGGGTCAACGGCAAACATGTCGCATCTGTTGTAGAAGCTGTCAACGAGCTTTATATCGCGTCGCTATCTACCCTCAAATCCTCAACTTTCCTGCTCGTAAACGCCAGAACGTGATCTTTCCGGGCCAAACCATCATAGCCTTCCGCGACTATGCCATACCGCACTCTGAGACGCGAGAGCAGACGCGTGGAACCCAACGAGCTCGACCTCGCTTCGTGTACGATAGCACTGATATCCTTGGTCTGACTGCTTATGACAACCTCGCTCGTCGAGCCCAGTCTCACGTCTTGCACATTCGCAGACCGGTACAGGTAGGTGGAGAAGAGCGCGACCGCGACCACGCTGGCGAGTACAAGTGAGGGTGGCATGAGAAGAATCCAAGTCCGGCCTGTGATCATCCTTCGCATTGGAAGCGTGGATTCCAATGTGACGTTCGTATCCCGCCATGATTGCATGAAGCTCATTGTCATCGCTCCGGCACCCACCTGAATGAAGCTCTCCAGCACTGCCTGACTGAAATTGAATGACTCGTCTGAGGCTGTGGTGGTGAATGGCACCGGAAGTTGGGCTGCTAAGGGACCATTCGTCGAGGAACCGGACTCGAGTGTGCTGTGAGGTTGATACATGGGTTGCGTATCGTGGATCCGGCTCCCAAAGATAGAAACACCCGCTGCCATGTATATGGCGAGTTGATAGGGGGCGCCGCCGTTGTGTAGCGTGTCAAGGCTCGACAGCACTGTTGTGCTGGGCGTACAGAGCTTTGGATCGTCGTAGGTACAGACGGTGCTGTCCTCGAGGTTTATGTCCACATCGCATGCCAGCGAGGATATCCCGTCAAAGCGCGTCCCGTCGGCGAGCGTGATCGGTCCGCGCTCGTGTCCTCCCTCGATTGAGCCGTTGATGGCTGCGAACATCACTGTTGTGATAGCCGATGTATTGCTAGTGTTGACGAAACGATCGACCCATACTGTAAGCACTGGCTGTGGTCGGAGGAAGACATATGAGAGCTCAGTTGTGTTGACGGCAAAGGAATTATAGCCAGTGTCAGTGTCAATAATATCAATAGCGCTGGCTGAGCAGTTGATAGATGTGTATGCCTCCACCGCTGTGGCCGAGAAGTTTCCGACGTTGGTGAGATTGGCTCGGTCGATCAGGTACTGTCGGTATTCTGGCATTGGTTCGAGACTGAGCTCAAAGGCCCATGAGTTGTAGGTCGAGATGGCTTGTCCAACGGCTCCAGGAAACTGGCCTGCTTGCTGGAACCCGAATCCGGCTCCACCTCCCGAGGAGTGGTTGCTGTAGAAGCTGGTTGTCGCATTTCCCAGACTGTACGCATGCCCTACGATGACCGAATCTGCAAGTTGCAGGGCGCCAAGCAGAGCAACAATGACCAGAACGGCAGCATGACCTACCCCACGAGCGTTGGCCAGCGCAAATGGAGCAGAGGTCAATGAGCCTCGGGTAGTGGCCAGATATCGGTCAATATGGTCGAGGGAGAATGAGCGCGTGGCGAGCACCGGCCATATTGTCGTTTCAGCCAACTGGTAAACAGCGAATATCATCATCGCTATAGCTAGAGAGAAGACCGCCCCAACAACACCCTGGACCTGATTGAGGTGGGCTGAGAAAAGCCGAACATTCTGTGATACAGTGCAGTCGAGTGCCCAGTCCGGACACTGGAAGACCTGCCTACTCAGCCAGTAAGTGAATCCAAAACACGCAGCAGACCCTGCAGTTCCCAGGAAGAAGAACGTGAGGGTAACGGGCTGCGTCACGAGGAAGCTCCATATGTTGTGCTGGCTTCGAACTGCGCGCTGAAGTTCGAAGTCAGATATAGCTCCAGAGTCGGGTCGTTCATGGGCTGAAGGTACTTTTGTGTGAGATGCGGTAGTTTGTAACAATTCGTAAGTATCCCCATGTTGACCGAGGTCAGGCTGCGCCATGACGAGTGTGAGAAGCAGACAGCCTGATTAGAGAGACACGGCAGATATTCGACCACCGTAAGGTACGTCTGCAAGTGTATTATATAAATCTTCACTGATTCTTCATGGAAACATCAAGGAAAAGTCGTCCCAATGCTCCAGGGCTCTATCTTTAGCATCGCACGTTCAGCCGCACCTGATGGGCACGCAAAAGTGGCGTCTCTGCTAAAATTTGTCTGTGCACTCAGTACGAGCTTGCTTTCATAGCGACAACATATCTTCACAATATGATCAGATCCCGCGGAAGTGATGGAAAGGCTGCCCGACGTCACGTAGGCAGAGTCTGGGTCCATGGCTGGCGAAGTCGCGTGGAGATCACGGAGCCTGATCTCAGGATGACAGCGCGATGTTCGTGACACTCTCGATGATACTAGCCGACGAAGCAGGCACGAGGACAGTGTCGACGCTGATAAAGTTGATATTGAGTGTTCAGAGGAGAGGCTCACCTCACCAGCCTGGGCCTTCGTGTTTGTCTTGAGAAAGGTGTGTCCAGGGGGACCAGCGCTCCGCAACCTAAAAACTTTAATGGAAGACCCCTAAAGTTATGCAGATGGCGCTTTCCATGTGCCTCGGAGCGCTGGAGATGAGTTCCGTCAGTTGCAACAGAACTACATACGCTGCACGCCTCAGCTCAATCAGATCTTGCCCATACGATAGTGTCGAGAAATTTTCCAATTCTACCATTCAGCATCACTACCGTCGCTACATAATGCTGGGTTGAGAATACTTGCTTGAAACCATAGGCACAAGTATCATAGAGAGGTCGCGCTAGACGCTCAGGGGCCAACCACAATGGATCAGAAGCCATTCGCACACCACAATCAACCACCCACTACGAGGTATGAAGAACTGATTGTAAACCTTTTGTGCGAGACGTCTGACTGAGACGTCATCGCTAGGCCACGCATAAGGATTCGCACAATCCTGATCGGAGCCATTCTGTTATTCTTTGGATACTGCCTGTACGGCCCGCAGTCTTCTCCATCATCACAACAAGATCCATCATCGCCAGTCTACAAGCATGATCGCACGACTAAATACTGGCCAGGATGGCCCGGGATCAAGCACATCTTCTTCTTCGGCGATAGCTATACATCAACAAGATTTCTGCCCATGAACGGTGCACCCACAGAACAGAACCCATTTGGAAATCCTCCTTTTCCCGGCAACGTGAGCCACAAGCGGCCGCTCTGGTCGGATTTCGTGGTCGCGTCATACAATCACAGCTACATCTCGGCCATCAATCTAGCCTGGGGAGGCGCCACTGTCAATGACGAGCTTATCATCCCATTCATCGATGTGATCGAAGGCCTAAATCGGCAGGTGAAGAACAACTATCTGGACAAGTACGCTCCCAAAGTCTTCTTTCCATGGGAGTCTCACGACACCCTGCATGTCTTTTGGTTCGGTATCAACGATGTCAATGGAGCTTGGCTCTGGGACAACAGGACCGATGTCTGGACCAAGGACTTGGCTACATACGCCGACAACGTGGTAAGTACACTCGCCTCACTGCTCCACATCGAAACAAATTCTGGCAGTTGCGGAACATTGATACCGAACGCAGGAGAAAGTCTACCAGTCCGGCGCGCGCAACTTCCTATTCTTCAACGTCCCACCTGTGGACCGGGCTCCCGTGAGCCTTCAGATGAATGAGGAATTCCAGAAGAGGAAGGCCGGAGAGATCCTGAAGTGGAACGACCAGGTCTCCAGCATCGTGCACGACTTCACCCAATTGCACAACGATACCACCACTTTCTGGTGGGATGCGCATAAGTCGTATACCGAGGTCCTCGACAACCCGTGCTCGCACAAGGAGACGTGCTCCCTCAAGGACGTCACTTCAGCGTGCCCTGAGTGTGAGTGGAATAGCAGTTGAACATGCAGTGCCTCAGTGAGACTGACCTTGGAATTCCCAGACGCTCGCCTGCTCAACATGGAAGTCCTGAGAGATGTAAGCCGTCGAAGAAAGCGTAGCAGGCGTAGTGTGCTAGACTGACAAAACTGCAACAGTGGGAACAAAACGAACCGGCCTGTCCTTACGCTTTGAAGGAGTACTTTTGGGTGAGTTTCTCAATTTCAACCTTCTTTTTTTCTTTTCTTTTCACGGTGGAATGCGCAGACTGATAATATCATGACTTGCCAGATGGACGAGCTCCACCACGGTTATCACATGCATGAGGTCACGGCGAAAGGCGTGGTGAAGATGATGTTGGCACAGCCGAAGAATTACTACAGTTCCTGAGCGAGAAAGAAAAGACGACAGACATCCTTGGAATGGTAAGGCGTACTCATAAAGTGTAGAACAGATTGCCAACTGGTGATGTCCAGTGAACTCTCACCTCGCCTAGATCGTCAGAGTTCGTATATGCTACGTTGGCACGAATGTTGATTTTTGGTGTCTTGCGCTGGCATGCCTCCAAATTCGAGCAGGGCCTCTTTGAGAAATTGGCATGGCTTCCCATTCCATATCAGGGAAGAAGCCCCAGGCAGGGAACCTCTCCAGGAGCGCAGACGATTCTACAAGTCAAAGCTCTCCCGTCTTGATAAACTCACAGCTGCTTTTCTACCACCGCGAAGAACGAGGTCAGATTGTCACACATCAGTCCTTGCCGGACGCGCTACATGTCCGCACCCAGCGTCTCACCACTGCCTCCATACGTTCGCTCTAAGTTCTGTAGCGAGGCCACAGCGTCAGCCGTGATTCGCGACTGATACCCCAAACATGACAGCCAATGTCGAGCAAGCCCGCAAGGGCATCCTCGCAGTCGAGGCGATGAATGTACACGTAAAAGTGGGGATTATGAAGCCCAGCTAGACGACAAGCAATACATGAGTCTTGCGGCCACGGCGTGCAACCAGGTTTCGTAATCGTCTACAAAAGAAGTCGCTCGACCTCGTGGACTTGCTCGAGTGAAAGTTGCAGGATGTCTGCACCCTTCAACCACTTTCTAGGATCGAGGCCGCAAGACCAGGTGTACTCCTCCACACTGGCGGTTTCGAGTACGATATGATATTCCGGAGCATCTGCGCTTTCCCTCTGGTAGCAAAAGAGTCCCAGGAGGCCAAGGTCACCACCGTCAGAATCATCAATGACCGACACAGGGAGCCGGACAGGGTCATGAATGCTCAAGGGGTGCGTGTTGACATTCTTCAGGTCCTCTGTGAAGTTCACGAGTCCGGAGTGGCGAAGAGGTTGCGGCCGAGGAGTATCTGCAAGGGCTGACGATGGAAATTTGAGATTTCGTCTGAGCTGGATGCATTTGTACTTTTGAGCACACTGGGGAAAAGCAAGTACGGAAGTGGTCATATTCTCCTTCTCGCACATGCTGATATGGGTCAGTTTCAGGGTCAGCAATGGAACGAGATGGAGACGGACAAGGTTGAGGCCAGTGATGTTAGTTTGATTAAGCCGAAAGAGAGTGCGTAAGAGATCGACTGGTTGTTCAGGAATGGGCAATCGGTCGCGTGCTTCTGTCTCGTCTCCGTGACGGTCAGTATAACAGTAACACGACGCGGTCATGCTGCTCATGGAGCAAGTGTTCCGCGTTGCATGATAATCAATGTTGGTATCTTCCTCCCATCTCCTGTGGCATTCCGCGGAAGATTAATGATCGACATGCGAGGAGATGGTCGTGGATTTGGGGGCAACGGCCAATTGACGTTCTTGATAGGGCATTGTTGCGCGTGATGAATTTCATGTTGGAGCGACAAGTATGTGGAAAAAAGGTGGTCTCTATCCCGCACTCAACGTGGATAGAGCGACCTCGTACAACTCAACAGATTCTGGCCGGGCCCTTCGGCGCAAGAGGAAGTCGGCAGCATGGAAGTGACGGGTGCTGATCTAGCTAGTTGTTTCAATCTATACCACGCCTGCAGCAGTCGGCCGCTAGTGTGGTCTAGCGCGCACGGCTTGTGTTCTGGATCGGTACATTGTGGCGGCGTCTTCCGATCCACACATGATAGCACAATACGTGCGCAGTGGAGAGATACCCTGTGATGGCGGATGCGAGATGCATTCATCGCGTCGAAGATATATTTGCAGAGATGAGGAGTGGAATGGCAGTGTTTGATGAACATTGTGCATGTTCGCGAGGAAATGAGTGCTATTTCATCGACAGCTGAGAGAGTCGCTGACAGGCAGGGAAGCGATGCGAGTGGGGACGAGGAATCAAAGGAAGAAAGCGCTGACGCTCGTGTGCGGCGTAGGACCCTGGGATCGGGAGGGACAGGCCGTCTTCACACCAGCAAAAGACTATTGCTGACATACATGTGATTCTCCTCCCAGGTGCATGTGCACGTGCAGAAGCGGATGCATTGTGATATGCGGGGTGGGCCATGGGAGCCTGCTACCGAGAAACAGGCAAGATGCAAGATGATGCAGCAGGAAGGTGCGGACGCGTGGGATGAGCGTGGTGAGCCTTGGGTGTGGTGCTGGTGACGGTGACGGTGGTGGTGGTGGTGGTGTTGCCAGAGGGTCGGTAAAGAACATGTACATGCACATGTAACCAGGATGTGTTTCTGGAAGATCGGGAGGGGGACGGCAGACGTGACATTTCAGGCATCATCCGCTTTGCATTGTCGCCTTCCGTATGGTGGAGGCGATGATGGTGATTGGCTGGTGACGCACGTGCGGGCATTGCCTATCAGCGGACCGCACCTGGCCGCGCTGCAAGCTGTTGGCTCAGGCTGCACCCATCAGCTGCACCTGCGCTAACTTGTTAGCTGTCCACAACGGCGCCCGTTGCATTGGGTATTTCTGTCTGCTCCACCGAGAGAAAGCAGTCACTCCACTGCTCCAGCGTCCAGCGTCCAGCGTTCAGCGTCCAGCCTCCACTCACGCCCGTCCTTCCCAAGGTCCAAGCTTATGGGCGACGATCTGATTCTGGTAGGCCCCCCCCTCTCGCCCCATGCATCATGGCGTTCACCCACATCACGCTTCCGTGGGCGATGAGGAATGGGCAATCGCCGTGCCGTCTTTCCTCGTCAACTCGAATCGTGGCTTCACTGGCCGTGGAGACTAGAGCCGTCAGTATCAATGTCAGTATCAGTAACAGGATGAGGGTAAATGCACGATTGACTGGGAGAATGGGAGTGGCGTGTCTGTAGTGGTAGGAGGTAGAAGATGCGCTCTCTTCCCTTGCCTCTTCCTCTTCCTCGTCTTCCTCGTCTTCCTCACTTCGAGAACGTGCACCTGTTCCTCAAGAGAATCCTTTGTTCCTCCATCACATACTCGCTGCCCGGCCAAAGAAAAAAGCCAAGCACTCTCCACCTCAGCTTCATCCTCGCCCCATCGTCTCCGCTGCGCTGCGCTGCGCTGCTCTGTATGCCCGTTGGCGATCACAGCAGTGTCTGAACGCATCCTCAAGGCTTATATTCCCCCTCGGCTCGACCGCGCCATCCAACGGCCCAATTCACTACTCAACATCCCGAGACTGCTTCTCTTCTTCCTCCCCTCCAACAACACATGTAATCCTCTTTCTCGCCCTCGCTCTCTTCCACACACACACACACATACACATACGCGTGTGCATTTTTGCTTCATCTTACATCATCCTGCTGCACACCACCACGCCTTGCTCGGCCCTTGAGACCCGTACCAACCAAATTCTGCTACCTCGACCCTTTTCTGTCTGCGTGAAACACACGCCACAAGCCTACCACTTCACTTCATGCGAACAGCCCACGGACCCTTGGTTCTCGATTCCCGGCCGCAAACGCTTTCGACTTCCGGCTTAGCCCACCTTCACCACTGCGACTTCACCTGTCTCGTCTCTTGACACACATCACTCTACTCCGGACCACCTCGACCCAACGAACATGTCTACCGACGACTCGTTACCTTACGTGCCTCTGTTGCCTTACAACGGCACAGAGGCAACCGGCGGCGACAGCCTCACGCAGAATCTCAATGTCTTTTACGAGTCCGGCGACATCGCCTGGATCCTCACCTCGACCGCGCTGGTCCTGCTTATGATTCCCGGCGTTGGGTACGTCTTGACTCGCTGCGAACCCAAAGCTTCGCCATGTGAGATGGTCATTGTCTGACTGATGCGTACGAATCACAGTTTCTTCTACAGCGGTCTTGCGCGCCGCAAATCTGCCCTGTCACTCATCTGGCTGTCAGTCATGGCAACGGCAGTCGTCAGCTTTCAGTGGTTCTTCTGGGGCTACTCTCTCGCCTTTTCGCACTCCGCCGGTCCCTTCATCGGCGACCTCGCCAACTTTGGCTATAAGGGTGTCCTTGCTCAACCCAGCGTCGGCAGCTCTCGCATTCCTGACCTTCTCTACGCCGTCTACCAGGGCATGTTCGCCTCCATCACAGTCGCTCTTGCCGTCGGCGCTGTCTCGGAGCGCGGACGTATGCTGCCCTGCGTCATCTTCATGTTCCTCTGGACCACGCTTGTCTATGACCCGATCGCATGCTGGACATGGAATCCTCATGGTTGGTCCTACACCCTCGGCGGGCTCGACTTTGCTGGTGGAACCCCTGTGCACATTTCGTCCGGCTCAGCCGCCCTTGCCTACTCTTACTTACTCGGCAAGCGCACCGGTCACGGCACCCACACTCTCAACTACCGGCCCCACAATGTCACCCATATCGTCATCGGCACTGTCTTCCTCTGGGTAGGCTGGTTTGGATTCAATGCTGGATCTGCCCTCTCGGCCAACATGCGCGCCGTCATGGCCGCGGTCGTCACCAACCTGGCTGCCTGCGTTGGCGGCGTCACCTGGTGTCTGGTAGACTATCGCCTGGAAAAGAAATGGTCAACTGTCGGCTTCTGCTCCGGTGTCATCGCGGGCCTTGTAGCCATCACTCCTGGCTCCGGATATGTGCCGCCATGGACGGCGGTCGTCTATGGCGTGGTCGCTGGCATCGGCTGCAACTTTGCCACACAGCTCAAGTACTGGATCTCAGCTGATGATGCGCTCGACATCTTTGCCGTCCACGGCATTGGCGGTGTCATCGGTAACGTCCTCACGGCATTCTTCGCCGCTGACTACATCGCCGCACTCGATGGCTCTACCGTCATCAAAGGCGGTTTCCTCAATGGCCATTGGATCCAGCTCCCCATCCAACTCGCCGATTCCGTCACTGGCATGGCCTACAGCTTCGTCATGACGTGCCTCATCCTCCTGCTCATCTCCAGTCTTTCAAACATCTTCCCCATCCTCAAGCTCCGCGCGACACCCGAGCAGGAAGAGATGGGCATCGATGACGCCGAAATCGGCGAATTCGCATACGACTATGTGGAGCTGGTTCGCGAGGTCAAACCTGTCGAGCTGACTCACGGTCGCTCCGATTCCATCACCAGCGACGCACAGAGCATCCGCAGCCTCAACCAGAAGAACGAGTATCCGCTCCGCACCTTCACACCGAGTCATCCGCATCACGAACCCGACACGCCGACTTCGCCGGTCGGGACTGCTTCGTGACTATAAGGTCTGTAAATGCAGACTCTCGAACGAGAAAGGTCGTCGAAAGCACGACTGTATAAGACCATCCAACGAAGAAAAAAGTTGTGTAAATAGAGACATGACATGCCAGACCAGTGTTACGGAAGCGAGGAGTTTTTGGCGCAAATATCACGGTCATGGGCGGCGAGGGATTGTTCAAAGTCGCGATTCGATAGAGCAGAGAACTTCAGCAGCGACTCGCAGCACGAAGGAAGTAGCTTTCTGGTAGAGCAGTCAGAGGCAGTTCACCGTCGTCTTCGATTCAGCCACGCTGTCGTATGGACCAAGTACTCTTTTTTAAGGTACAAATCAGTGTTTTGAGCTGAGCATCCAGCTTTTCCCCTGTTGCGAGCAATCCACCATGTGTCCCCAGGGTATCTTCATATGCAAGTGCGCCACCGCCTGTCTTTCAATGACGTTGCCCATCTCGCTCGATGCGCCTCAACTCCAAGCCGCGGAACGCAATAAAGTTGCCGATAAAGATGCCGAGTAAGATATAGTCGCCGTCATCCTAAGATGCGGTCTCTCCCTCGGCGGCCCTCTTGACCTCCTCACCCTCGATGTACTTGCTGTACTCCTCAAGACGCTTGGCCTCCTCCGCATCCTTGTCGACACCACCCGTGCGACTCTTCTTGAACTTCTCCGTTCCATCGGCGGGGAACGTCTCAATGATGCGGCCGTCATACCTACGTCCGTCGGTCTTGGTGCCACAAGCTTTGGCTGCCTCCGCATTGCTGAACCGGATCGTGACAATGCCCTCTTCCTCTTGGTCGAAGATGGTAATGTTCTTCCACTCGCCGAATTCGCTCGCCATTTCCTCCATGTCATCGCGTACATCCTTCAGATAATCCGACTCATTGCGAATTGCCTCGAAGGTGAAGACGTTCTTCAAAATGACAATCTTGTCGTGTCTGGAAGAAGTCTGCGGGAGAGCCGAGACGTCATCGTCCGACCAGTCGGCAAGTCGGCTGCAATGAAGTGTTAGCATCTAGTATAGACAATTTGGCCATGTAGATACCTATTCATCTCTTCGGCTTTCTTCTTGGCCTGGACACGCGAGCCACGAGGCTTGGCTTTGGTGCGTTCTTCAGCAACGGTGTCATCCTTCTGAGACTTGTAGCTGCGATCGGCTGCCATGACAGTGATAGGACCAGTCGGGTCCGCAGGATCATCGCGTATGAAGTCGGCATGGTCAGCCATCTGCACAGCCATTGACACTGACTCTGGTCGGTGGTAGACTGACGACGTCAGCAGGTGTTCCTCTTTTCGGAACGGTGACTTACTGATGAGAGCCTCGCCCTTGAACTTCCCGTCTTTGTCAAGATAGAGTTTGATGCGTTTCTCGCCATCGTCCATCGACTCCGCGATCAATCCAAACTTCTTGAAATAGTTTCTGACTTCGTTCTGGTCAGTATCAAGCGGCAGTCCTGTAACGAAGACGGCGGTGTTCTGGCGTAACGGAGCGGCAGTGGCAGCAGCAGCCTTCTTGGCTTTGGCATCGGCTTTGGCATTCTTAGGATTTGACTCCGGCTATCATGTGTCAGTGGCACCAGGCTCGTCCGGAGCGTGACGCAGCATGGATGGCGTCCAAACTCACGTCCTCGAGCTGAGCTTGCTTGCGCTTCTGGGCCGGGTTGAGGGCCGGTTCGTCCTCGTTGACACCAGCGACTTTGTAAATTTCGGCTTGCTGCTGCATCAAAGCCTCGTCCATCTAAAGCCCGGCGGGTACATGTCAGAGGACTGTTCCGTCGGTACGTGCTTATAGGGTCATTCAATCGGAGGGCGCAGGCCAGAGCCTGTCTATAAGATGGACAGGATGTCTGGATATGCGTACCGTTTGGGTCCACTTGGAGTGGGCGGCGAGCCATTCCCACTCCTGGCCCTGCTCATCTTCAAGCACGAAGGTTTTTGCTTGCTTGGAGTAGGAGATGCGATCATCAGCGGCGAACTCGCTGGTATCGCTCGGAAATGGGGCGCGTTGGTCCGCCATCCTCGCCATGATGTTGTGTTGATGGTGGTACAAGACGGAGACGGAGACGAAGTGAAGTGAAGTGAAGTGGACTGGAGACGTGCCTGGAAGTCTGGACTCACTGGTCAGAAGTCATGGTGTCCTAATGTCGTGGCACGCGTTGCTATCAGGGATCTTCTCATGCGCGCCCTGGCGCACCTCTCGAAACACAGATATTCCGCACTTACCAGCTATGGATGAACGAAGAATGTACGGCGAACAGGCGAATAAACTCGCCCAACAAGCTCGCCGGGAAGAAATCTTGCCCAGCCTGCCTCCATACAGCACAAACCTCGTCCGCGATGTGACCAAGGAGATTCGCGATCTAGAACGCGACAGCAACAATATCCTGGCGCCATTCAACACCGGAAGCACACAAGGCAGTGACAGCACGCAATTCAAACCATCATTCAATCCAGCTGAGGATCCAGCGACCGCTTGTGCGCTGCTGGTTCATCACATCGCCATGCGCCGCAACAAGCGCTGTCTCATGGCCTACCACAAGACCCGGACTGACAAGCTGGAAGCCATGTGTTGGCAAGGCAAGGATGTGAATGATGCGCAACAGCCACCCGCCGGTTCCAACGGAGCTCAGGACATTGCGAAAAACAGCTTAAGTGCCGAAGAGGAACAGTACTTTCATCGATACAGCAGTATGCTCGCGGAGCACAAAAGCAAATGGACTGACATCGATCTCACTGGAAGTCTTGATCCTCCAAAGGACATCTTTGTGGAAGTCCGAGTCTTGAGGGACGCTGGCGAGATTCAGACTGAGTATGGATCGATCACATTGACCAAAAACAGTCAACTATACGTTCTACTGTCTGACGTCGCAAGCCTTATCCAGCAAGGTTATCTGCAGCGATTGACTTGAACAACCTATGGAGACCTCTTTGGATCACGAAATATTCACAAACGACCGTTGTGTCGAAGATCTCGAGCTTCAAGCATCTATGAACACAGCTTCTATCTGAGGTATAGCTACCATTCGGGTACAGAGCCGTCACAGATGCTTGTTCTGGACTGGCAACTCCTGGGCAGAAGATGCTGGTGTTCCACTCAGTACACCCTGCTTATGTCCTGCTTTTGGAGGCACCTGAAGCATTCTACTCGCTACGCTTTCATGGCATCGGCACCGAAGTCAGGAACGCCTCACGGGTCAACACGCGTCTGTTGTGCAAGTATCGAACACGTTTCAGCGACTGCGCTGAATTACCATCCTTCAATGAATCCTATTCGTGATGGACGATGGACCTAAGAAGTCCAGCTCCTTAAGCGGCAATCACCAATGTGGCTGCGTGGCGGCTTTGAAGGACGATCATGCACAGACTGCTGTACTCCCCGCAGATCCCGTATTTGATAGAGAAGACGTCCCACAAAACCTGGATCTATGCAACGCTCAATCCAGTCTACCGTCTTCTTCACCACATCCGCCCCATTGCTCAGAGTTCAAAATTCACGTACTCCCCACGTACAGCCTCACCAACATCATCACTGTCCTACCGTGCTCTTCTGCTCCTCCTCTCCTCCTCAAAGCACTTATCAAAGACAGATAAGACTCTCATCGACTTGCCAGGAAATCACCTATACAAAGGCGCCCATTCGCAAATCTGAGCCTCGTGAACGCCACAACGTGCACAGGCGCAGAGGAAGGCAATGCTACTAGTAGCACATTCTAGCAGTCATGCATATCACAGCGCACAGCGGACATGCAGAACTTCTTCTCTTTTTGTGAAAAGGACGCAAATGGCATTTCCTCCAAGCTTCACCTCCCAAGCTATCTCTCACCATGGGATATTGGACCCCAAAGAATTCGTCTCATCTCATCATCTTAAATGATCTCTTTCATGTTCAAGGCTTCAGCCCAGCTACAATCGCCATGAACAGCGTCGGCCATGAGTAGTCCCTAGGTCTGCACACTTTACACTCCTCCTCGGTTTTGATCTCTGGTCGATCGTCGTCGTACACTTCTCTGCAGTCTCTGGTGCCGCGGTATCTGCAACGACGGACTTCCCGCTCGCCGAGATGGCCACACTTGTACCTTAAGCAGAAGGGTAGAAGGTTAGCAGATGTCTCCGACACAGTGATGCCTTACGGCCTTCACATTGGCTTACCTGAGGGGTCGGTAGTAGCACATTCTGTGGGGGGAGAGAAGTAGTAGTTCACTGTGGCAAAGAGTGCGGATGTCTCTGAGCTGGATATTTATGCCTTTCCAGTGTCAGATGTGAATATTGACTTGGATCGAGACCGATACCGTTGTACTCCATGATCGCATGGGCGATCCGCGGAGATTCTCTCCATGGAAATTCTTTGACTCACGCTCCGCAGTCAACATTGCTTTGATCTACATCCAGACTTTGCCCTACATCTAATCCTTGTCCTTGTCACCCATCAAATTCTCAGTCACACCCCTCATCCGTCTCCCAACCAGATCCTCCGTGGACCCTAATCTAGCAATCAGCGCACTCCTCGACGCAGCCGGACTCTTCCTCCCACTCATGCTATTTCTCATAATCCTGGCGTGATTCCGACTCTCTCTACTACTCATGGAGTGCCTGGCCTTCCCTCTGCCACCACCACCACCACCACCACTTCCTGGGTTGATCTGCGTCATCCTCAACTTCGAGCCAATCTCCAGTGGCTTGTTCTCGTCTATCGAAGTGGACGAGGACCGTCGTGATTTGGCATAGCTGAAATAGTCGGAAGCGCCTGCGTCACCGTTTGCTGCAACGGTGGCGGGCTCGTGCGCGGCCTCGCTCTCCTCAAACGCAGCCCGCATCCATCGACTGCAGAAGTGTATATACTCCCAGCCTCGGGGGAAAACACTAACAAACTGCATGAAACCATGACTGACGCCGTCAACAAAAACGACATCCACATATTTCTTATCATCAAAGATGGCGTCTTCGGACTCCAACCCAAGCTCTTGACGTCGCTTGAATTCCAGTCCGTGAGCTTGTCGTAACCTGCCGGCGAAAATCGCAGTATCGTCCACGAGAGGATCGCGCTCTCCGCAAAGGAGCAGAGTTCGTGGGAACTTTGCGAGAAGAGCTTCAGGCGCACGCAATGGCGAGAGTAAGTAGTCGGTGGCAAAGTCCGGTCTGTTATGCTCGCCCACGTATAATAGAATCATGGCTCGTAGCATTTCTGGCGATATGATGCGGTCATTGAAATATGAAATCATACTGGTGATAGCAAGCCTGGTCTTCGGGCGTCCTTCGACCACGGGAGTGACGGGGTCAAAGATCGCGGGTTGTGGTGTCTCACTTCCATGTTCATCATCATCTTCATCGTCCGAGGCATATGGAGTTCCAGGGGTTAGTCTCCTGTAATCGTCGGACTTACGCGCCAGAATTCTCTTGTTCTCTCGTCGCTGTTTGGGCTTCTTGAGCAATGCTAGTTGCTCGTCCGACATCCAGTTGCCAATGTTCATCTCTAGTGCGGGGTAGATGCCCACGACAGCTTCCGGGAGGGGAAGTGAATGATGTTCGCGACCGCCAGGCGCCCAGCCGGAGTGCGGCGACTCGGAATCTAGTAACAGTAATGTCAGGCCAATCGCAAGGTTTCCTCCAGCACTGTCACCGCTGACAATGATTCTGGGAATAAACTCTCCAGACAAGCCGATGCAAGTGCCTCGAGACGCGACTACTTGATAGTAGGCATCGTAGCACTCGTACAGGGCGAATGGGTACGGGTACTCTGGAGCCTTCTTGTAATCCAGTGCCAGCACAGGTATGCCAAGCTTACCCGCCCATGCCATCAATTTATCGTCGTGACAGCGTGGGTCCATGGCCACAAAACCGCCGCCCGGTATATCAAACACAATCTTATCATGATTCTTGAGATCTTCCAAAGGACCGTCGAAGTACAGCCACGCCTCCATTGGTAGAGTGTAGTCGCTTGCCTTGGGCCGTGGAATCGTGACCTTCCTTGGCTTGTACTTCATGAGCTTCGGCCTCAAGAGATTCGTGCAATACTTCAGGAACGGAGTATTCGGCTTGTTCCAGCTGACCCGTAGATGCTGCAACGTGATATCGCCTCTTACTCTCTTGCACATCTCGTCTGCCTGCTCGGCACACACCAAATAGTACAACGTGAAGATGACCTCGCACGTATGCTTGAGCCAGGCAGGACGCACCGGCATGGCTGTCCAAAAGCCAGCATCCAGGGCCGTGGTCACCCACGTTGCTCTGAAGAACGTGCGGTCGTACAAGTTCGCAAGCGGCTCCGGTGACTCCAACCCTACTACTCTTGCAAAGTTCCGCGAGGCGTAGAGGGAGACGCAGAAGACGACAAGGGCTTGGTGCATGGTGAAGCGGCGCGAGAGCCACTGCGAAATGCGTGCGACGCCGGGTGGGCCATGTCGCTTGGATTTGGCGAGGTACAAGCTCCACAAGAAGACGACAAGGAAGACTTGATATTTGCGGAAGCGTGTCGACGGTCGTCCGAGGATGTGGTCTGTGCCGCCAGCAAGTGAGCAAGTGTCAAGTAAGTGAATGTCTTGCAGTGCTCGCACCTATCATGTCTGCGGAAGGGCAGCCTGCTGACCCGCCAAGCTAAGGATGGTGAAGGAGAAGGACTGTTCCGGCGTGGTCTAGGGATACTGTGCTCTCGTGTCCATGTCTCTCAGCGACCCAAGCTCAAGGCAAGACAAAGGCGGCGTAAAACGACAAGGAACAGAAAAGGTTGGCCGGCGTAGAATTACATGTGCCAGTGCCAGTGCCATGCTGATGATGATGATGCTGTAGGTACGAATAAAGTTCCGCCCGATACCCAGCCCATGGGAAGAAGGGTAAACTTAGAATGCGCTTCCTTTTTGCATGTGACAGACGATGTCAGGTCAGCAGTTCTTCGCACGCGCGCATTCCTCGAAAGGCCCCCACCAACCGAGGCCTGGCTTGCCAGAGCCACATATCGTGGTATAACCGCATATTCTGTCACTATCACAGGCACGTGACTCTTCGATAGTAGGTACCATACATGGAATCACTCGTTGCAACGCCACATGATTCGACAGGCGACATGTGAGCAGGTCTCACTCGTGTTATCAGCACTGACCAAAGTCCTCTTCCATTACCATCAGCACGAGTCACCGATACCTGATGGTCACTTGATTTCCAACCATCATGGCTGATGCTGCTAGCAATGACAGCCACCGCCACCTTCCAGACAAACAGATTCTCAAAGAAGCCGATGAACTGATCATCAAGGACAAAAACGGCAAAAAAGTGGTCTTCAGCTCCTTACACACCACGAACGAGCGCACACTGGTCATCTTCATCCGCCATTTCTTCTGCGGTGTACGCCTCCCATCTGATACATATAAGTATATTTTACTCCAAGCTAATAGCTAACAAAAGGAATGCGAACTATACATCCGATCCCTCTGCTCTCAGCTCCCACCTTCTCCATCCTACAGCATCTCCATCATCGGCTGCGGCAACCATAAACTGATCACCGACTACCGCAACCGCAACAACATTCCTTCGGCCTACGCCCTCTACGCAGAGTAAGGAGAGCAATCGATATTTTGAGATAACTGCTAATCCTTATCCCTTTCGCTCTTAGTCCGAGTAGAGCCCTTTATAAGAAGCTGGGATTCCGGGAGACCAGCTCGCCTTTCTCCGAAGGCTGGAAAGCCAGAGACTCGAAGTACCACAACAGGAGTTTCTGGGATGTAAGTGCGACTTCGGCGTGGAATATACTCGTTTCAGGACCGTCTAAGGCTGTGAGTGGAGGTCCGTATGGACAGAATGGCGGGGCGGTTTTGTTCGAGGAGGGGCACGCCAGTTTCATCCATCGGATGCGGGACGTGGGAGATTATCTGAGTCTGGAAGAGGCAAAGTCACTTCTCGTGGGTGAGACATGATAACCTCCTGCTACCATGGCGATTCAGTCGAACGGCACTCTTCGCAACTGCTCGCCCTCGCCATGCTTCCTCGCCTCCTGCCTCGCTCCCACCGCGCTCGGTACCTTGATCCCACAGCAATCGCCCCAGCTATTGGGATTATGCTTATGCTTCATGCCGTCAACGGTCACCTCATAGTCGCCAACATCCTCCTCGCCAATCTTCCCTTCCGCATCCTTGCTCATAGCCTCGGAAGCCGGCAACAGCGAGCCGAACAGAAAGTGCTGCGCTACAGGCAGCTTGCCTAGCACTTCCGCCAGAAACATCTTCCGCATTCCACCTTCGACTTTGCTCCACGACTTGGCGGAGGAAATGTCGTCCAGCATTGGAGAGTGCCAGCGCAGCCCTTGCACTGTCTTGGTGGCGTTCACCCATTGAATTTGGTCGAGGTAGAGATAGTCTTTACTGCATTCTTCGATGATAAGCTCGTTGTGGATGCTCATAGGGCGTATGTGCTTGTGTCCAACCAGCTGACTGGCACCGAAGAGAAACGGCAGGAACTGGTAGTCATCGAGGCCCCACACGCCATGCGAGCCAGCAGGTTCCAAGTAGTACGTGCTCTGGACATCTCGCATTACGCGCAAGTATTTCGGGAACACGAGCACTGTCACAGCTGCAAAAGTGTCGGTTTTGACAAGACCAAGTTGGCGTAGACAGAGCAGCCAGAGAACGAAGTTGAGCTCATGCCCACTTCCATAGTCTATTCGTGAGCCACTTCCCCAAGCGTTCGACAAGTATGTTGATATCTCTTTCTGAGCCTCGAGATCTTTCACACCAAGCTTGTCGTGCCAGCTAGGCAACGCTTCATCTACCGCAGCCAGGAAATCGCGGAAAGCAGGATTGCCAAAACGGCTCCCAGTCTCCAGCGGTGGATTCTTCTTCAACAACTCCTCAGCATCATCTAGTACTGATAACAGAGCCAGGATCGTCGGATCCTGCGCAGCGTCTGATTTCTTGATATTCGTGATCGTGGTATCGCGTACCGCATCAGAAAGTGTAAACACGAAGCTGACAATAAGGTTGTGTGTGTCAGACCTCAAGAATAAAGCGTGGTCGTTCTCTGACAAGATCCGTCTGCTGGGCGAGATGTATTTGTGTTCATCAAGACTCGGCGGCGGCGAGAGTAGAGGAGTCGGAGGAGGCGGGTTCGAGACTGTCTCGTTCGACAGTGGTCGCCGCGGAGGTGTCAGTTTAGGGAGCTTTTGCGAGAGATCTGACGTGGTTTTTGGAGTCCGAGAGTCTGTGAGTGAGACGGCAGTAGGCATGGTGTTCGCGAGAGCGGAGGTGCAGGGTGATGTCGATGTTAATGTTGAGGGTTGCTTTGTAAAGGCGGAGGCTATTCGATAAGATAGGAAGCTTTCAGGAGCCTCAGGCCATTATCGTTCGTGAGCACGATACATTAGAATGAAGAACTCATGAACGTTGTGGCAAGTGCCGTCATTGAAATTGAATTAGAACCTCAGCTATTACACGTAGCTCATAAGATCAATGCACGCCTTTTGTCAGTCGACATGGGTATCGTAATGTGCAATCGAAACCGACCCCGTTGCCCCCAGTACTCGTTACGCCGTAGCAGATTCATCATTATCGTAGGTCCTCATAGCAGGCAGCTCACCGTAGAAACAGAACTCCAAGAGCTTCTCCAGCTCTGGACCAAGACCTCCAAACAAAGAACAAAGCAACGCTCTTCTCAATCCTCCCATATCGTCTCCAGGTCGAGATCAGCTCTGCGTTCCCCTCCGCAGACTGACCAACGCTTCTTCTCACGGTTGCCGCCTCTACTGAAGCCAAAGCCACGTGGAACGTCCAAGCTGCTCCTCCGCCGCGGATTGTCGTCCACATCTTCACCATTCTCTGCGCGCTCTGCTCTCTCTGCGGCCAATCTCAGGCGCTCAATGCGCTCCGACTCGATCGCTTCCGTCTCCAAGTCTGGATCGTCCTCGATCGTATCCAGCGATGTGACTGAAGGAGAGCGTGAGCGCTGCGAGGTCGGGGTAGACGGTATGCTGCTGAATGACGAGCTGCTGGCATAGTGATGCAGAGAAGGATATGCTTCGTTGAAACGACTGGGCGCAAGAGAAGGCGAGCTGGAGCTAGACGACGCAACAGACATGTTGAGAGGTGCATTTTGATCGATGACACTGGCGGGGAATGACAAGGGAGGCGGCGCATTTGCGTTGGTGACTGTGTGAAGAGGCGAAGCAGGCCGACGACGCAGTGAGGACGAACGCACGAACGGTGCCTGTATTGCTGGCGGCGGCTGAGCCGTTGGCTGTCTAGGTGGAATGGACAACTCGCTGTCCTCCTGGATGGATTCGATAGCACTGCCACCTACCGGGTCGAACCTGCTGGGAGACCGCTGAGGGCCGTTATGAGGGCCGTCGTCCTGCACTCTGAAAGGTGAGCGCTGCCTTGCAGGCGTTCGCATGGGGCTGGCTGGCGTCAAAGAGACCGGCGCTGGCATGGAGAAGTCAAAGGGTCGGGTTGCAGAATGTACGGCAGGGCTTGAATGTGCTCTTGCCATCAGCGGGGCGCTGCTGAGAGCGCCACTCGAGCGTGAGCGCAAGTGACTTCGTGAGTAAGGAGATCTGTTGCGGTGACTGCTCGAGGGCCTGGAGCTGGAACCCCAGCAACTCTGGAGCAGTGCAGCTGGCGAAGGGTCGGTCAAATTTCGAGCTGGTTCGGGCCGCAATCTGAATGTTATGACATTCGGCAAAGCGTCTACTGTGCTGTCGCCGGCGGCATCTGCGCCGTGCTCGTCGACAGGACTGTCGAGATCCTCAGCGCGCGCGTCAACTTGGTCATTCTGTTGCAAGTGGGCGGCAGTGGTGGTGAAGACCCGAGTGGGCACAGGGTTGATCCTGATGGCAGAGGTGACGTGTGCAGCCATGGTCTCGTCGCATGAGCCGTGAGAAATCTGTTGTCTCCTCAATGCCCGAGCGGGAACGCGCGGAAGAGTAGTGTGCGAGTGTGTCGTATATCGGCAGGGTGTAGGCGGAGGTAAGGCAAGGTGGTCGAAGGGCGCGGGTTCTCTCCAGCCCTGGGCCAGGGCTTGACGAGGTCAGCTGCCTGACGCCGGCGCTGCAGGCACAACGATAAGTTACGGGCAGCAGCAGGAACGAGGTGAACGGAAGGAAGATTGCTGTCACGGCTGTCACGGCTGTCGACAGACCTCGACCTGGACCTGGAACCTGCCAGCCGTTGAAGTAGGGACCGCCACGAGATGCCCCAGACGCTACCGGTGCTACTGTGACTGGCGATGACCTTTGAAGTTAGTAAGGCTCGCTCGCTCGCTCGGTCCCTGAGCCTAGGCGCACTACGGTCGACGGGTGGGGTATCGGTACAAGTGAGGGACATGAAAGCTTCGTCTCTAAAACACGCGGCCAGAGCACTCCAGTACGGTCGTCGACGTTCTGTGTGTGAAGAATGAGAGCCTACGAAAGCCTGCTACAGTACGAGCTGATGAAAGTGCTGCGTGCTGACGCCCTGGGCGCACCGTGTCCACTAATAATAAGACATACATGTAACCAGCTGCGACTGCAACTGCACGTCACAGGGGCACAGATAACTGGTAACTGCTGAGGACTGGATCTGCAAGTCATGCGGCGCGCAGATCCACCACATGCAGGACCCTCTCACCAGCAGCTCTGCCGCTCTTATCTCCGACTCGACGCCATCAACATGCAGTGAATGTGAATGAATGCAGGACGAGCTGAAGATCGACGAACTTCCACTGCGCACAACTATCCTCATTGCGCGAAGACGAGACCTAGACCGCGTGTTATTTGTCTTGTATGCTACCCATCAGCCGTGATCGCGTTTCATTCGCAACCAGCTATAACCTTCGGGCACAGAAACCTGCCTGCGGCTTGTCTATCAATGCTCTGAATTCCATCGGCAACTGCGCATCACTGCACTGCGCATCGTGCTCATTGATAAAGAATCCATCCATTGAAGCATCAATATACTTCAAGCTCCAGGAATGCTTCTCCATCGTCCACCATAGCTAGGTTACTGGAGTCGATACTGGCTGCAACCAACTCGTCCCAAACATCAGCCGCTTTTGCGGCGCCTCAGTCTCTATCCCTAGTACTGCCCTCCTCTAGCCGCTTCCTGCCAGTAGCGATAATTTGGACGTTCACTACCTGACGCATGACTGCAGGTGAGACTAGTCGCTAATCCATCGCACTTCAGCCTCCCAGAAGCCTCTTCTCGCGAAGACGAAAATAGCTCTGCACGAGAGAGGAAGGTAGCCGCGTTCGAACGACCATCATCGTCTTCAGGCAACTTTGAGGCGGTCTGAAGAGTCGCATTTGATGGAAAACCTGCCCTTCTGGACCTTCAATATCTAGACTCTGAATGCAGTCACAGTCTGGCTGATAGCCTGGACGAACATAGGTCCTGTTCGACAGCAACCACCGATGAGTTTTGCTCCGGTCCTGATCCATGTCTGTACCTCAACAGCTATACCGTCGAGACCGTTTTGCTTATGGCAGTTCAGAGCTTCATCCCCCGGTCGCTGTCCATGCCAGGTATTTGTCGTGGCATCCCAGATCTCGCCGGAATTGGGATAGCAGACTAACGGCAGTTCGGTGTGAGGTCGAATTTTATTCAGAGTCTCACTAGCGACAGAAAGCGGGACGCAATTGATTCCGAATCCTACGATCTGCTTCGAATTGTTGACTTGAGACAGTACTTCCTGCCATGGGGTGCCATCGGCAAGAAGCTCTGACGACTTGACCGTGCAGCTCAGCCAGGCAATTGCGCCGGGAAACTCTCCCTGTACAAGGTCTAGAAGAGCATTGATCTCGAAAAGATTGGGGATCGTTTCGAGAGCGAGCAAGTCCACTCCTGCATCGACCAGGGCTTGTATCCTCGGCCTGTGAAATGATTTCATGGCTTCGTGATCAATACTGTAATCGCCAGTGTATTCCGATCCATTGGCCAGATATGCGCCATAAGGTCCCACACTCCCAGCGATCAGGAGCTTTCGATCACAGCTCACACCACTAATATACGCTCTGGTACGAGCGTCCTGGGCTAGGCGAACACTATGCTTAATCAGATCGACACCTTCATCTTGGCTCATATTGAAGTGCTCCTTGAGACCTTGGTTGGTAGCCTGGTAAGATGCAGTGATCGCGACATCGGCACCAGCGAGAAAGTAGTCCAGGTGGACTTGTTCAATACTGTCGGGGCTGTACTGTAGAGTCTTTGCGGACCATAAAGGGTGATTTAAGTCTTGTCCACGAGCTTCGAGCTCAGTTGCGAGCGCACCGTCGATTATGAGAGTGCCTCTGTCGTCTAGGAGAGAGTCGAATTCTTCTTTAGTAAGCATATCGAGATGATCTGCTGTTCAATTTTGCAATGTCGGCTTCTTAGACGAGAGAGGTATGTTATGCAGTCGAGATGGCTGTTCAAGACCCAAGAATGCAATGCTGGTCGGAAATTTTCCGACGAAAGCCTGTCAATGTGGAAGTTGTGGATGCCGCAGGTAGATTGTGACACGACATCCACCGCACCTGACTTACGGTACTTAAGACCCAATTTCCCCTCAAAAGAAGGATTACCGCCCTCTCCATTCACATTTTGTGTTGTCTGAAAGCACAAATTCGAGTCAGGAGAATTTTGAAGGACGATCAGCATTCGAACAGCCAATCGATGATGCCTCAGGCGTGAAGATGAATTGGGCGTAAGATCGACCAGGCGCCGACGCAGCATAGCTGGAGCTCGAGAGTGGGAGACATCAACACTGTCTCCTCTCGCCTACATCCTCGGGAATATTGCCACCATGTCGCTCTTCTCCTTCTCGACGCCCGTCGACATCGACATTGTACTCGACAACACCGACGACCGGCAGACGGTAGATGTGAAGCTAGACAAAACCCGGCGGGAGAAGTGCCCGCTGTATCTGGACGGCGAGACAGTCAAAGGCGTCGTCACCATACGACCCAAAGATGGCAAGCGTCTGGAGCACACGGGCATCAAAGTGCAGTTCGTCGGCACAATCGAGATGTTCTTCGATCGCGGCACCCACCACGAATTCCTGTCATTGCAGACCGAACTGGCGTCGCCCGGCGAGCTTCAGCATCCCGTCACCCTACCCTTCGCTTTCAAGAATGTGGAGAAGCAGTACGAGTCATACCACGGCATCAATGTCAAGCTACGCTACTTTTTGCGTGTCACCGTTTCGCGGCGCATGGCAGATGTCGTGAGAGAGAAGGACTTGTGGGTATACTCCTACCGCCAACCACCAGAGACGAACAGCGTAATCAAGATGGACGTCGGTATTGAGGACTGCCTACACATAGAATTTGAGTACAGCAAGAGCAAGTATCATCTAAAAGATGTGATAGTGGGCCGCATATATTTCCTACTGGTGCGGCTGAAGATACGGCACATGGAATTGTCGATAATACGAAGAGAGACGACCGGTGTGCCGCCAAACCAGTACAATGAGTCCGAGACACTTGTGCGCTTCGAGATCATGGACGGCTCTCCATCTCGCGGCGAAACAATCCCCATTCGACTCTTTCTGGGCGGCTTCGACCTGACGCCCACTTTCCGCGACGTCAACAAGAAGTTCAGCACACGCTACTACCTCTCCCTTGTCCTGATCGACGAGGACGCACGACGGTACTTCAAGCAGAGCGAGATCGTCCTTTTCCGACAGGCGCCAGAGAATAACGAACTGGCCATGCGACAGGCCAAAGAGATCCAGTCCAGCTAGGAACTCGCTAATGAGACACGACCACTGGGAATGGGTAATGAGCTTGCCTCTGCTACTGGAGGAGGTGGTGGCCATTATGAACATGCTGCTCCGCCTCCAGAGAGAGGTGAGTGGGAGGATTTGTTTCGGAATGCTGCGAAGAAGAGTCTTTTGCAGCCGAATTGGAATGGACATCAGCATGAGGAATATGTTAGAAAGCGGCATGGAAGCGTGGTGCATCGGCGTCATGTTTCGTCTACAATTTAAGGGCTTGCAATGCAAAACAACGAGATCGTTTGCACGATCGTGGAAGCCTTCAAAATTCAGAATCCTCAACGTTATGTACGCGCAGAGCCAATGGCGCTTCTCTGCATGTCTTATCAAAGTACTCCAGCCACAGAACTGTAGGGCTTCCTTCGACCCCTCTATCGCTGCTCGAGGAGTACTGTAATCGTGGAAGTACTCCATGCTTCACAAGAGATGTCGCCGAACTTTAGACCTGCAACTACCTGCCATGCCAACACTATCACTATATATCCCTTCAAAGCCCAGCGTCTACAGCCACGGCGACTCTCAACATATCGTTCTTCCCCCAGTAGACATAGCCACGAACTAGGATAGATGAGTACCAGTAGCCCACAGGCAAGAATTATCTCATTCTGCCAGATTGCTCGACTTCAAGGCGTGACGTCGAACGTCGGAGCGAGCCAGAATCGGGGTATGAGCCTTAACCAAATCGTGTCGTACAAGCATGGCTAGAAGAAGAAGAAGAGGAAAGCTACAGTAATAGCTTATATGAGTGCCTGGAGCTACATAGCCATTGCCTTAAAGTGAGCTTGTAAGACCTTGTCATGACTCATGAACAACGGTTTTTTTGTTTCTGGTTTCCAATGCGCTGAGACGCTGCTAATCGCGAGCAAGTAAAGTCTTGTTGACTCGTCTAGGGCGATTTGCATCTTCTCTTATAGTTGGGACCGAGATGCTAGAGAAGACGATGCCGGGGGATTCATGGCTCGAAAATTCGGAGGGCCAGCGATGGGCGAGTGCATACCTACAGGCAAAAGTCAGTGGGTGGCTACTCAGGTAAGATACAGGGCAGGGCTCCTGACAGCAGAAAGGATAGTCGGGTAGACATGGCAGTGTCCCCAAATGGACCTGACGAATCTGATCTGGAGACGAGATCGAGATCTATTGATACAGTGGCCGAAACCTCACGACGCTCTTGAACCAATTGACAGGCTTCGATTGCCCTGTAGTACTCGTAGTCGCTGTCTCATGTTTGATCGCCTCATGTCTTGTAGAAGCAGAAGGCGTGATAGAAGCTCGCAGCCTCCATCTCCTGGTCTTTAACCAGTAGGCCACCATTTGGCTTACTACGATCCCGATCAAGAACCCTCATTCGCTCGGCGAGTATACCTAGCTCACGATCCGTTGATTCATCCTCAAAGACCTCGCGAAAACCCTTTCGATACATGAGCTCTAGTCCATAGTCTTCAGCTAGTGCGCGAAAAGCTTCCCATGGCACAACGAATTCTGGTGCCTCAACTGCTTCCACGAGGTGATAATGATACTTCCAACCAAATGGTGGGCGGAAGATGCCATCGCGAGGAAGAGGCTTCTTCACTAGAGGCTGACTTCGAGGGAACCGTACGCTGTAGATATCATTCTTCCATTCCAAGTCCGGAAGGTTGCTGGTATCTTCTGTGCCAGGATTATCCTTTTCGGTGATCTTGTCTGCGGATGGTGCCGATGCATCAGCGGATAGCTCTTTTGCGGGTTCTGAGGGCTTCTCCGGGTCCCATTCGTCGTCTTCGTCGTCATTTGCGACCGCTTTGGATGGCTCGCTTGACTTCTCCGGGTCCCATTCATCGTCCTGGTCCAGTCCATTGGGCTCTGAGGGCTTCTCGGGATCCCAGTCATCATCTTCCTCATCTTGCCTCGCATTGGACACAGCGCCGTTTCCAACTGCAGGCGTTGTGCCATCAGGCGTCTTTCCTGAGGATTCCTTGGCAAGCAGAAGCTTAAGATGTGCTGAGATGACATCGCTGTCGGGCATTACTCCGATGAATCGTCCCCCCTTCTTCAGTGCTCCTGACACATTTCGGAGCATGCCTCTGGCTAATTCTTCCGACTCGAAAGAGTAATGAAGCGCAAACATCATGCTCACGACATCGAATCCGCCACTCATCATCATACCTCCTTGGATGATTGCAGGCCCAGGTCCGGCATTGGGGTTGAACCCAACGTTGCGGATGACTGGTATCTCATGTAATGATCGACCGAAGGTATCGTGAACGTAGAAATGCGCATCCATACGTGAACGACCTCTGCTTTTGGCGAGATCTTCTTCGTAACGCTTCTGTGCATCGCCAATAGACACACTGGCGATATCACAACCTACGTAGAGAACGGGCACCTGCGGTGCCTTCTTCCACTTACCAAGATCGCCACCCTTGCCACAGGCCATGTCTAGAACCTTCATGTCTGGGGTGGGAAACTCGGGTTGCGAGAACTTCTGAATAAGAGTCGACTTAATCCAATTGTTGAGACTTCGCAAGCCTGTGATCTTGCTCTCAGACTGGCGCCACTCGCGACCGCGCTCGGGAACGGAATTATAGTGATTGGCAACGATCTCGGATCCTGCCACTTGGCGATTTGCAACAGCTTTTCGGGCCTCTTCCTCACGTTGTCTCCGTTCGCGTTCGGCAGCTTCCTTGTTCCCAGCCACGACACGAGAGCCGCCGCCTGGTCGCTTGAGCTTTCGTGGAGGAGATCGATCACCTTCGCTATCCATAGCGGCTTTCTGGTCTACATCTCTGGATCTTTCACGTGGCGGCGACCTTCGCGAATAGGCGTTTGGTGTGTTGTTCTGTCGAGCTCTAGCAGCTAATGACGCTGGTGTCTCGCGCTTCCGCTTTGGTGCTGATCGGCGACCTATCGTGTCTGCCGCAGGTGCTTCTTCTGACGCCATTGTAGTCAGGACAATGTCGTGATGTTCGGAAGGTGGTGTGTGTAGCGATATATACAGGCTCTTCGCGGATAGATCAATGCATGTGCAAGTGTTCTAACGAAAGTGCGTGAGCTGGGGACTCTGGAGTGAAGCTCGCGGCGCTGATGCAAGGGCCGCTCTCTCGGATGTGTGAACCGAGCCTAGCTTCGAGCTTAATACTGAGCATGCGAGCAGCGGCAAGAGCCATGCCGGACTCCAGATCATGCAGCACATGTCGCCAGCAACACAACACATCACCACAATATTCACCTTCACCACACCAACGCCGCCTTTACGTTCCCGGTAACAACATCTTCATCATCTGGCCATCGGCTCTGTGATTACGGTGCCACTCCCTGTTACCGCCCAAGATGGGTGAGCCTCAGTACCTCAGCTTTCCCGTGCTCGCCATCGCCCAGAATGTCTTCAACCTCGCATCGCCCACCGTCGATTCTGCAACAAAACAGTCATCGCTCAAGACGCTACAAGATGACATCCAGGAGCATCAGATGGCACCCCTATACGCCTACTTGGCACATCCACAAACGGGCAAGCTGAATGCAACGGGCGAAGGCAGTGCCGCCCTATCGCCTACCATCAGCCGGGCCAACACGAACTCGTCGGCACCGAATCCGATGAGTATGCTACGGCGGACGAGCAGCATCAACGCTCCCTCGATTGTGGGTGTGCTGGGCGGCAATACAGACTCGACGGTCGATCTTCCTTGGGACGAGGAGCTCTACAGCAAACTCAAGGCTGAGAACGACAAGGAGCTAGCTGCTATCCAGAAAGAGGAGGACGACGCGCAGGAGTCAGCCGGTGAAACGGAAGTCCAGGCTGCAAGAGGCAAGCGCGCGGAGTTCTATGCTCGAGTGGGCGACAAGGACAAGGCTCTGGAAGAGTTCGAGAACTTATTGGAGAAGACTGGCATTCTAGGAACCAAGATTGACATCGTGCTCGCGCTCATTCGTATTGGTCTATTCTTTGACGACAAGCTGCTTGTGAAGAAGAATGTCGATCGGTGTCAGCAGCTCGTAGAGAGTGGCGGCGACTGGGATCGCCGAAACCGCCTGAAGGCTTACCAAGGACTGCATCTTCTCACCATCCGCGCTCATAGCCTTGCTGCGCCTCTCCTGCTGGACTCACTCTCTACCTTCACATCTGCTGAGCTCTGTTCGTACAGCTCTCTCGTCGTCTACGCAACTCTGGCTGGCTCCGTCTCACTACCCCGTCGAGATTTCAAGGCCAAAGTGGTCGATGCTCCAGAAGTCCGCGCAGTCTTTGGCAGTGACTCCGAGGCCGACAGGCTCTCTGCTCTGGGTGGTGGCGCAAGTGCCGGTAGTGGAGCTGCAGATGTCGATGAGATGAAGAGAGAGAGCACTACTACCCCAAGACCGACCGCTGTCAACCTGACAACGCTTGCTTCGGGCTCGGCGTCAGCTGAGGCTCAAGCGAAGGCGGAGCCAAAAGTCGACTTCGGCCCTCTGGCCAAAATGATCCAAAGCCTGTACTCTGGTAACTACTCAAGTTTCTTCACTGCACTTGCGGCGGTCGAGCAAAATTTTCTGTCCAAAGACAGATATCTATACGAGCACAAGAGCTGGTTCGTGAGGGAGATGAGGCTGCGGGCCTACGCACAGCTTCTGCAGAGCTACAAGGTCGTCGGACTGGAAAGCATGGCGACTAGCTTTGGAGTCAGCGTAAACTGGCTTGACAAGGATCTGGCGCCCTTCATCGCCAGCCAGAAGCTGCCGTGCACAATTGATCGAGTGCGAGGCATCATCGAGACACAGCGGGCTGATGACAAGAACAAGCAGTAAGTGCTACCTATACTGAATCTAAGTTCGGTGCTAACAATGATTGTAGATATAACGACGTCGTAAAGCAAGGGGATCAGCTGATCACCAAGCTGCAGAAGTACGGCCAAGTCGTACGACTCCGAGGAAGTGAGCGCAATTAGGACCGACCATAGCATAGAGCGATGATGGGACGTGTAGAGACCACAGTCGCGATACTGTATGATATTATGCATCGGCGAGCGCATCGAAGTACCTATAGCAAGGCGCAGCCGGATTTTAGAAAAAGCAGCCCAAAAGCTTGTCTAATACGTCAAGTCCATCAAGGTGAAATCGGAAGTGAACGTCCATCTCCCATGTGACAATGTGTGCATTTATCTGCTTGCCGTGCTCGACTCTTCTTCCGACCACAGCCCTACCACACGAGATGTCATCTTGTCGCGCCCTTGACACGAGAGGTGTGTCGCGTATCCCAGCTAGGCAGCTACAGTAGGCAGCGCAGCATATGCGGCTGACAAAACAAACATGGCCCCGCTGAGGATGGAAGCGTACTAAGAGCATCCATTGCCTCTCACCCTATTGTTGAGCAGCAGCTGAAACGACAGCGAGAGACACCAGACTCTCCTCATTGTCACAACAAAGAAAAGCAATGGCCTCCTCCCCAGAACAAACCCGCACAACATACGCTGCAAACTGCCACTGCGGTCTCATCCGCTACACCGTCACTCTGGAAGATGCTCTCGCTCCCCGCGGCAAAGGCAAGATTGGTCATTGCAACTGCTCAATCTGCACCAAGAATGGTAAACCAAACCACACCAACTTTTCGACCGTCCCACTAGATAGGAATGCAGAGATTCTCTAACGCAAAGGAAAAAATCACAACAGGCTACCTCCTCGTCTATCCCAAGCGCGAAGACGTCGTCTTCCAAGATGATTGCGACTCGCGGCTGAAAGACTACTTCTTCGGCCGGAAGTGTAAACCGCATCGCTTCTGTCCCGAGTGCTCGAGTAGCATTCTCATCGACTTTAAAGATTCGAATTTCGAGAAGCAGAGGCCTTTTTTGGCTGTGAATGCGAGGATGTGTGAGTCTTCTCTTCTTTATCCTTTGCATGTTTGGTTTGAGCTTGCTGGAAGGGTGGTTTTATCATTATTTCGCATTGGAGAGCTGACAATCATTGGTGTTCTAGTCAAGGACATCGATTTGGAAAATGCGGAGTTTGACACTTTTGACGGGAGGACGAGACTGGACCCACCATATGAGAATTGAGTGATGGGCGAAAGGGAAGTTGGGCGAGATGTAGAGGCAAGCATCGAGGAGATCGGGAATGGCCTGCCCTGAGATGGAGGTCGTTGGCCTGCATTCACATCAATCTTCTGTAAAGCTCCGAGGATGTCACAGGGTCGCGAAGAAACCAGATGAAAATTGAAAGTGTGCACTGTGTGCCGAAGAGCGTAGACCATTTTCCGTGACTAACTCCGCCCGACAGCTGAAAATGCCATTCGTGCACAGAGACTCCATCGTGTCATGATAAGGACATCAACCCCTGCAAGGACCACAAGACTCCTAGGCAGGTTGCTTACGACTCGGCAGTAAGCTGCTTGATCTTCTCCTGCACGCGCTCCTTGCGCTCGGCGTGTGTCAACTTGTTCTGTCTGAACTTCTTCGACTCGGCCTTCCACTCCTCCTTGGTCTTCTTCTCGCCTGCATCCTCGTCCTTCTTGAATGGGTCCTCTCGGATCTGCTTGTGGGCATCGGCGTACAGCTCCTCGAGGCCATCAGCCTCGATCTCGTCGTCAATGTAGCCGCTGAATTGGGACTTGTAACGCTCCTCGTCGTCGTCGGCAAGGGTCTCCATGTACTCAGCGACGTGACCGCCAAAGATGTACTTGCGCAGAGTCTCGGCGTCGAGCTCCTTGCTCTCGATATCGTAGCCGGGGAAACGCTTCTCGGAGTGTGGGATGTGGAGGCCACCATCAGATGCACCCTTCATGGCACCGAACACACGGGCACCAGTGCTAGTGCGGACGAGACCAACATCGAGGAAGCACTTGAATGGGCGGCGCTCCTCACCATCGACCTCTTGTGGCTCAGTGATGTTGAATTCGCCGTCAGCCTCCTCGACACCGGTGAAGGCCTCATCGAGCTCGAGCTTCTTGAGTGCACGGCGGGCGATGAGCAGACCGACGCAGTAAGCGGCAGCCCAGTTTGTCAGGCCATGTGTGATTCCGTACGCCTTCAGCTCGTGGGCGTAGGCAGCGCAGAAGACCTTATCACCGGTGAGCTCAGATGTGACGATCTGGGCGATGATATCCTTGTTGGTGAAGCGGATCACCAGGCGGTACTTGGGCGCATTGTACTTGTTCTTGGCCTGGGTGATAAGGCGCTTGCGGGCGTAGTAGTCGGTCTTTCCAGATCGGCGGCGCTTGTACTTCACCTGGTAGCGGCTGAAGTACGCCGAGTTCTTGACGAGCTGCGGCGGATGTGAGTACAGGCAGTAGCGAGGAGTAGCGAAGGAAGAGAATACGGACCTTGGTGAAAGGCATCTTGACTGGCTCTGGTCAATCTGCATATCACGTCCCCGAGTCAGCAATTGCCAATTGGCGCTTCAGACCATCTCCGAAGCATCTTGCGGTGACTCTCATCTCGTCGCCGCGGCAGGATACACTTACGATGTCGTTGGTGGATGTGGTGCGTCGTGCAGCTGGTCGCGAAAAGAAGTTGAGCTTTGGGGATTTCGACATGTGTGGCTCTCTCCGCATAAGCCGAAGCCGCTAAAACTCGGAGGACGATGGTGGACCATCCCAATCGCAGCCTCAGGCATTCACTATCTCGAGGTTGGCGATCTTGCGATACGTGTTGGCAATGTGTTTGTATGTCTACCTTTTGAAACTCTTGCAAGGTACCGGTCAGCTTGTAATTCACAGCAGAAAGAATTATAGGCCTTGGCATCGGTGTCACCACTAGTTGCGTATGGATCGTCACATCTCGATGTCGGTATGGGGCTACACACGATCAAGGAAACGACATAATCTTAATGGTCCAGCTTGAGCCAATCAGTCTAGTGGCATGCGAGAGATTCGAAGCAAGGCAAGTGTTAGAAATTCGAGATAGACACAAGGATTGACGACTCGCGACACCTCCCTTGGAATGATCTCGATGACCACATGCTTGTCGTGATCAGCGTGAGCATTCTGCGCTCAAACGCTGCTGAATGCTTCGTACCAGTATCTATTGAGACTTGGTGACTGCAAATAAGATGTAATAAAGAAAAGCAAAACGATCGGCTCCACAGATTCATTTGGATTGGCCTCGTCCCTTCCGATGATACTCCTTTTGAAAAACGCAAGATCAGATATTGCGCCAAGACGCCGCCTGCTCATGCTATGCTTCAACATCAATCCAATTCGCCTCAGTCGTAAATGTGTCATTCGCTAGATCGGCAGCGATCACCGACTACCTGGTCGTGTGGTTTGGCTGGTAATTCGTGATCGTCGAGTCTCTTCCCTAATCAACTTTTCGACAAGTTCTTCCGGGGCTGTGAAGTCTTTGGCAGCGGATCGAGCTCCAGCAAGGAGATAACCCTCTTCGCCTTCCAATTCGAGCGGGGTGACAGGTCCCGGGCTCCCCATGGGATGCAGACGGGGACTGACTGGCTTTCCTGCTTGGCTTGGCGATCCGCCTCGGACAGTAGCGGAGAGTATCTCTCGTTGGTTGAAGAAGAGTTGTCTTTGAGCATCGTTATACATGCGTTGGTGAGCGCGAGGCGAGACTGGTGGTTGTGGTGATATTCCATCTGGCGTTGATTGGACCGAGCTATGATGTGAAGGGAAGTTGGCTGGGTGGAATCGCGGCAACGACGGCAGTCTAAGAGAGGTTTGTGGCGGCCGTCGTTGATTATTGTTCGTCCGTGAATGCATTGGTCGTTGCTGCGCAGGCTGTAGAGTGTCGAAGTGTGCAGATGTTTTGTAGCCTGGAGATAGAGGTGAGGTGGGCCTCATCGCGGGCGAGGTGCGAGGCGAAGGCATGTTTCTGGCAGGCAAAAGAGATGTCGAAGGCGCCAGTGGTCGTGGGGAAGTCGTGGCGGTGGCTGCTGAAATAGTGTGTTTGTTATGTTGAGGAACGGCGCGAAGGCTGGCAGACATGCAATCAGGAGGTGGTGTTGCTGGTGGTGGAGCTGGTGGTGCGGAAGAATAGCGAGAGAGCGCGATGCAAGAAGGCCCAGTCGGCGAGGTCTAACCCGGCAGGTATCGAAGATGGTGGCAGCAGCAGGAGTTCGATTTCCAACCAGCGTTGGCGAATTTGTGGAGCTCCGTCGCAGCAGTGGAGCCTGCGTGTCTGATGTCCCGAGCTGTGAGGCTTGGAGACGAAAGGCACCTTCGGTAACGTGTGCCACGTCGACTCGATGGAGTAACTGATATGCGCTTTCTCAGTGCGCAGCCGAGTTGGCTCGTCGAAGGAGAGAACCAAGGTGGTAGTGCTGTCGATCAAACCGTCCGCCGAGCGTGGTTTTTATTTTGGTGATTGCTGTGATTGCTGTGATTGCGTCGTTGGAGCGTGCACTGAGCAGACTTCAGCGCTCGGACTCTGATTCTGATTCTGACTCTGACTCTGAGCAGTGCCGTTCCAGCAAGCACTCTGGTAATGAAGAGATGTGCGTGTACAGTGAAGCGCTGATATCGTGTGTGTATGGCGATTGCTCGGCGTGCTGTGTGCTTACAAGCTCAGGAACGATGGGTAATAAGGGCGGCGCCGGCAGGTACGTGTACTTCTGTAGGGTCCCTCTGAGCAATCGCGTGTGCACAACAAGGGTCCTGGTGGGGCGTGGCGAGGTGCAATCAGAGAAGTCTAGTATGAAGATGTATTCTTTGGCCTCCATATATGCTTTACGAGATCGTGTACGCCGCAACGAACAGCCAAATCTCGGCCATGACCACTTCCAGATCATGCTTCTCATCATGACGAGACTTGCGCGCCAGATTTTGCAGTGGCGGTGATGGAAAGAATGACGCTCGCGCTAAAGCAACCTTCGCGGTATGATACCTGCGGGGTATGGTTCTCCGTAGAAGAAGGGGTACTCACGACACCATACCTACAACAATGTCCAAGTAACGCGGTAAGCTGGAACGAATGTGAGTGGCAGCCATGCGATTGTGCGGCTCCCATGGCATGCAGCCTGACGCTGCAATCCTCGGGTCAAGTTCGCCCTCTCGCCGTAGCAACGGGACACCGCGGGTTTTTCACACAATCGTCGGTCAGCAGGTCATGCTGCCGCTATGCAACGCTTGCAGCCAATTCGACTAGCATGGCTCTGACGAACCATATGAGATATGCATTACTTTTCTTGGCTGCCACGCGAGGTGTTGGCGCGCTCCAGCCTTCCACAATCTCAGAAACAATAGACGATGGTAGCAGGCCGAATCTCCACCTTCCGTAATCGCATGGCCGTAGTAGTATTGTGCTTCATCGAATGCCTCGACGGCGATCGGAGCATGGATTTGGTTAGGCACACTGCATGGTACCTCCAGTATTGCCATGTGCAGTGCGCATAATAATCGGCAGAGTCAACCCGGGGCGAAGCCCTAGCAAATCCATCAGGAATCAAGCTACGTTATCTTCCTAAACGTTCGCCTCTAATCGGAGACGACCCATGAAGTCGCGAGTAAGATTTCCTCCCAGCGTCATCACGCATCTCCGGCAAAGCTACCATCAGCCACACCCGCTCTGGCCTGGTGTCGTACAAAAACCCTTGCCATTTGGATCAGCTGATATGAAGAGGCGTAATCGGAACTATAACTGACATGTTTCCTGGGTGGTCACTCTTGGTAGCCTTGTGTTGTGCTGAGCGGGCTCTGAAAGCAAAAGCATTTTGAATTTCGTAATTGTAGATCTGCAAAGATCCAGGCATATGCTGGCTGCGATCAGCTTTATAAGCGATCTTCGAGGTCACCTTGAAAGTCGCAAATCTCTCTGCACCTGCGTACCACATGAGCTTGCACAAGACTTGCTATGCTGTGGCGCGAGGAGAAAGATCATCGCATACCGCTCGCAAGGTAGCGGCTGTCAGTACAGCAGGGTCGTACCTCAGTCCATCTGTGCTCACAGTTCGTACGGATGGCGGGAAAAGAGTTGTGTAGGTAGCGAGCTTCAAAGTTGTTCGTCTTGGAAAAAGCTCCACATCAGTGCATTGAAAGAGGCGCGACGAAACAAATGAAATTATCGATATCGACGCTTCGCAGGACCCGACCCTGAGCGGGCCCATTTCGGAGTGTAGGTGGCAAGCTTCTATGGTCATAGTAGGAGGTAGCTTCACATAATGATAGCTTCGTAAGATATGTGCCAAGACTCATGAACAGCAATGATCTGCTGGTGATACTCGTACAAGGCAGGAGCGGCATTTGACGTGGCTCTGATTCCAATGATGAATTTGTGTCGCAGTCAGCCACTGCGAGGAATTGTCAGCCAACCCGCACACAGCGATGGTGACGCTCTTAGCTCAAGCGGCATGCAGGATGATGCAAACCGAAAGGAAGTCCCTGGATCATTCAGCAGTCGTGACAGTCAAGAAGTTGTGACAACACATAGGTTGTGGACGTGGTTCACTCCAGGCGAAATGAATTAGAAGGGTGGAGGACTGCTGGCTGCTCGCAGATCGTAGAAGAGACGTGCTACTCCAAGCAGTCTTGACAGCATATTCTCAACTGCTCTCTCCGAGGTAGGAATGCTCATGTGCATGTGATAAGATGCTTGCGGAACATAGAGTGGCCCCAACCTGCATATCAAGAATAAAACGGCCTTCGTTATGAAATGTTGAGGTCCGGTTCTCCAGAACTGTATCCAGTTTGATTTCAGGCCGTTTAGGTTTACCTGTGCAAAGCGTGGGATGATAACCTACCGAAGGTGTAGGGTGCTACTCTCGGTCCCATCATCAGCAACTATATCCCGCAGTATCACATGCGTCCTGGCATGCTGCCACGAGGGGCCCTCTTTATGCCTCATTGCAGCAAGAGTCAGCGTCGTTGGCCATATGAACGTGGTGTCGACGGAGAGCAGGCAGCCATTCACAAGAAGTCCGAAACGGCGCGAATCGGCATCTGCCTCGATAATCGCGAGTTTCTCGTCAAGTCGCGCAGCATAGTTGTGTCTTGCTCTGGTAAGGTCACATCGAGGTTGTACGTGTTAGTCATTTGTTGTGATCGTGACGCAAAAGAGAGCACGAGCAGTAGGAAGAGAGTAGTAGGGCTCGTCGGCAGACCGTGCACGATCTTCAAATCCTCCACCATGCGCCTCGATTGCATCGCTTTGCGTCAAGGATCTTCGCAAACACGTTCAACATGGGTCCCGAACTGATACAGCACCCGCTGTCACAGGCAGACGGCTCGGTCATATTCTCGGGTGGTCTCTACAATGTGATCGCCGGCGTCAATGGTCCAGTCGAGGTTCAACGTCGCGATGAGCTACCGGAAGAAGCAGCAATCGAAGTGAACGTCAGACCGATTGCTGGAGTCGGTGGTCCACGAGAGCGGTGGCTCGAGACTGTGATACATTCCGCGCTCAAGTGCGTCCTGCTCGTGCACCTTCATCCTCGGACTCTCATCCAAGTCAACCTGCAAGTCACAAAGGAACCAGCCGTCGAGCTCTCAAGGTCAGCACGCGACATTTCAGTCATACCTACACTAGTCAACGCCGCGTTCACTGCTCTTGTGGACGGCGGCTTGCCCTTGGCGACTACATTGAGCGCTGTTTTGGCAGTGACAGGCGCAGACGGCCAGGTGCTCATCGATCCTGAAGAGAAGGCTATTGCAAAGTACAAGAGCATGCATGCGATGGCATACAACGTCCATGGTGAGCAACTACTCGATGAGTCGTCCGGAGAATTTCAGTTGGGCATTTGGGAGAGAGTGGCAGATACTGCACAAGAGGCATGTCTAGCTGCGATGAATGCAACGGGTGAAGACACAGCTATGGCGAGTGGAGGTGCTGAGACGGAGCCCTGGCTTCGAAAGGCTTTGCACGAGCGTGCGAGTGCCGCCAATACCTGGCGTCAGGCAACCTGAAATCACGTCGGAGGAAGAACCATATTTTGGCCCAACCTCAACCTACCAGCCGGCGAACGAGCGACGTTCACGGCAATTGACTAAAAAGCACTCCGTTCATGGCATGCGACAGAGGCAAAGTGGTTTGCAATCCTGCCCGACGCAATGCTAGCAGGGAGAAATACAGCGGATGACTGCCATGAGACAAATCCAGACGTGCCCTATGGCTGCAAAGATGCAGCCTTGGTGTCGTATTCGTATCATACATACATGTACTGGACGGACGAGATGAAGAGGCAGGACTCAAATTATGCCTTCCGTTTATGTAGTTGGCGAGCGAGTACCTATTGTGGGTCTTTCACATGCCAATCCACAACGGGAAGTTACCACCTTCGCACCTTCTCTCTCATCATATTCGTCTCGCTATTCTTCACACGGATCTGCTTCCGATCTTCGACGCCCAATCTACAGACATCTACGGTGTAGAATAAGCAGAATGGGGGGAGGCAAAAGCGACAATGCATTCATTCAACAATTCTTCCTCCCGACGCCTACGCCCACCTCACCCACGATGAGCGCGCGCGTTGGAGATGGCTTCACATCAGAAGAAGTGCAGGAAGCTCTGCAGCCTAAGCCCGTCGAGCATTGGCATCCCGACCATGAGTATGCAGACAGCGAAATCTCCACGTTATACCCCGGACCAAATGCTGTGACCTTCATGGGGCGCGTCGCCAATATCTTCGATGTTGCCAATTCACCAAAGTCACCACGTTCAGCGAAAGGCTGCATCAAATTATGTGTCAAGGATGGCGGAGGCGCAATCACTGTAAGACATCTACTTCGTGGTAGAACTCAACCGCTGACTACGCAAGGTACGATTATGGTATGCAATTCAACCGCCGTCACTTCGCCTGGGCTCGCTCATCTCCATTTGGACAAACCACTGTCAGTACCTTTGTCACGAGCGGAGAGGAGGACGTGCATCGCTGACATTGGTCTCAGTAAGCAATGGCGACAATGGCACACTTTCAAGTGCCAGTGCGCCGCTGTTCGCCTCTCTGTTCCCGGAGCGTGATCGCAACGCGCATCTTATGGTCCACGAGAACAGTGATTGTGGCATGTTCAAAATGCCATTGGGATATCGCAAAGGTGTGCCACTGAACGGGCTGATGACCCTTCAAAATTTCATCGACGGCGGCTATGATGTTCCAGATGCGAAGATTTTGGTAGTTGTCAAGAGCATTGGTGCGAAGAAGAAAGGTACGTCACGCAATATGCCGAAAACGCCGCATCAGGCACCCGTTGATGTTCTTACAGTCACTCGTAAAGATCAGAGTACGACCGAGAATATCAATCTCCATGTCTATGATGACACTGCTGAGGCTACCTTGGGCCTCTGGGGCACATCGGCGTCTTCACCCGCAGCATCAAACACCGAGACTCGAGCATCCAACGCGGAAGCAGTTGTAGCAAGAGCGGGGTGGACCTCAGGAGAAACGGTACTTCTCATTCAGTCGCCAGGCTGGAAGATTGGTCGAGCAGTGAGTGACTTGACGCAGCACAAAGCCTTGCGGATAGGAAGCACTGACGGGATGTAGACCTATCTCACCCTTACATCCAGCACCATTGTCGATATTGACCCGCAGATACCTGATGCAAGATGGCTGCGAAAGTGGGCTCTTCGACAGAAGAGTCGCGAGTCCATAAATCCGCCTTTCCCGGAGGACACGTTCGATACCTATGTCATGACCAAAGGGCCAGTTCGCTGTCTCTTCACCATCGCCGAGCTCGATGAATTCGCCAGATGCGCGCCGAATGAGACCTTCCAAGGCTACCTTAGCCTTCTCATCATGGAAACCAAGTTGTACGCCCTCTGGAGGCGCAATATGCTACTGTCCGGCGAATGTTGCAATATCCCCATGTACGCTAATGCACTCAACGCGAGCTGCAGAGGCTGCAATCGAGAAATTCCACTCAGACTCAATCCCAATATATTAGGCCAGGTCATAGACGAGACTGCAACAATCGCCAGCGGCCGGTTACTTTTCAGCGATCAAGCGTGGCGCGACCTGCTGGGCCGAGGGCCCGGAGACCTCCTTCAACTCGGTCATGATGAGATCAAATATCTGTCAGATAGATTACTATTTTGCAGGCTGACCGTCTTGTTCGGGTGGACTGGTGACGAGAGCAAGGCTGGAGGCAGAATTTGTGTCCTGGGTTTGCGCCAATGATATGCTGTCGATGATGTGATGCATTTGAATGGCTGTTTGAATGGGTTGCTATGCTAGAAGGACGCTTGCTGATGACCATACTACGGTCAATATAATGCTTTTCTGATGCGCGAAGCACCCCATGATCCTATGACTCTATGGATTCATTATGTCCTCATCCGCGATTTTGAAGGGGTTCGCCATCAAGAAAGTGCGTTTGATTTGTGGGAGTGATTGTGGCAGGAACGATAGAAATTAGGAAGTAGTAGAGGGGAAACGACGCACGGACCATGATGTAGGTAAACAACAAACCTTCCCTGAAACGCGAGACGGCCGCGCTCACTCCACCACGCCGACATCATCCTTAGCACGCGCCAATCCTGCCGTCAACCAAACGCAGACTGACTCGCAGCGCCCGAACAGCAGCTGAATGTATAGGAAGACCGTGCGCCGAGTGCGAAAGAGGTGCAGCACGCGACAAGTTCAAGCCACCACCTACGCGATTGCGACTGCCGACCAAGCCGATAAGACATGTCAATAGTATTGACCCGCTCGCCGCTGGAACCTATTGGAATGAACGGAGGAGGTGTGCAGAAGCGACGCAGTGCGCGACTGTCACAGGAAGCAAGTGGGGAGAATGAGCCGCCAGCAAAGAGATCGAGGGTCAATGGCGCATCGACGGCGACGGTGACGACGAAACAGCAGGATGGTAGCAGTAAAAGTGCAGGAAAGAGGAAGCGAAAAGGTGGGATATCGCAGTTCTGACAGTCCCAAAGCGCGTACTAATATCTGACAGAATATGATGAAGAGGTTGAGGGCTTCACGTTCTCAAAGGGCCGGCGCGGGAAAGGAAAGGAGAGCAAGGAGCCAGCGGTTCGTAACTTTGTTGACGAGAGGAGTGCCCCCGAGTCCACCGTTCCGCCGACAAGCGACGAGTCTGTGGCCGCTCGTCCAGCACCAGAGCCCACCGTAGCACATCTGGCCGACAATGCCGCACCTAAAACCGCACAGAAGAAAACGCGACGACGATTTCCTACCACTCCCGAACGCGAAGTCGCAGAGAAGCCAACAAGAAGGAGCAAAAGATTATCTGATGAGAAGCAGCATGAGAAGGAGCCACAGCATTCACCACAGCGGCCGTCTCATGCGAAATCGCACGCGAACACGAATCGTGAGCGCTCACCGAGCCTTGAGAAAGCGCGACCTGTGACGGTTGAGAAAAAACGAAAACATGGAGCGAACGGTGTGGAAGAGGAGAAAGTCATGATGATATCGCTCCCATTTGCCGATACTCCTGTGATCAGGCGAAACAAAGAGATGCGGAAAAACAGCGCCGAGGGCAATCGAAGGAGCAGTGCCGGTATGAGAGGCAGACGAGCGAGTAGCCTGATAGATGAGGGCAGAGGTCACGGTAGGTCACCACTCTTTCCCTTGCGAGACATTGACCTGACGCCTTTACCTGTAGAGGCGTCTAAAGGTTCGCCACATACGCGACAGGCAGACGACGAGCACGACAGAGCTTTTCCGAGCAGGCACACCCCAACTACAAGTACCTCCGAAGCTCTGACGCTGCTCGCGGATGTCACGTCAACCGTTGAGAAGACATTCGCTGACGAAGATACTGTGGCTATAGCTCTCCCACACGCTGAAGTTCCAGCTTCTGAATTCTTTAAACACATTTCTGCAGAACTTACAGAACCCAGGAGAATGCGATGTCTCCTTGGATGGTGTGGAACAAGATCTTTGCCTTCCAAGCCAGAGCCGCCGAAGGAAAGCAATCCTGCAGCAAGTCTGGATTTTCAAGCGCGCCAAGCAGGTATGTTCCTCGTCGCGGAGTGCTCATGAGGTAGAGACGCTGATGGAGACTAGCTCGCGTTATACAAGAGGAAATCTCCCAAGACCTAGTCACGAAAGGAAGCCTGAGTGACTGGTTCTCGAGAGATGAATCTGTACCACCTCAGGTACCGCTTCGAAAGAAGCCCAATCCACGAAATGTCGCGAATGCTGCTAAAGCCGATGAACTAGAAAGGGAACTGGAAAGGTAACGCAACGGACTTGCTTGCCCAAATGAACGGTCGTTTCTGACAATGTCACACAGGCTAAAGCAAGAACGCACTGAGTGGGAAGAAGTTGTTCAATCCGCTCTGACAACGAGCTCCCAAGTACATGACCCAGATCCACCACTTGGCGAGCTTTCACCACTCCGACACGAGGTGCTGGACACGCCGCAGCGAGTCATATTCGAACAGCTGCATGATCCTGGTTCAAATACATCCACAGACCCCGGAACCCTACAGCAGCGGCTTCGAAACATTTCAGAAGATCTCGAATTTGCGGTCGATCAATTTGCGCATGGTGTTCATGCACTCGCTACTACGAAAGAGACTGCCGAACGAGTGGCAGAACGGTCACTTTCTGAAGCAGCAACGATTCTCGAGGAGCGCGACAAGCAACGTGCAAGTAGTGGGCAGGCCGTCGATCAGATGGACGCACTTAGAGGACTAGCAAGGGTTCTCAACGCACAGTATAGATGAAATGACGGCTTCGAGAAGGTGGCTTAGGGCAGCGATTGCCCTTTTGATGAGAAATCTCGAATGATACCTCTGATGTTTTCAATTCAGTGTTCCGAAAGTTCACTTACTACCGACCATGGTACATCCGAGATGTAGCTCGTCGTCCCTTCTGTCGGCTGAGGATAAGGTCCGGAAATTCCGCTGCGCCGACGACGGGTTACCCGTGCTGCCTGACAAATCTGCAGTCAATTCCGAACTCGTTCGTAAAGAGCTGGCAGCGACAAAACTTCAACAGGGATGGAACAAAGCCGATCCACACGGAGAGCAGCTAGAGTTCGCGCAGCGTGCTTGAGATGCCAAAAGCGCAAAATCAAGGTGAATTTCTTGCTCGAGAAGCGCAATGACACTCGCTTACCCACCGACTTCCTTCAGTGCGATGGATCGGTACCGATATGCGGCGTGCGCATCTTCCGTGATCACAAAGTTGCGAATCAGGCTGACACATTCCCGTCCAGGCTTGTCGAAAAGCAGGCGTGCCGTGCAAAGACGACCCGGGGAACGCCAGCTCCTCAGGCAACTCAGTGCGCAAGTATGGGCTTCGGCACATAATATGGCTGAGGACTGTCGGATGACTATGTTTGCAGCTACATTACGAGCCTCCAGCAACGAGTGAGATGGCTGGAATCAATGCTCGTAAGCAGATGTCCGGACGTTGATCTGGATGCAGCTCCTCCCATTATTGGTGGGCCCCCAATAGACCCGGCGAAGCATTCAGCGCCATCGCTTCCAGACCATGGCACCAATCATGATAGCCAGGAAACCAGCCAGACTGTCAACGGGAATAATGCGCATAGCCGCCAGGCTGCGGGTGCCTCTCATCAGATTGGGTTGGTAGCCTTGACACCTGGTGTCGATTCGAAGTACATCGGACCATCTTCAGGCTTCTTCTTTGCCAGACTTGTTCTGGCTGCCGTGAGTTGGCAAGGGCAGGAGGTCGAGACAGATGGTGATGACGAGCAGAAACAGCTGTCATTGATCCTCACACGAGATGCTTTCGAGCTGTCTCCGCTGCCTTCACTACCGAAGAAGGAACAGACCATCCGGCTATCTACTCTCTACTTCGATACAACGCATCGACAGTATCCTTTTCTGCATCGAGCCTCGCACATGGCACTCGTCGAGACGATTTACGCTTCTAACGAGCCAGCTCACATCGACTTATTCCAGGTGAAAATGGTGCTGGCGATCTCTGCGACTGACCTGTCCCGCCGGTTCAAAGGTGTCTCTAGCGAAGGTTTTGCTGCCAGTGCCATGCAAGATTTTGATCAGTTTGCAGCGCAAGACTCGCTGCAAGGTGTCCATTGTCTGCTTCTGCTCCTACTATACACCCTGCACAGTCCATCTCTAGGGTTGAACGCCTGGCATATCCACTATCAATGCCTTGTTGCGGTGCTTGATCTTGGCTTGCAGCGCGATGTGAAGTCTACTTCGCCAAATCTAGGACTCAAGCAGGAGCTTCGCACCAGGACTTTCTGGGTCATATATTCGATGGACAGGACCCTCGCTACGATAATGGGGAGACCGATTGGCCTGCGAGATGAAGCGTGTGATCTTAGGGTAAGCACTTCGAGCAGCTTTTTGAGTTCGTTGTCTGAGTTACTCTTTAGCTGCCTCTCGATGTCAATGACGATGAGCTAGGAGACACCAATCCTGTCCCACATCAGGCAGGACAGAGTCTCAAGGATATGAGCTATGCCATTCATCTCTTCAGGCTCGCCAGACTCAACTCCGAGATCAAGTACATATTGCACAGCGTCTCCAAGGATCCACCACGATTCACATATCCGAATATACCCGACCCAGAGGCATGGCAGCAAGACTTACTGGGAAGACTTGCGGATTGGAAGGCGGCTGTTCCGCAAGGCGATGCTCAGATGTCTGTGGTCTGCCAGATAAGATTCCACGAGATGCGCATGGCTCTCCTACGTCCGACGCCTCGCCTTCCTCGACCCAGCCAGCGGTCGCTTGAGCTCTGTCTACAGAGCGCCACGGAGAGTCTAGCCTTATATGAAACTCTCTACCGCTCCAATGATCTGCAATATACCTGGATGTCAGTTCACTCGACTTTTTTGACTAGCCTGACAATGCTCTACTGCATTTGGGCTCTTCCAGGGGTCGTCAAGAAGTCAAAGCCAGACGTCTTTGTTGCGTCTCTCAAGACAGCATCAAACATACTGAGTGCAATTGGAGAGCACTGGTCAGAAGCTAAACGCTGCAGGGAGATATTGGACGATCTTACCTCGACCACCATTCAGCGCATTTTCGAAGTTCATAATGGCAAGGGAGATAATTCTCCACCAAACGACGAGCAGACTGACCTTACTGCCACTCAGCTCGCTCGTCAACCAGGACAGGCTCACTTGACGATGCCTGTAACCACGACTGACACTACTCCATCAGGCACAGTCGACTACACAGATCCGCCGCTGTCCGGTTTCGAAGCTTGGTCAACAGATTTCTTCAGAGATGTGGGCTGAACGAATCAGATGGATGCCGCAAGCAATATATTCGTGCAGGAATTTGGGCTCGACGGCTTCTATGGTGGTAACGATGCGAACTTGAGCTTCGGGACGACAAACGGCGTTTAATTTCCATATTGTCATCCAAAGTATCTGGACGACAATTTCAAGATGCACTCACCCTTGCCGCTCGCTCCTAGCAGAACCTAGTTTGCGTTCGCCTCAAGGTGGCAGGCCACGATAGGCATCTTTCAGGGACAGCATTCTTTGCAACACTACGGACACGTCCGTCTCACTCTATAGCTAGTTCCTCTCCCACAAGAAAAAAGATAAGGCAAGCTCGCCATCTCACAAAATGTCTTCAGCCGTGACAAACATCTTAGCTACTTCCTTCTCCCCCTCTGCAACCTCAAAATCGAAACGGCAGACATCCTCCTGAAATGGCCAAAGATACGTACTCGTCACCCTGCAGTCCAGCATCAGCCTCGCCTCTTTTTCCCACCCGCAACGACCTTTTTTTCTTCCCGTCATGCCATCATACCTTTTATGCTCCATGCTCGCCTGGTACTCCCGCAAAGCCTCGCGATGCGGATGAAAGCTCACGAGCGCAATCTCGAAACCTTTGCTTCTTTCAATCGGAGTGGTAATGGAAGGACCGCCGACGAAGAGCTGGCGATTTGAGACGCATGGCAATTCTCGGAGTTGCTTGAGCTCGCTTGCGAAAGTTTCCTTGTGCGATACTGTGACGCTGGGGAGAAATTTGAAGAGAACTGTGGAAACGTCGGAAAAGGATTCGACGATGCAATGGCTTTTGAAAGGATTATGGTTTCTTGTTGCTTACCCACGTGTACGACTGTCATGATGGAGATGATGATGGGATATCTGAAGAGCAGTGATTGATGGTCGCTATGCGGAAATGAGGGTCAATGTGTGTGATGGATGTGCGGATATTCCGTTGTCTGCTCAGATGATGCGTAGTTCGCAGATGCCGAACGAAGCTGGTACATCGGATCTGGAATCATGTGTATATATGCCTGAAAATGCGTTGCTGTCGTTCATCATCATATATGGAGTTGAGTGGGAGCATATTATGCTTCTCCTTGTAAGTTACCGATCGCTCAAATACCCTAACAATTTCTGCCTGTCTGCGGCACTCACATCTCGTACCCCGAGTGCCCCAAATCCTCCAAACTGACACCAGAATCGTTACGCTCTCCTTCCGGTCATCGTCTCCTGCATACTCGCCGCATGCTCCAGCCCAGAGTCCCACCCAGAGAAGGAGTCTAGCACCTGATTCCAATCCGCATCAGTCATTCCACTCATGATATCCGTCATGCCGCCACCTCCAAACCCGTTCGTCATACCACTTGTGACCATTCCTGTTGAATCTGGCGTCAGGCCACTCCCACTGCCTCCACTCCAGTTCTGCGGCAGAATGAAACCCGCCTGTTGCTGTGGCTGTTCCGCAGATGGGAAAGAATGCATATCAAAGTCTGTTGTAAAGGTGGAGTCATTGGGGTCAAACATAGCAGTCATTTGCTGCGCCGGATCCGCCATGCTGCCTGGAGTCTGATCTTGCGTGTTCTGTGGCGAGTAGCCCGTGTGTGATGTATGCGAGGACTGGTTGTGTTGAGACTGCGTGCTGGATCCTGGTGTCTGCTGATCATTGTTACTACCATCAGGACTGACGTCCATCTCCGGGTTCATCGATGTTGAGTTTGATGGACTCTGATAATTTCCTGCTCCCGAGCCAGGACTTCGTTGCCGGCTCGGGAGATTCATTTGCGACGAGTAGCCAAATGCATGGCTGGGGTCAGCCCCAGACGCAGCATCTGCAATCGAGTTATCGCCAGGTCGAGTGTATGCTGCGAGGCCATTGTCGCCGTATGTCGGCCCTTTCTGGACAGTGCTCCCCATGCCGAGGTGCTCGTAAGGACAACTCGGCGTTGAATTCACAACATTCGACTTGATCTGTTGCATCTGTGCTCGCAAAGCAGTCGAGTCTTCTAATCCTGCCCCCTCAAGGTCAACATCGAGCTGGACTAAGAAAGATTCCGTCAAAGGATTCCTCCTTTTGATGGCGTGCATGGCGGAAAGGAGGAATTGCAGTGATGCTTTGATCTGTGCATCCCTAGGCCGCGACTTCAAGTATTGCACAAAGACACGAGCTGCCACGTACAGGCAGAATGAGATAAAGGGATTCATCTGTCGCGAATGTTAGCCTGTGCCCTCAGCGATAAATGCTCGATGACTTACCGTAGACAAGTCAAGATGGCTGACTTGGCGCATGATGCTCGCGATCTCTGCCGCGGCTGTGATACATCGGACTTTGCTCTCTGCTGATATTCTTGCCGGCATTCGATTCTTGTCTGCCTTGAAAATCGCCGCTTGGTGTAGGCATATCGTCGAAGTGTGGATGTTCATGTTCATGAACACAATATTAGGATTGTTCAGACCTGATGGCAACCTCAAGCAGTCCGGCAAGGAAAGAGCTGTGTTGAGCAGGATATTGTCCATATCGCGGTGCCGCTTCCAGAATTTGCCGTTCAAGTCGTCATCTCTGTCTTCTGGCCCTGGTCGGTGGAGATGTGTAAGATTACGACCAAAGAGGGCTGCCATTACAACGACGCCTGCAAAACTCGACAGACCGACAGTATCTGAAGGCTCAAGTGCTTCTGACAGGCTTACCGTCTTCTGTGGCTTACTGTATTCGAAGGCTTCTTCATCTGTAGGAAGGCATGTCAAGATGTCCCTTTCCTCGAATGTCATCGGCCAGCCAGTACCAATGCTGGCGTATCGGTCCACACAAAAGCACATCCAGAATGTTCGCCGTCTTTCTTCGCGCTCAGTCCAGTCTTTGGGGGGAGGTAAACACTGCTTCACATCCAGTCCAGTGCCGTCGAGTCTGTGCAAACCCATCATCTGCACGAGCCGCGACGCCCTCCCGGAAGAGATCCACGCACGTGGAAAGTACATGAGTCTGAACTCGTGCGTTGCCAGAAGCGCCCAAGTCTGAGCATGCGCCACAGTGATCGTGTTCTCTCCATGGCCCTTCATCTCATCTTGCTGGGCGTATTTTCTTGCTCGCTGGTAGAAGTGTTCCTGAAGGGACTCGTACTTATCGCTGACAGCTGCTGCGTTACACCACATAGCGTAGCGTAAGCAAACAGGAGGCCTCATGTGTGGTGCTAGGTTCATCGCAGCGAAGTATCGCGGTCGATGTATCATAGGTAGGGAAGGGTGTACTTTGTCGAAAAAGATATTGTTCAAATCGTTCACGACTTCCTGGTTGGGCAGTGGCTCATCCAGGCCAAGGCCGATCATTTCCCACGGAAAGGGCTCCTCTGAAGATGTGCTGATGTCCCCACTGCCAGTGGCTAGCATGCTGCGTGGAATGGTCGACTGAGGAGGAAACTCGTGTAGGGATCTCGATGTCTGAAGATGCGCCAAGTGCGTCACGTTGCTCTTGCCAATGCCAATATTCTCGAAATCTGGTATCATGCCGTCTGCTTGTCCGGCTCTCTGCGCCTGCGCATTCCCGCTGACGCCGGGCGGCTCATCTTGCGTCTTCAAGAGCGTCTCCACCTGCGCCAGTCTGGCCTCAAGAGCCTTGACGTACCCTCGCTTTGGCCCACTCTTTCTCCTGACCTCGTCGTAGGAGCAGTCATGTTGTAGTCTCTGGCATGTCCCGCATGCAGGCTTGAACCCATCACACTTGAGCTTGCGCTTCCTACACAGTACGCATGCTATCCGCTTTGGTTTGGGAACCTGTCCATTCTCGTCTAGGCCTGCGCTCGCCGCGCTGACATTCTCATCGGTTCTTCTTGAACTCGGTTGCTGGGACAGATCGTTGAAGTAGTCGTCACCAGGCGAATTGTCCCTCGAGTCCGGCATGATGTCGTCTGGAACTAGTTCCTGAATTTACGTATATGTTGACGCGCTAAACGCTACTATCAAGGATTCGCGCGGCACGGTCGTAGTGCTCGTACGTTTGCGAAGGAGTCTGCTGGTCGTCTTCCTACTGCGCTCTGTTCAAGCTGAAGTAAGCTGCATCCTCACCAAGATGTGCTTCATGCGCCGGGCTCCTGTGCAAGGTATGCAGTGTCGTAGCGTTGTCACATATAAGATGGTCTGTCTATTCTGACATAATGTTGAAATCGGGGCTTCGCATCGCAGGCTGCAGTCAACGCATCATCTGGGTGGGAGTGTTTGGGTACAAGTCATGGATCCTGGAGGATCGTGAGGGCTGCCCGAAGCGGATGCTTCGTCTCGCGTTGGGCCCGCCGCCGCTTGTCGTGCTCTTACACTGCAATGACCTCCTCCTTTCAGCTCTGCGGGCCTGTGGCACAGTCAGTGCACATATTTTAGCGGGCTATCATCACGCACCTATAAGACGACTGTCTGAGCCTCTACCGTGGGAGCAGCTTGTCCTGTCATGCACGATGGCCAGGGCAACGAGGTCACCCACGGCTTCGATGGTCAATCGTGGGAGCATCGCTGTTCTGCCTTTTTACTTTACAGCATATGCCGATCAGCTCTTGTTCTCCATCGAAGGCTTTTGAGGATATTCGCTCTTCCTGATGATGTCTGACCAAGTCCAGCACTTATCTGCTATCTATCATTTGCTTCGAAACTGATGCCACAGCATAGAGTCTTGGAGACGACAAGACCAAAGAAAAGACCCTCCCGTCCATGGCATGATAGCCCTGATCAGCCCGCGAAGGTGCAGACCACAGTTCCTGGCATCTGTGCGCCAGTCCTTGCAATCCCACCGTCAGGTCACCGCGATGTCGAAGGCGAAGAGGGTCCGTACATCTACATCCGCCAGTCTAATGCCATGATTCGATTACTCGAAGAGGTCTGCTATGACTTCTAGTATGGCTGTGGCATGCTGCCCGCCTTTCTCCTCGACAACCCTCCTCTGGCCCACGCGAGGATCCCAGAGGTGTGGGACACTGCAGACGAGCACATGACTGTCTGGAGCTCTGTTGTTATACCCAGTACGAAGGTCGGGACCATGCAATTCTCAGAAGCAGCAGTAGGATTGCTCCACTGGGTGCGCCGCGTGTTGAGTATGGTCGAATAGGTTCTCTAAAGGACGAAATCAATCACTGCTACGAGAAGCTAAGTACGGTCATGTCTTGAGGGACGATATCGCCCTCTATCAACTGCTCGACTTCGTGGATAATTGCCATGGAGTGAACACAACGATCGGATCAGGCGAGATGGTAGAGGTTTCTTGCGGACGAGGGGGTTCAAGAGGAGTTCCACGACATGGTGGAATCTTTTCAGACTCTCAAGACGAGAGCCAGTCCGAAGAGGAATGCTCCGAAAGGCGAGGTCGCACCAGAGCCTACGGCGAAGAACATGTCAAGTTCCAGCAGTGGAGTGCTTTAAGGTTGCCAGGTCCAGACTTCACACTGGCAACTCATGTCGCCAGGCCTATGTACCATTCTCAACTGGCCAAAAATATCTCCTGTGCGAGGGTAAAGCTCGGATTCTATTCAGCCAATTACACCAACTGAACGCCCTGCTAATGATCACTGCTCCTTCGCAGCTTTAGAAGTCAGGGCCTGATTCTCAGCCGCACGCCAGCAAGCGTCGTTCTCTGTGCTTCACCCGATTTAGAGAATTGGCACTTCCTAGTCGCACCAACAAGGACGCTTGAGTTCTGAGAGGACGATAGCGCCGACATTGTCTTGTGCAACGGTCAACGCCAGTACTAGTATGGCATGGTCAGGTTGTACTCCATGCGTCTCGTGATTTCACACATACAAGGCAGACAATCCTCTCTTCCGCACCCGAGCTGAGCATCCTGTCTTCACATTTCATTTTGGTTCTCTTTAGTCTGTCGTTTTCGCAGCTCTGTCGAAGAGGTAGAGGATATTCTCGTGCATCACTTTCTCGGGAGCACCAAAAGAAAAAAGGACAGAGCTTCCAAAGAAATCAGAAATGGCGTCAAGGACACTGGCCCACGATTACTCCAACCCTGAAAACAATGCGCCAGAAGTCGTTGAACGATCAAGCGATCTCATCGCCGCTCCCAATCAGACGCAGCACGAGATGCAGTATCCGCAAGTCCTGCCGCAATATGCCGCAACAAAAGGCTTTCCTTCCCATGATGACCATGATGCGTCCAACAACTACACCCTAGCTTCATCTCCCAATGGTAACAACTACTACAATCAAGAGAAGAGCAAGCCCTTGCTCGACGTCGCAGGTCTGGAAGTCTCGACGGCACATGACTCCGGATCGCCACGACGGAAACGAAGGGTCTGGATCATCGCCGGTGTTGTCCTTATCCTCTTGGCCATCGGACTGGCAGTTGGCTTAGGCGTGGGACTCTCATCATCCAGCAAAGACAACAATAGCCAAAGCACAACCCAGTAAGTCCCGTCTCATCCCCTCTTCAGGGCCCCACACGTGCTGAACAAAGAACTCCTGCAGACCGACCACCACAGACACTTCCAGCAGCAACAGCACCGGCACCCCACCCCCCTCAACCACCACCACCTCCTCCTCTCCCGCCGCCGTCACCTCCGGCACCACCGGCGTCGCCGCTTTCTCCTGCGGCTCGCAACAGGACACCAGGTCCACTGCCGGCACGACCTTCACACAGGAATGCTACACGCAATACACAGCCAACCGCGCCTCCTACTACTACGACACCGACAACGTCACCACCGTTAACCTCGGCGGCAAATACACCACCTACAATCTCACCGCGTGTCTGGACTCCTGCGACGCCTACAACACCGCGGGCGGCAGTCCGCCCTGCCGAGCCGTAACCTACTACGCGAACCTGAGCGTGCCGATTCAGGCGTGGGGCGGCAATTGTTTCTTGAAGAATGACCGTGGCACGGATGCGCATGCGGATGACGTGGATTGGAGTCATACGATGAGTGCGTTCATGGATTGTTTGAATGTGACGTGTTCCGGATCGAATTAGCAAGATTCTTTCTATTTTGTTCTTTGGGGAAAGTGGGGAACGAATGTTTCGGACTCAGCGAAGGCGTTGGAAAAAAGGTCATGTTATGGGCATTTGATGCAAAGGATCTGATGTTGGGAAATGCAGCCAAATTGTACTAGCATTTTATCTGCTGTTGTTCTCGAGAAAGAGCAACAGGCAAGCCGCCGTAGCAATGCGGGGTTGAAAAATCCAAGCATCTCCAGATCCATATGTCCAGACATTCTGCCCTCGTTTCACATCGAAAACATCGTCTGCAGCAAAAGCAAAGCATAGCAACCAGACGAATCATGCCAAACCCACAGCAGACGGAGATATATCCAGGTGCCATCTCTGACGACGCTACTGATGAATGGCGTTTAGTCGCGACAGGCTTTAACGCACATCATCAGATCTGCCTTCGAGATGGCAACATCTCGGGATTCTCTGCAATTCTGCAAACCACGCCCGAAGCAATGGACAGAGTGATCTTCGCGGGCTGGAGCAATACTGTGCTCGTAGGTTCGAGACATCTGACCACGATCGGTCTTCAACGAATACAGCCACGAGTGGGGGAAGGGGAAGGCTCGGCTCATCGTTTGCGCTGTGGGTTTGGAGATCATGATGGCATGAGAGGATGCTTGGACGACGCCGGCCGTTTGTTTCTGGTGGAGCCATTGGGCGAACCAACAGAGCAGGACTGCATGATTTACTTACGAGGCGTCATCGAGAGCAGAGGCATTGTGATTGACCACCGCTTGAGCTGCCAAAGTGTGGAGGATTCGCCACTGATTAGCCATGTCGCCATGGCTCAAAATGGTCGGGTGTCCCTGAGCTTCCAGCAAGCACCAAACGGTCGTCTCTGCCATTTGGTCGAGTTCAGAAGCCTAGAGGCTTTTCAGCGCTGGTTTCAGAATCCGAGCAACGAGAACAACAAAGCAGAGAGCCACCACATGATGCCGGGCCGCCCGAAACAGCTATCTGCGAGTATAGCTTGCTTCATGTTGCTGATGGAATCAGGCGAGGTATATACTTGGGGTGACGCCAGATATGAGTCGCTCGCCAGGCCCGTGAATGGAGAGGGAGCTACACCAGCGGATCAACCTGGGTTGGTAGATGCACTTGGTGGTCTCAAGATCGTCTCAATTTCGACTGGCGGCTGGATAAGTGCTGCAGTGTCAGAAGACGGAGCACTTTACATCTGGGGTGCTATGACACCGGGCAGCGAAGGAACCATAAATTGTCTTCATGGATGTGACGCTGATAATGTCTCCTTGGCTGAACTATCAGGATCAGGATCAGGATCAGAATCGGAGCCTCTCGATGTGCACAATGTCGCGGTGGGAGACAACCACGTCCTCGCCATAGCGGGAGATGAACATCACATCTATGCCGCTGGTGACAACAGGAGTGGTCAGCTCGGTCTTGGAACCGAGCAAGATTTCTTCCCAGACTGGCAGCGAGTGCCAAATGTCTGGGGCGCCAATTGGGTTCTCTGCGGCCCGAAGACGAGCTGGGCCATTGTGAAGCATCGGACATAGGCGAAAACTTGGTTCAATTCATGATCCGCAGGAATCCGAATGTGAGGTTCACGAGAAAGCCAGAGAGGACGGCGATCTGACGTCGTCGACTCCAAACCCCTTCTTCTCGCATCAGCCAGCACATGGCGCCAACCGGCCAGAAGAAGCCAATGAGGTTGCCATAGAGCATATCCTCCAGACCGCCAGCATCCTCTGCGCCAAAGCCGCCAGTATCCGTATCGCCCCCGACACCAGTAGGGCTTGACGTGTTGTCCAGCCATTGCTCCTCGAGTGCCAAGAGTTCTGGACCGATGGGCATAGTATCAGGAGTGTGGGTGTGAGCTTGAATAGCAAGGAACTGTGTACGCAAGGCAGCAACTTCGAACGCAGTGAAGCCTGCAGACAGCAGTCTGTCGAAGCCTCGTGGCGCTGGCGTTGTGGACATGCTCTCTCGCTGATTCTGTCCTTCACTGGTGGTGATTTGCGGATCCACGACCCTATTGTCCAATGCTGTGTTTGCATCTTGGGCAGCCTTCGCTTCCGAAGTAAGCTCTGAAGGCGTGAGCGCATCTCCTATGGAGCAATGTATATAGACTCTGGGCGCGTCTGGGACAGTATTGCGGACGGGCTGCTTGCCCTTTGCTTTCTCGCTCTTTTCGCCATCTTGGGGCGGCGGAACAGTGACATTGACGCTCTTGGATAGCGCAGCTGCATCAGCAAGGACCTTGCCGGAATGGATGAGGCGAAGTCGGGAGGCAGATGCGGGATGGTGAAGCTGAGCTCGTATGCGCTGCTTGAGGGACAAGATGGAAAGATGCGACGGCGCATCGACTCTCAGCAGCAGGTCCGGGTGGGACGTGGAGAAGCGGACGACGACATCCAGAGATTGCGCTTCCGAATGCATGGCTCGGCGAGACTGAAGATGAAGCTGGAGCTGGGAGCAATGTCAGTGTGGTGGATAGCCATTAGCTGCACTACTACGATGTATGGGGCAGTGGTTGGGAGTCGCGATCCACGTGTGCTTCGGCTGCACGGTTCGTGTTGGCAGCACTGCCGGCGATCGGCAGCAAGCGGCTCTCGCGTGTCGCGACGACGCAGGGCGACAGGCAGGACGAACGACGTCTGCACGTGACACCATTGGACTCTTCGTCTCAGGGGCTGTACTGTTGTAGAGAAAGTACTGCTGTGTGATGATATTGGAGCCGTAGTGTAGGCATATGGAGACCCGCTCGACTCGTCTCATCAACAGATCATGCTAGATAGCGGAATCGAGCCGAGTCGCGGCGGGTGATGACTGATGCATGTACATGTAGCCTGAAGCCTGAAGCCCGAAGAGGGGCGCGCGAAGGAAAAGGGGACGTGCATGGCATGGAATAGTCTCGGCCTCAGCCTGTCGCCGATCACCGCTGGAAGGACCCTGGCGAATGACGTCGGCGGGTCTTCACAACCAGTCTTCACTCATCGATCTCTCACACTCGGAGGATGGCGTGCACTTGCCCGCGAACGTGAATGTTGATGCAATGCAATGCACCCCACCCGTCGTCTTCAGTAGAAGCGGCTGCGTGGTGGAGAAGTGGTGGAGTGGTAGTCAAGGTCGGAAGCCATGTGCGATGGATGAAGATACATGTAGGGCAACTACTCTGCTCCATGCGCCGGACAAGGTTGGTGCATGAGGGCAGGCAGAGGCACACTACGTCAGCTGCGGGTGTATATGCAGTGATATGATGGACGGCGGCGCCCACGTGTCAGCATGAGCCCAAGGAGAAGGCAGGCAGTCAAATGGTGTATAGGTAGCAATCAAGCGAGGACTGCAATCATCAACGACAACAACGTCGATACGTGTAGACGCCATGCCTGGCATGACTATACTGCTGTGCTGTAGCACGGAACTATTGCACTGATGATGAGACAACAAATTCTGGTGGCCCGCAGCTCCGCCGCGCTAGCAAAACCACCACCACCACCGACGCAGCGCAGCGCAGCGTGGCCCACCTGCAGGAAACAAACGCTTACTCCCACCCCCGAACGTCCGTCGTCGCCCCAGCAGGTACTGACTACTTTCGTGTCGTTTCGTTTTGCCTTGTCTGCTGAAACACTGCACCGTGTCCCTACTGTACTTCCCATTCACTCACACGTGCCCGGCCTCTATCGTGCCCGCTCCATCGCACCAGCCTCTCATCCACGCCGTGCCTCACTCCTGCTCCTCTCGAGCTGTGCAGAGACTGTGAACGACGGAACACACCCGACCCGGCCATCTCATCTCAACGCTGCCTCTCCGGCTCTCCGACTGCTGCTCCTGCTGCTGCTCATCTCCAGCTTTCCACGCGCCGAGCCCAGGAACTCCCCCCGGAGCCAACCCTACTCGACGCTCGTGACCACCATCTGGGCTTTTCCTGGGCCAAATATACATATTCACGACCCGATCGGACGGGTTTTGCTCTGACATCATAGCCTCTTGTCTCCAAGACAGCCGCCAGATCAACTCCGGGCCACCTACTGCTTCCCGCCCCGCCTACACCACACCCGCACCATACCAACCCTAAAACACAACTCGAAACCGACCCTGTGACTGGCGACCTCGCCTACTCCGGACTGAACAAGCGCCATACCTAACCTCAATCAAGACATTGTTAATCATTATTCGACCAATCCTGGAAGTCTGCAGAAATGGCGGCATCTAACAAACCTGCGGATCAAACTGTACGCACCCACTTCCAGTCTTCCCTTGATGAACAGCAGAAGCAGCAGCAGCAGCAGCAGCAGCATCAGCGTCCGGGCAAATCACCTGCATTGGCGAGATGTCAGTCGTACTGCTGCTCGCCGCTGCCGCCTCAGCATGAGAGCGAGGACGAAGCTGCTGTTCATCAACGTCATCATCGTCAGCATCATCAGTTCTCATCTTCAGAGGCGTCATTGCATAGCCCAGATACTGATGCTTCGTCACTTCTGCAGAGCGAAGACGGTTCCTTCCCTGACTTTGGCGACCATGTCGATGCTTCGACATTCGAACAGGTATGACACTGCTGGTCGAAATTCGACCGCCTTGTAAATATACTGACTGATTAATTCTCGAGATCCTTGAGATGGATGACGACGAAGAAGAGCGAGAATTCAGCAAGAGCATCGTCTACGACTTCTTCTCACAAGCCGAGTCCACGTTCGAAAAAATGGACGACAATCTGTAAATCATAATCCCTCCTCACAGCAGATCTTTAGCATACCAATGCGCCGTACAAGCACATACTGACGCCACCCACAGCGAGAAGGAGGACCTAGATCAGCTATCTGCCCTAGGACATTTCTTGAAGGGCTCATCCGCCACATTGGGTCTCACAAAGCTGAAGGACAGCTGCGAGAAGATTCAACATTTCGGGGCGAAGAAGGACGCGAGCGGCACTGACGATGAGCCGGACGAAAAGAAATGTCTAGCCAACTGCAAGACGACCATCGCGCAAGCCAAAGAAGAATTCAGGGAGGCGGAGGAGATCCTGCGGAGGTTCTACCACGACATATAGGCATCCTTGGCGGAAAGAATCACAAGTCCACACTAAGGTGGAACAGTGTCGTGGTTCTCGAGAGGATGGACTCGACGCCCTGACTCGTCAGCCTCGACAAGGGAGGCAGCCCGGGTCTAGCAATGCTCTGACGTCCTCAATGCTTTTTTTGCTGGTCGTGGAGCGATGGCACTACATGCCAAAATATCTCAAGCGACGCATTCAATTCGCGCACTGGCCCTTTCTCCAATGATCATCATTTACTATTCGATACACATGCATCCCTGTCAATGCTTTCTTCACCATACGCCGTACCGGATATGAATGCCAATTGGTGCTGCAAGGCCCATTCACTACTCGTGAGATATCAGAACGCAGTCAAAGAAACACTGAATCATCTCTTTCTCTCCTGATCTCGCAGCTCACGCCACCTAGACATGAGCGGTGCCATCTCGGTCTCGCAGTCTCGTGCCTGATCGCGCTGACAACCGTGGAAGTTGGCAACGAAATCGCCTTCCTGGTAGACGCCTGTGTTCACATCGTCAGTCCTGAACTCATCATCATAGAGCAGCTCATGTGAGCGTGATGGAGGAGAGATCCCTGCTTACCATCAGCAGTCCCACCCCCGACATCTTTCGTGTAACTATTCAACACTCTCTGCGGCACAAGCGCCATTTTGGCCAATACCGTCCCGTGCCACTGCACGATATGCTCCAACGCGTGTCCCTCCGCTTTCTGGAAATTATAACTCCGATATAGCGGATCATACCACGCATCCAGGAAGAACTTGGCCCATTCCCCTGTCCTCACCAGAAGACTCCCGCCTGCGAGTCCCTCTCTGTCCTGCGTCAGGACCAGATCTACCCGATCACCCCGCAAGTGCGAGAATGTTCTGATGACGCTGTCCGGTGGCACGACGGGTCGGTCGGTGATCATGAGGGACTCGAGTTTTTCTGGGGCGAGCAGTTTGGTTTGGAGAGGGAGTTGGGTGTTCATTATGAGGGCGGTGGAGGTCAGGTACCAGACCCATTGGGCGTGGGGATGTAGAGTCATGGCGTGACGGAGCGCGGGGACGGTGGACCATGAGGATGGCGTCTGGGACATGAGATCGTAGTCGGTGGTGTTGGGGAAGAAGGTTGCGTAGTTGTGTAGGGAGGCGTAGTGTTTGCGATTCTCCATGATGGACGCTTTGAACTTGGGCGACAGTTTCGGGTCGAGCGTGGTGACTATGACTACTGAAGGCGTGCCGGCGGGTATGCGCACGCCGCTGGAGGAGCCGCTGAAGAGCCAGAGGAGCAGCCAGACCAGGACGACAAGGCCGAGCAAGGGAGGGCCGTACTGTTTTAGCGCTTTTCGACGCGAGAGGGTCGAGGCTCGATTGGGTGCGTAGGCGGACGCGGTGTTTGTCGCTCGAGGATATGCGTATTGCGCCATGGCTGGTTGCAATGGATGTGCTAGAGGTGTCGCGCAACGGGGGGTGGGTGCCCGCGAGTCGGTGTCCCTGTATGTATCGCTCGAGATTATTGCAGCATCTTGCGTCTATGCTAGGGATTTGCGCAAGGCACTAATGGGCTTCGGCGGCGAGAGCGATTGAGTAGACAAGCTGAATGGGCAGATGTGGATTGGATGTCAGGATATGGGTGAGTCTCTATCAGCTCTGGTGATTTGGTGGTTCCGCAAATAACACGCAAGCTGTAAGGTTCACTTTATGCAGGGCCGCCGCGCGGGAGAAACCGCCTGGCACTAATCCTTCAGCCCTATGAAACACGACAGTCTACCGCTGACACGTGAATTTCTTCTTGAGGTGCTCCTGACACTTCTTCTTCATTCACCGACATCTACTCCCAAATCTCTCATCGAGAGACTCACGTCGTGTCCTGGATGTTAGCCGTCTCTCGCCTGACGCAACGCCTTCCTACCGTTCTGCGACTGGGAAAGCACCGTGCATTCGGAACAGCGACGGCGGCCACAACGCTATGCTGCTCAACATGCCTACCTGGACAGCATCGATCAAACACGAGGCGCTTCGGAAGCTCGGCTTGGATGCGAGATGAGCTCGCTACCGCCGCTTCGCCACGACCGAATGCGGAAGAACCACTGCAGCAACAGGCTACACGCGACTTTGCGACGACTCTGCCCATCGTATGTCCAGGATGTGGAGCCCTGAGCCAGACTGTCGAGTCTGAGACGCCGGGGTACTACAGTCCGAAAAAGCGGAACACCAGAAAGAATAATAGCCAGATACAGCACGAAGACGAGGTCTTTGAGAAGGCCTTGGCCAGGCTTTCTGCCAGCGAAGACAGTACTTTGGAGGCCCAAACACCAGCACCATCTGAGCCTGAGCCATTCAAAGAGCAACAGCCTCTGATTTGCGATCGATGCCACGACCTCATACACCAATCGAAAGGCAGCTCCATCCTTCATCCGTCAATGCAGTCCATCCAATCCATTATTGAGTCGAGTCCACACAAACACAACCACATATATCACGTTCTCGATGCTGCCGACTTTCCAATGTCCTTAATACCGAATCTTATCGCTGCCCTCAGATTGCCTAGGCTTCGAACCCAAAATCGACGATCAAAGAGCAGGAACTACATCAGTGGCAGGGTGGCAGATGTATCCTTCATCATCACACGATCGGACCTCTTGGCCCCACAAAAGGAACAGGTGGATCGAATGATGCCGTATTTGCAGGAAGTGCTCAGAGATGCACTGGGACGAAGTGGGAAGAATCTTCGGCTAGGGAATGTGCGTTGTGTTAGTGCAAAGAGAGGCTGGTGGACACCGCAGGTCAAACAAGAAATTTGGAAAAGAGGTGGTGCTGGATGGGTGGTTGGTAAGGTCAATGTTGGTAAAAGTGCATTGTTTGAGGTCGTGTTTCCGAAGGGCAGAGATCATGTCGAGGAGGAAGCGAGACTGAGAGCGGTCCGTTCTAAAAAGACCCCTGAGCTCGTAACGCCTCAAGAGCCGACCGGCAAAGACTCTGCTGAGAACGAGACAGTCGCACCAAGTCCTGAGTCACAAGACCCTGCGTTGGAAGAGATGAATGCGACCCTCAAAGACGATGCTGCCATGTCTCTCGAAGAGAGGAGCGATGGTGAAAAGCTACAAGAGCAGGCACTTGAAGCGTCCGCGAAAAGCGATGCAGCTGTGCTTGATCCTGACGGAACAGGCTTGGTTGAGGGCGACATGGGCTTGACCCCGATGGACAACGCCGAAGAGTCTATCGAGGATGCCGATCACGGCGAGAGCGCAACACAAGACCACCACTTCACTGGAGCAGACGAGGATTGGGATGACGATGACGAGGTTTCTCTGCTGCCACCTTTACAGCCCGAAACAGCCTACCCACAGATGCCAATTGTCTCTGCTCTTCCAGGTACCACTGCATCACCAATCCGCGTACCATATGGTAATGGCAAAGGAGAGCTCATAGACTTGCCTGGAGTGCAGCGGAGTTCGTTGGAGACGCACGTCGAGCCGGAGCATAGGCAGTCGTTGATCATGAGAAGTCGAGTGGTGCCAGAACAGATTACCATCAAGCCTGGCCAGTCACTTCTCATTGGTGGGGTTATACGTATAACGCCCAATACCGACGATTTGATCTTCTTGGCTTACCCATTCACACCACTCAAGCCACATACGACTTCCACCACGAAGGCAATGGCGATCCAGACTGGTAGTCTGGAAGATGGCTTGCCTTATACCGGGACTGTGGAGAACATAGCCACGGAGAAAGCCAAAGGGCGTATGAAGAGCGCTGGAAGCTTTAGGCTAGAATGGGATGTTACAAAGAAACGTGGTGGTTCTCTGACCGACAGAACCGCCGGCAAACAGAAGGCTGAAAACCTTCCTTTCATCGTATATGGTGCTGATATCTTGATTGAAGGGGTTGGCTGGGTGGAGCTCACGTGTCAAGTACGCAAGAAAAGACGGAGCTTGATCTCGGATGCATTGAGTACTGAGCTCGACGAAAACCGCGCAAACGTGGATGCGACGCCGGAGGTTGAAGTCTTCACACCCAAGGGCAAGTTTATTGGCATTCGGCCTCCGATGAATGCCTGGCTTGTTGGTGGACCGAAGAAGGTGGCCAAACATGCCAAGAAATCTCGACCGAGGATGACCATTTCTATGCAGAGGAGGAAAGAAGGTGGCAAGAAAGGGGGCCAATCCTTGAACGCTATGCTTGAGTGAACACTCCTTGACAACATCGACGCAATTACAGCAATGTTCGGTCGCTCTTCCTTACCAACGCCTACCATTATTTCCCTTGCCATCAAAGCACAAAGCGCTCAAAAGAAAGTCGGATCGATCAATCTTCAGTCCACAGATTGCTGTTCTCTGCCTCCTGAATCAGTGGAGATGGTCGGACCCGAACTCCTTCGACGCGGCTTGCAAGATTCGAGTCTGTGTTCAATCGAGCGACTTCGGCCCTCAGACTATCAGCCTCGCCCTCTTCCACATCATGGAATGTGATAGCTTGTCTCGGACGCCCATTCGCACCATCAGAGTTGTCGTTGGGTAAACGAATGGCGGAAGGAAGCCAAGGAGTATCAAGGCCTGGTGTCAGGAAAAGGGCGACCTATATCGATTCCATCAGCATTGTACGTTGAATACGCAGGTCACGGCCTACTCACCTTCCACAGAAAGACAGCCAAAGGTACCACCAGCATAATAATCGCAATCCGTCTCTCCATGGCCCGCCACGGATCGACACACCTTGTGTCCCTCTCATACCTCAACACGCAAGCATTATCTTCATGCGTCTTGTCCTTGAATGGAAAAGCCATATCCTTCACCCCATTGAAGCCGCAACAGCTGAAAGCATCCTGAATGGCTCGAATGGCCTGTGCATCCTTGGCCCTGAAGAGCTCTGTCCATTTATCGTGGAGTGGGCACCAGAGGCCGCCGAGCGGGGCCATGTGGGTGCCCGCAAGAGTGGCGAGGACGGTCTCATAGACCAGGAACGCTGCGTTGACTGCTTGGAAGACTTTCGATGTCTGAAGCTGGCCCTTTGCGGCTAGCTTCGATTGAAAGGTGACGATTGTTTCCAGGGCGATGCCAGCCAGAGGCGGGAGCGCGACCGCTAGAGCTGAGAGGGAGTTGGGTATGGGCAGGGAGTAGTAGGTGCTCTGGTGAAGGGCGTAGGCTGCAAGGATGGTTAGGAGGAGCAAGTACTATTGTGAATGTATCAGTGTCAACCGCTTCGGAATCAACCGAGGCTCGCCGATACTCACAAAGGCAGAGAAGCCAGTAATCAGTTGCCGCCTGGTGAATCGAGCCATATCCGTCTACTGGGTGCGCGCGCGTTCAATATGGCGACTGTGATACTATTCGAGGGCTAAGAAGAGAAGGGTGATCTTAGAGATCAGGTTTCTGGTCGTGGAGGCAGGAACCATTTCCAGTACATCTTCGCATTTTCCCTTGCGCCATCCTCCTCCACCACACGACACACACCCTCTCGCCCCAAAAGCTAGCTCTCTAGGTACAGAGCACACGTACACGTCGCACAGATGAACCACATACATACCTACCTTGTCAACTTCTACCCCGCCCACCCTTTTTTTCCATGACATGGGTCTTTTTGAAACCGTCGATCGCTCTGCACTGCCTGCCACTTTTTTTTCGCTCGAGCTCTCATTGCTGATTCAATCTGCATGGCATATATCAGCAATCTCTTGTCAATCTTCACAGTGCAAATCGTCCAGTCGTTTAGATACTGTTGACAAGAGAAGAGGCCTACGCACGATGATCGAGTCACAAAGTATTGACAATCGTGCATGAGATACGCATGCATCACCATGTGGGGAGAGCTCGCCTGCCTTGCATGATGCTTTCGATACGTCTGTACCCGTGTACATCGCTTGTGGCGGGAAGCAGTGGAGCTGCAGCCGACGTTGATTTGCCCGAACATGGCGCTGTGCGTTTTATCAAAAGGCCGTACGGGAAGACGTGATATGCTCGACGAAGCATGGTGTGCAGCAGGGGATGATATTGCCCGCTGGCTTGTGATTGATGATACCAATATATATCGCTTGATGAACATTCATCACAGCTCCAATATCTGCCACAGTGTCTATCTTTAAACGATCAAAGCTTCCACTATGTCGTTTTTTCTTCCTACCCGACGTCGACTCCTGTGCGTTGCATTGAAGACTTCGCAAAAATCTTTGATGGAAGTCAGCAGCCTTGACCTCTCTTCTTCCACAGACCCTAGCTTCACAACCACCTCCTTCGACGTCTTGCCCCTTCTGACAAAGTACCACCCGTTTGACGACGACCAGCTAGACGTCACTGCATCTCGTATTTGCTTTACCGTTTGGAGCCTTGTGTCTGGCCACGGGTTTGGAGCACTCGGTGGCGTTTCGTTTCCCACGTCGAAAATGGCCTCATGGTTCTCTAAGGAAGATTGCAAGCCACTCACATGCGTGTACAGACACTTCAGTTGCTTCTGCAGTCCCTCGCCATAGGACGTAGAGCGCTTGATGTAGTCAGCCATGGTTAGACACGAGCTAGCCACATTGACAGATTTGCTGAATATCATGAGTACACGAGGAAGCAGTAGCTGATTGGGACTCCTGGCTAATGTCTCAAATTGACGGAGTATGCTCCTCAGTATCGATGCAGTGATCACTGTTGCTGAGAGTACGCTGTCATGCGATTCGATGTCAACATCATACAATAGGTTACCTAGGACTTGTTGACAGGCTTCCAGCATAGGCACAGCGAGGATCCACGTGAACGGTCCACTTATAGAGTCCTCGATGTAAGCAGGCAAGATCGAAGTCAGGAGGACATGGCGTAAAGTTGGTGCCTCCGGGTTGCCCAGTTCGCGCACGTCCTTCACAGCGGCGATCAACTGCCGAGTGAGATAAGCTTGCTCATTATCCGTCGCTGCTCTTTCGCTAACGGTCTGTATGAACACAGCCAGCTGTGTACGAGTTCGGGCCTCTTGCAGTTTCGGAATATAGCTACGAAGTCTGCCCACGACGTATGTAGGGTCATCAGCAGGAAGTGGAAAGACCATAGAATCAGTGAAGAAGCGGTCGACCTGGCAGATTGCGCCCACGTGCTGCTGGAGGGCGGAGACAATCTGCTGCACAAATTCGACGTAGGCACCTTGCACGTTCGCCTCTGCAACTTCTCTGTGTCGTGAAGTCTGAAGCTCTTGATAATTTGTTTTCATCTGCTGCATGAGCTGCCGCAGCATGGACCGATAGGCGCTTTTGACCTCATCTTTGCGACTTGGCCACGAGGAGAGGCTTCCATCATACTCATTGCGCATGTTGTATAGCACTGCAGAAATGAGCGCCACTCGCCTTTGCCGGAAGTCGTGCAAAGAAATGTTGAATTTGAAAGTCTGGCGGTCCTCAGCAAAAGGTAAATTGTGCAACAGTGGCTCTTCGTGGCAGCAGTTCAGAAGTGTCGACGTAAGGGTATGCTGGAACTTGAGCGTCGCCTCTCTTTCCACCAGGGAGAGTAGCCAAACAGTCATCGCGCGTTGCACGACTTCCACATCTGCATTTGACTGTTCGACAACTTTGGCCATGAAATACGTGGCAAATTTGCGCTTCTGACTAGTGTCACGCATCTGATTCCAGCTGGTTGTACTGTATTCGTCCACGTAACTCGACCATGTACTTTTGCCATCGCGAATAGTGATGCCGGCTAGCCGTACCCACACATGGACAAGTCTTTCAGTGAGCAAGTCATCGCTAGCGACGTCGGCACCGAATAGATTGGACACAAAATGTGACACTGGTAAGGTTAAGATGCTGCTCATCTCCAATGAAGGCTTTTGTTCAATGCTCTCCACACCGACAAATTCCTGGAGTGCGCTTGAATCACCAAAGTCTTGACTCTCTTCGCTCGTGCCCTGAGAATGGGTGTGAGATGCCACGAGGCGTTGTTCGACGTCCATAGCAGTATCTGTAAGCCGAAGTGCCTCGAACATGGCATTGAGTACTCGTTGTTGCTTCGGATCAAACAAGTCAAATACAGACCAAAACAGAGTACCACGGATCAGCGCATACAGGGCTTGAAGACTGCCGGCAGCTGCAAGAGCTCTCTTCAGACCAGCAAGAGCATCGACGATGATCTTGACAATCTCGATCTGGTTTCTCGTGATCGTACCCTCCAGAACAGCATCTTCAACATAAACACCGCTCGTCTCGGCTTCTTGCTTGGCTCGCTCCGCTTCGATCTTCGCTAGGCGAAATTGTGCCATGTTGATTTTGAGAATTTCGTTGTACCAGGCAATTAGTGGCTCGAGAGTCTTGCTTGACTCGCTCGTCGACATTTGAAAGCTGGTCATGTTTGCCCAAGCTCGTACGCTGAGCCGACAAGCTTCTCGATGCGAACTACTCTGGTCGACCAGATTGCGAGGAGTGTCGATGCTGATACGGTGCCCTGGAGGCATAGCATAATAAAGCGTGCACAGGAGGTCGTAGTGATTACGGAGAGCCTCCAGCTCGGATCTTTGCAGGCCAGCATCGTTCCTGCAGGTTCGACTATGATTTGGAAGCAAACGCCAGGCTATACCTGTGATCTTGCTATCTCCGTAAATGTGGTACCTTTTCATGCCAAGCAAAGACGAGGCCAAGAGCTTGAGGAACATGTGGAAGGACCGATCATCCGGGAGAATCTCGAACGACAAATCTCCATTGAGCTCTTCAAGAAACCTGGGCGAGCCGTGGCCTTCCTCGTTGCGCAGAAGCCCCAAATTCCTCGAGGCAAAGAAGTCGTATACCACGTTGAGCAGAGGCTCGCACTTCCACCATCCCCAATGGGTGACCAGGCTGTGAGCACGGGCGAGGAGAGTGCGCACGTAGTCGTTGACAGTAAAACCACGTATCTTGCTGGAAGCTTCGTAGAGATCGAGTACACGGCTCACTAGCAACCTCACCAGACTCCAGTCCTGTTGCGTTTGAGACAGTCTGCTTGCTGTTCGAGTGGTGCCAGAGCTATCTATTTCAAGTGCTGGCAGTACCAGGAATAGCGCCTGCCATACCTTCTCCATGTCATCGACCGCACACGTCGTGTCAATTTCTAGACCAGATGCAAGGTCGATTGCTTGCCAGAACAACGGTTGAGAGCAATGAAGATCACATGGCAGTGTGTGGTTCAGAATCACGATGCTGCTGAGGGCCCAGGAATCGCCTCTAATTTGGACCGAAGAACTGCTGAGGCTCTTGTAAAAAGTCTGGAGCTCTTGAAGCCTGTTACTGATGGCCTCTCTGGCAAGACCGCGAGCTAAACGTGGCAAGAGCCCTTCTAGATATTTGCGAGAATCATGAGGTACAATAGGATGATCACCGAGCTGAAGAGCCTGTTTCGCCAGGATGATCTGATACTGCCGGATGCGGGCAAACGAGTCGCGTAGAGCCGTTTCCCGGTTGGAACATTCGTTCATGACATCCGACAGATCGATGACAACTGTAGTCAGGTGATGGACACAAACCTGCCTATCGACAGGATCAATGAAGTATAGGCAATTCGAGCAATATCGTATGACAGATCGGAGCAAATAGTCGACGTTGCGATCGATGTTTTGATGTTGCTCTTCAAGGTCCATGCCAGGATCTTCTTGCGTTTGCAAGGCTTGTTTGACCGCTTTCGGGATCAAGGAGAACTGCGTTGCGACTTCTTCAGTCCAAGCACTCCAGTCATACGTGGTGCTGTCGATGCATATTCGGATGTGACCACTCGGACGATCCAAATTCTTTTCGCGTAGCCGGATGGCCTTATCGAAATCTCCGCTACCGATAAATGTGTTGGCTGGGAAGTGTGTGTCGGTCGGTAGTGGCTGCATATCGAAGTCTACGGGGTATTTGGTGCCAAAGTGACCAAGACCTTGAAGTACGGCTTGCGGAGTGCTGTCTCTCATCATCTCTTCAAGCTCTTCTGGAAGCACAACCTCTGGCTGGTCCTGTCCAAGCTGGCGGTAATGATGGTTCTCAATCTCAAGTCTCATAGGTGCACCTTTGCGAGGCCGAGGAGGAAGTCGGATTGGGCGTTGAGAAATATGGTCTTGCGGCAAGGTGCCATTTCCAGGCTCAGTCTGGCGTGGGCTTATGCTACTATGCCCTGCATCCGAGCCTCGCAGAAAGCGATACAGTTGAACACCTGATGCTCTTGCCCTTCGACCTGGCAGGGCGACATTTTCGGTGAGACACTGCATACGACGTTCAAATGCCGCTGTGCGGTGATCATCATCAAAGTCGCGCTCAAGACTCTCAAGCTGGGCATCACGAGGTCGCTGTACATCTGGTGGTCGGCGTGCCCTATCAGCTCGATGGCCTCGGCCAGGAGTGCCTTGAGCCGAATTGGACGATGGTCTCTCTAGTCCGGTAGGTCGAAGTTGCAGTTGTCTTGTGGAGTTCGTGCGTGCCTGGAAGCGTGTGCTCTGGACAATCTGAGCCTTCTTGACGGGAGAAGCAAAAGTCTGCTGCCGAGGATTGCTCGACACGTCTACAAGTGGGAGGCGCTGTCCAATTTTACGTCGTGTTGTAGGTGCCGTAGGGGTCTCACGAGTTGTATTGTGAACTATGCTGCCATTACGCCATGCGCGAAGCACGGACGAGGCTTCCTCTGTGTCCTCTTCTGTGGCAAGCCGAACGAACTTGTGGCTTGGCGAATGACGCCCATAATTATTGCTCCGACGTGCTCGTCTCAACGCGAGTTTGATGAAGGGAGGCAGCTCTGCATCGCCCGTGGAAGGTGATCTCACAAAATCGGCGATACTCAAGGGCACATGCTGGCGGTTCGTTTTAGCTTGTCTGATGGCAGTTTGCGGCTTTCGGGTCCGCGGGCGACCACGACTGGCATTGATTCGCGATGGCACGCGCTCTTCAGAAAAGTCGTGGACTCTGGTGGAATCGGCGCCGAAAGTTTCGGTGATTCGAGGTTGACGATGGAGTTTCTTTTTACGCTTCACTCGCTGGCAGGTAGCGCATGCCAGCATAGGGTCGACGAAATCATTCTCCATCTCATCGTCATCCAATGGTTGATAGCTTTCCACCGGAGGCGCATAAGAAAAGCGTCGAAACGGACTTTGCGTCCGTGTCACGTCAGAATCTTGCAACGAAGCATCTGAGTCGGCCACATCGTCCGAGCAGATTGGCATATCAGTGGCATGCTCCGCAAGGGTGCTTCGTCTTGTTATCTGTCGAGCCACTCCTTTTTGGGGCTCCGTTCCACTATCGACATTTCTAGAAGTGCGCTCGTTCAGTGGTAGCCCTTGCTTATCAGGTCGTGTATGCAGATCCAGTCTCAACCATGAAGCTGGCAGAACACCGCGAATGCGCTTTTGTTCTCGGCGAAGCTGTCTGGGATCAATATCGACCTCATCAACCAAATCTGGAGAAATCGAGACAGCCGAGGGCCTACGAGTGCCCCGACCAGTGGTGAAGCGGCCAGCTGAGTCTGAATCGGAATCTTGGTCTGTGCCGACATATCGCGCCTCGGAGGATATCTGTGGGGTCGGGAGAGGCACAGGCGTGAGTCCCAGTGGCACTTTGAATCCAGAGGCAGGACGTGGAGAACTTGGCCCAGCTAATTCATCAGACGTGCTGGTGTTACTTGAAGACTGTGGCGGAGATGGTGGTATAGTGAAATCGTCAATTTCACCTCTACTGTCCAGGCGAGATCTGATGGTTGCTCTGCCACCAGTCTTGAGTCTTTTCGAAGGCCGATCGTACGTCCGCAACTCCTCATCAGAAGAGTCATCACTCATGCTGAAGTAATGTAGCGAGGCGAAAACCGTGTTCCGCCCAGGTTCGCCTTCCGCTCGAGCTAGTGAAGCTGACGGTTCGTGCGCGTCATCCTCTCCTTGATCTCGACTGCTTTGTGGAGTGCTTTGGCTCTCTTCGGTGGTAGTGTCTTGCTCGACGAGCTTGACAGGCTGCACCCCACGCGCTTTGCATTGTTGAAGATATCGCAGTCTTTCAATTTGATATGGATTGAGCTGCTCAGGCTTCCGGTCGCGAAGATTACGTCTGGTTCGCTCGATGGACGGCATCGGGAGGGTAGTGGCCCCAAATCCAGGAGGTACATCGTGAGCCTCAGCATTCACATCCGCGGGAATTCGGTTGGCAGTCTGAGGAGTGGCTATGGGTGGCTGAGGTGGCTGAACCTCAACAAATGGCGAGAGCTCAGACTCACTAAGCTCACTGAGAGGAGATGAAAGCACGGAAGGTGAAGCGCCGAAGAGCTGTTTAGCACTGTGGCTCGGAATCGTGTCAATGTCCGGCAGGTCTTCAGAGTCGCTCGGGAGACTGCAGTCTCCTTTGGCAAGAGCAAAGTAGCCTGTCGTCGCTTGTTCTGTCGAACATGGACTCCTGGTCTCTGATAAGTCCGTGGTAGCGATGATTCCGCGCAGAGAACTCAGTCGTTGCGAAGATGAGGTCGCTGCTACCGGAAGAGATCTTTGCTCCTGTGAGTCGTCTGGAGAACTAGAACGTCCTATCGATGCCCGGATAGGGTTGGAAGCAGCGGTCCTGCTGTGGACGACTTCTGCTGATGAACCCGACACAGGCGACGCATGCTTCGGAAGGACAGCCTTCTTTCCATAGGTTCTGGCTATTCTTGGTTGAACCCAGGCTTCATCGTCTGCTTCCTCCCTCTTGTCGTCCTGTGATCTTGTCTCCGTCGTGCTGACATCTCGACCGTGTATAGAGAATTGATGCTGACACTGTTTCCGCCGCTTCTGTGGTGGGTCAGGGCTTGGAGAACTGGCCAGACTGAGCTCATCATCTTCCGAGTCCTCGACTTCGCCACGAGCTTGCCAGCGCTTCATTGAATGCAATCGGCATATCTATGGTATTTGAAACATAGGCGTATGCGGCATGCTGGTGATTCTACGTGTCTCTAAAGTTGGGACGAAGTTAAGGAACGCGTTCTGTTAGACGCGACAAGATCAAAGGACCCTGAATACTAGCACAGCAGCCTGGTGACGCCAGTGCACGTGCGCCACCTTCCACAGCTGGCAGCACTGTCCATAAAGACAACTGCTAATCTGCGCTCATTCTCGCATGAAAGCATCTTCTGGGTCTACATTCACTACACCCTACCCTGTCTCCATTCGCGATCATGGCGCAAGATCCTCGCGCGCTCCTGCAAAAGGTACGCTTCGTCTACGTGACTCCAAGTCATGCTACAACATGCTGAGCCCCACCGCAGGCAGATAAAGCAGCCCAAGCGGCGAGCGGCGGCTTCTCCCTCTTCGGCGGCAAGACAGAGAAACTCGAGAATGCAGTAGAGCTATATACTCAGGCCGCGAACGCTTTTCGGATGCAGAAAGCCGGCAAAGAAGCGGGCCAGGCGTTCGAGAAAGCAGCAGCAATCCAATCCGGCAAGCTCAGCGAACCCGACGATGCAGCGAACTCCCTAACAGAAGCATACAAGTCATACCGGAAGGACGAGCCGAGAGAGGCGGCAAGAGTACTGGAGCAGGCTATTAACCACTACACAATGAAGGGCAACTTCAGAAGAGCTGCAACGCATAAACAGAACCTCGCGGAGCTGTATGAAATTGAACTAGAGGATCAGAAAGCTGCCATGGAAGCATATGAGACCGCCGCAGGCTGGTATGAGAACGACAACGCCGAGCAGTAAGTGCATTATGCGCTAATGAGAGACGTTGGACGACACTCTGACTCTTGTCACAGACTAGCGAACAAGCTATACCTGAAGCTTGCCGATATCTCCGCTCTTGAGGGTGACTACCTCAAAGCCATCTCGAACTACGAGCGCATCTCCAAATCCGCCATCAACAACAACCTCATGAAGTGGTCTGTTAAAGAGTACTTCCTCAAAGCTGGCATCTGCCACCTCGCCAACGCGGATATGGTCGCTACGAATCGAGCACTCGAATCCTATCGAGATCTTGATCCAGGCTTCACACAGACCCGGGAGCATCAACTACTGGTAGATCTGTCGGAAGCTGTCGAGGATGGCGACGCAGAAAAGTTCGCAGATAAGCTTTTCCAATTTGACCAGATGTCCAAGCTGGATAAATGGAAGACGACTCTACTTCTCAGGGTGAAGGAGAATATCGTTGGACAAGAGGAGGACTTCTCGTGAGTATGCCCTCGGTACGCATCATCGGCGTTTGGTGTAAAACAGCGGGCTTGTTCTCTAGATGGCGAGTACAATCGCCGCCAAACGTTTCATGGCAGTCAACGGCACTCTGGTTGTTTGCGCAGCTTTGGTTGACGCCGTTGAATATCAGCCAGACTTGTCCAAATGGCTGTCCCAGCTTCTGTCACAGTGTTTCCGTCCATCAGATCTTCGTTACTCTGGTTAAGTGTTCTTTGAGGCATCCGTCTTGGTAGCATCGCTGTTCGACGATGGTTGTTGTGATCCCTGGTCAGCAAACCACTTGCGAATACCCCAAGCGAACCCGCCGTCATTCAGTTTCTTCGTGACCTCGTTCCTGGCCTCCTGCAGATCGCTGGAGATTTGCTTGCTGATGATACGCTCCTGATCCTCCGGAGTCTTATGATCCGCGTGAAAAGTGCCTTCTCTCTTCTCTTTCTGCTCTTCCAGTGCGGGTTGTAAGGTGGTATATGCTGCACTTCGTTCAGCCGCGTGGTATCTTGACGAATGTCGGAGATGAGAGCTCACCAGTCGCTACACCACATATTGTCGCCAGACCGACAGCGGCAACGTTACCGCCTCTCATCGTTACGAGGCCCTGATCGTGTGTGTGGATGATCGATGACAAGCAGAAGCTCAAGTCTGGAAGTAGTATATGTCGGCGTTGAAGCGAGCCGCGAGCCGGACCGCCGAACAAACCTCACCTTGCACCTCGACTTTGACAGACAGAACAACAGAGACAACATGCTCTTCTGTCAGCTGTCATGAGCTGTCGGCTTGTGAGGCTGCGCTTACGCGCACCAGTCGTGCTTAGGTCATTTACCACGAATACCGCATTACACTCCGATCGTGCAAAAGTCAACGTAGAGGAGCTCCTAGCAACGCCAACATGGTCTGTCGCATCGCTGCTGCCTTCGCCCAAGACAGCACAGGATACCCCAGAAATCACGCCCAAGCAGCTTCACCACCTCCTACGTCTGTCGGCCTTACCACCACCTGAGGACGAGCAAGAGGAGAGGAAAATGCTGGCAACTCTGTCTTCGCAATTGCACTTCGTCAAGGACATTCAGAAAGTTGATACAGCTGGTGTGGAGCCACTGCGCAGCTTGAGAGATGAGACGGCTCAGGGTGAGAAGGAGGCTGAAATCGGGCTAGAGTCTTTGAGGGAGGCATTGGATGGCGAAGAGATCAGGGGAAAGTATCATAAGAGGATACGAAGGAGACAAGGTGCGCAGGTGCAGCGTAAAGAAGGAGAGTGGGATGTCCTTGGGACAGCGGAAAGGAGAGTAGGGAGATATTTCGTGGTTGAAGGTGGGAAAGATCGTTGAATTTGGGTTGTGGACTTCTGATGAACATCACAAGGGGTCGAGTCGAAGCTCATGCCCATTCTCTGCCAGCCAGTCCGGCCACAAGAAGTGCAAAGACACGAACTTAGGACATCATCGCCCGGAATCCGTTTAGCTATTCCGATTCAGTGCCTGGAAAGCTTCCGAATTGGATACTTGCCATTCGTGCGGTCCGGCACGCCTCTTCCTTGGCCCTGTCCTGCTCGACAAGGGCACCCTCAGATTCTGCCTTGCGGGCGGTGTCAGCTTTCTCTTCCTCTTGCATCTTTGGAAGCTCTTGGCAAGCAGCAACGGCCTTCGCCTGTATCTCCTCGAGCTCGTGACGAGCAGCATCCGCGATATCCTGCGCCTTCCTGAGCTCATCACGAGCCGCGTTTGCCTTAGCCTGCGTCTCTTCGAGCTCATGACGAGTGACATCTGCCTTCCGCTGCTTTTCCCACTCGAAATACTCATTCGCTTGCTGCTCCATACGAATCCGGTCGAGGGCATTTTTCTCAAGGTGCACTTCTTTACGACGTTCGTTGTTGTCACACTCTTTCTCGATCACCTTTTGCTCATGGCGCTCATCTTTGGGGGCTTGCTGCATGGCAACTTGTGTCAAAGGCGTCTTGTCTTTGCCGCGCTTTGGCACAACCGGCTTATCAGTCGCGGCCTTGGCCTCCTGCTCCTTCTTTCCCTTGTCGGGCATCTTGATTCTCATGCTACTAGCCTTCAGACCAGTACTTGGACCCGAGGCGGCTTTCTCATGGCGAGGCAGGTTCGGGTATTCCATTCCATCCCGGCTTGGGCCCTCCGTTGCTGCTACGCCTCTGGCGCTCGTATCTAGTGTTCGCTCTGAGCGGCCGGGACCATTCGCGGGAGATAAGGACGCCTTGGTGGAAGACAAAGGCGCCTGCGCTGAGAATGGAATCGCCTTCTTAGGAGCTAGGGTCGCCGTATGAGAAGACAGCTCCGCCTTCTTGGAAGCTAGGAACGCCTGTCTCAAGGCCTTCTTGGCTTTCTTTGTCGACACCTTCTCCCAGACCGAATTATCATCCTTCTGCTCTGCACCGGCCCCGCTAGGCATGCTGTTCTCCTCAGTTGGCGCTTTCAGGCTTGGATTCGCTTCCGACTGGCGAGATAGCTCGGAACTATTGGTGGTCTGATGCGCTGGGCTCTCGTTGATGGTAGCTGCGTCGTGAATAGTGTTTGGGTCATCACTCAAGCTGTCCAAACTATTTGTGGTCGGCGAGCCTGAATCAGGGTTGGCTTCGGAATGGCGAGCCTGTGCCATGACCTCCTGGTTAGTGCTCTCCGTGGCGGCAGCCACATCAAAGTTAGCGCATGGGTGATGGGATGTTACATCGGCAGGACTTGTGTTGAGCTCCCCTGGTGCCTCTGCCTCTGCTGTCACGGTGGCGGCGGTAGTGACAGTATCGGTACTTGTGCTGCTGACATCGGTGCTGAAGGAGGACGAGCCCGTGGTAGATGAAGTCAACGAAGCAAGTCTCTCTGGGGTGGCTGTCGGCTTGATCGTCTCACTGTTCGCGGCAAGCTACTCCTCGTTAGTCCTCACTCGCAGGTCGTCTCTTAGCACCATACCGATCCTCTACGCCGCTTCTTCTTGTCCTCCCAGATGGCTCTGTACTTCGCGTATTTCTCCTCCGCCACGACACGATCCGCGTCGAAGAAGATCGAAACGTCTTCATCCAGAAACATTCCTTTCTCATTGAAGCATTCCAGGAAAGTCCGGTCATCGCACGTGAAGCTAGGCACACCCTCTTGAATGGTACCGATGACTGGATACGCAACCTTCGAGGCAACGAGGGTCTTCCGGTCGCCATCAAACCTCTCTTTGTCGACGTAGGCTACCATCAAGGCTTGCCGCGGGTATAGCTTGGCGATATGACCCCATTGAACTTGGCTCATGCCCACGCGTGTGGCTATACCGAAGAGAAAGCGCATGAAGTGGGTTCGGCAGGCTTTCATATGGCGCTTCATCTCCGGCGATGGAGCTGGAGGCGTAGCTTGCGAGTCATCCTTCTCAGGTGAGGGTGTGCCACTCTGTGAGTCGCCCATGCTAGGCGGCTGAGTCGGACTTCGTGACTCGTCCATCTCAGTCGGCGGAGAGGAGATAATTCTCTGCGAGCTGTTAGCACGTGCAGGACCATCCATCGTCACTCTGGCTGGCGATGGCGGTGGCAAGGCAAGGCTTTAGTGCTAAAGAAGAAGCATTGAGAGGCGAAGAAAAGTCGAAGTTGTAGTAGGGCCGCTTGCACACGGACGATGAAGTGAGTGCAGACAGTGACAGCACGTGTCAAAGATGACATCCATCATCTTCACCTATCTAGAATTGAGCAGTCTTTTCGCTTGTCAACCCCTGGCACATGATAGGCACAACTGTCCAATCCCCAGCACAGCTGATCGCCGTTTCCCTAGCACGACTTGTGCGATCCATCGTAGCACATACCCGCGTCGGTAAGCATCCACCATAACACCAGTACACAAGCGATCCAAGACCTAAGCACTTGATTGATGCCTAGGCATGGGATACCAGCCAGAATGTAGGATAAACTTTTTTGCTGCCTCAGAACAATGGCCACCAGACCATATTTGCAGCCACTTCAAAAGGATGATACCATGCTAGCATTGACCGCATTGAGCCTGTTTCGTCTTTCGTCTTCGAATAGTCTTGCAAGAAATTCGTCGATGCACGAACAACTTGCTCGACACCTGGACGTGATATGATCTGTCTCTGCACACCGTGTAGGATCGGCGACGGCCTTCTGCTGATATCCTCCACGCGCGCAATTGCCCAAGATTGCCTACTTATGCGTGTGGACAGGAAGATCGAAAGCCACGCTCGTCTTTTGCCAGCCAACACGAGACCTTCCGCCATTAGATATCACCTTCTGCTCCTGACAGTTCTACAGCCCGCCATGATTCAGTCTCCCCAGATGTCTTTCTGGGCCTGTTCCTTCTCGCGTTTCTTCCTCTCCTCCTCGGCCTTGGCTTCATCCCGTCTCTTCTTCTCCTGCACCCTCATCGCCTGATCGTACTCGCGCTGTTCCTGCGTTCGCTTGGGAGGCTTTTGTCCGATTCCCGCAGCGATCAGTCTCGAAGCCACCGAAGTCGTCTTATCCGGCCTTCGCTCAGGGCTACTCATCTTCGAAGATGTACCGTCGAGACCTGTCCCATCGAATGTGAAGGGCGGGAATGACTGGTATTGAGTTATCGTGTCGCGAGCTGCTGTGGGCGATGATGGAGTAGGAGGTGGAGGAGCGGGCAGATCGGAAGTGGTCGGTCTGACGGGTGTAGAATCGCCATCGGTATTGGAAGTATTGTCTGTCCCAGCGTCGTCTTCCCACGACTCGGCAACGTTCTGCTTCTTGCGAGGCTTATCCTTGGGAGAAATCTGCAGTTTGCCCAACGAAGACGTGAGAGCTTTTGCTGAGTCCTGTGACATGTCGATGCGAGTCTTGATCAACACTTGATCACAACCCAATGGATTCGCTCGAAATATAGATTGAGCAACGGAAAGACATTCGTGTGAACAGGTGAAGCTTGCGACCTAGCTCTCGGAATCGGAGACCTGGCCCCACCTAGATCTACCAAAGCTTGAGAGGACGGAATGATCGACGAGGTTGTCAATCAATATTAACATTGAGGTCGACTTTAATGTTCCTATGCTCTCATCGCTGCTTACCTTCGTAATCATCTACGGTGTTGTCATGGAAAGTCACAGGGTGTCGCCGTGTTCTGTTGACTTTGAGATCAAAAATGTCTAGCCGTTGATAACCTCCAACGACATCGTGGTATTGCTTGCCTTCGACGCAGTCTGCCACATTCATTTCTGCGTAGAGGATACCCTCCTCATTTTGGAGGAATTCTCGGGGCTGCTTCCGGCGAGTATCGGGATCAATGGTGTAAGCAGGCAGCAAGGCTCCTGTCGGATCTAGAAACATGGTGGCAGCTTTTTGAGATGCTCTCAGGGCCCGAAGTACGTCTTTGGGCTCGCTTGCACCACGCTGAATTATGTCAAATGCCGCTTCATCAAGATGTCCAGAACTGACTATTCCGAAGGCTTTCGCCTCAAAACAATGAGCAGCAGCTCTGGTTTTGTTGGCAGCGAGATTGTCGTAGTTCCGCGGCGCAGATTCAGAAAAGGTAGTGGAGGGCTTTCGCGTTGGCCATATTGATGGCCAGCTCGAGATATGAATCTGTTCTCCTTGAGCGATGAGTGCATATCGTGCCAGTGGATTGGTGTTCTCGCCACAGATCAGATTACCGAGTCTGCCAAAAGGAGTGTCAACGACCGACAATCCGTGGCCATCACCAGGACTCCACGTTAATTTCTCGAAGAAGGTCGGCATCAGCTTTCTGTGGTGGTTCAGCACATGCCCACCAGGTCCGATGATGAGGTTCGAGTTCCATAGAGTTGCAGAGCTGAAGCGCGCTTTTTCTGATATGCCGACACTGACAAACACATTGGCCTGCTTGGCAGCAGCACGTATGGCCCCGACTTCCTCTCCATCTGCATATACAGACTCAGCGACCATGCGGTTGAAAAGATCGTGATTCTCAGTTGGCGGCCGGAGCGCACTCCACACCGGAAAAGCGGCGACAAAAGTCTCCGGAAAAACGACGAGCTTGGCCTGGTTGCTGGCAGCTTCTCTGATCAACGAAACGCACTTTTCGGCAGTCTTCCAGGCGGACAGAAAAGCAGGCGCGACATGGCACGCCGCGGCGAGTAGAGTCGGAATGGACATGCTTGGATCAGGGACGAGGAAGATGGTTGTAAGTGGACGGCTGTCGTGAGCGTCTCCGGGACGTCGTTGATCTTCCTTCGTACAGCATGCATATGTACGAGCCTCGGGTGCTCGTATTTTACTGACAACGGCTGAACCTCATCTCACTCTTCTCCGCACCTTTTCTCCACGCACGCTATCGCCACAATATTTCATCGGCCATCTGCCATCATGATCGTCAAGGTACATAGAGCTCGGTCACATTGGCTTTCAGACCAGCCCATATACCTGGAATGTCCGTCTGCTTGAGACGAGGAGTAAGCCGCTCGAAGGCTCTAGTGACGCTGTTTATATTGAGTGCTCGAGCCGGCACTGCACGCGCGAAGACGCCCTCGTTTCTTTCATAAATCATACAGGATTTTCTTCTCGTACAGGCAGAATGCACGAGTCTGGGCCCTCACTTTTGCCTGACGTGAAGCATGTCGTTGTCATTATCGGCGTCGGTGGCATGGGCATCACTGCGGCTCACCGACTTGGCGGTGGACGACATCTGATCCTCGCTGACTTCTCATCCAACGCGCTGGAGGCCGCCGCAAGACGTTTACAGGACGACGGTTACGCCGTCGAGTCTCATCGGGTAGACATCGCAGATCACGCCTCGGTCACGAAGCTCGCTGTCCATGCTGCAGAGCAGGGCCACATCGCCGCCGTCATTCACAGTGCTGGACTGTCACCGATCATGAGCCCGGCGTTGCGAATCTATAACGTCGACCTCGTTGGCACTGCGAATGTCATTGACGCATTCGCCGACGTCGTTTCAAGAGGCAGTGCAATGGTTTGTGTTGCAAGCATGGCAGGCCACTCGGCATCCTTGCCACAAGACCTGGAAACACATCTAGCGACGGCGGCGGTTGATCGATTGCTCGAATGTGAAGGCATACATCCCGAGGCACATGACCCGGGAACAGCTTACACGATCTCCAAGCGAGCGAACATTCTGCGTGTGCAGGCGGCTGCTAAGTCTTACGGCAATCGCGGTGCTCGAATAAATTCCATAAGTCCTGGAATTATCGCGACACCCATGGGCGTGAAGGAGCTCTCTGGACCAATGGGAGACTACATGAAGGCCGCGGTGGCACAGTCCGCGACGCAAAGAAATGGTACAGCTCATGACATTGCGGATGCGATCGCTTTCCTTACCGGGCCGTGTTCTTCCTTCATCACTGGCACCGACCTGCTTGTGGATGGTGGCTGCACAGCTGCCTCACGTTGGCAAAGATAAGATATTGGAGGACGACGCTGCAGCGACGATAGTATGAACCATGGCTGTACTGTGTACAGGCCAGAAGGCATCTGGGACGGATGCTTCTATTTCCTGTAGATCACGAAAACCCTGCAGATCATCCAGTGTGCGATATTGCGTCAAGTCTTCCGCCCTTTTCGGTCGGGATATCAGCCCGAATAAGCAAGAATCGAACGTGCGCGCCATGTGAAGGTTTCGTTTGGACTTCGTATGTTACGAATGCCGAGCACGCACCAAGATCGATCTCGAATACCCTATAGCGGGCATGACGGGTCAAGTTTCCCTCCTGAACGAGCCTCTGAGAAGAAGCCTCATTCGGTCATGTCGGTCATGTCAAATGGAAATTGGCTCGTACTCCGCACAGCCGTTCTAGGCGCCCACGCGCGCCCATCGTTCGGCCTGTACACTTATGATAAATGCAACGATCATTCCCTTGGTTGAGCGCAACCCAAATATGGCGCGCACTCTGCTGGCTGTCATCGCTCTTTGGGCTTTGGGAAGCTACGCAGTAATCGAGAATATTACGTCTGCCTTGCAGCTGTATGGGCAGTCGCCTCCTGTCTATCCTAGCCGTGAGTCCTCTTTTCCAGCACCACCTCACAATACTGATCCGTGACAGCTGACGGGACGGGGAGCGGCGATTGGGCAGCAGCATACGTGAAAGCGAAGGCATTCGTAGCTCAGCTTACCTTGGAGGAGAAGCAGAATCTTACTTATGGGTATACCAATTCCTCAAGTGGTTGCTCTGGCGTCATTCCTGCGGTGCCTCGACTTGGCTTTCCGGGCCTGTGCCTCAACGATAATGGCAATGGCATTCGAGGCACCGATTATGTGAATGCATATCCTGCCGGCCTGTCACTTGCTGCCAGTTGGAACAGAGATCTAGCCTTTCAGCGTGGAGCGTTCATGGGCCGGGAGTTTCGCACAAAAGGCATAAATGTCGCGTTGGGCCCAGTAGTGTCCCCAATGGGCAGGATGGTTCTGTCTGGCCGCGCATGGTGAGTTCTGCATTCTTCATGACTTTTCGACGCACGCTGATATATATTGCGTAGGGAAGGTCTCGGCAGCGATCCATGGCTAGCAGGAGCTTTGGCGAGTGAAACTATCATCGCGACTCAAGAGCAGGGCGTTACTGCCTGTCTGAAACATCTGGTTGCCAACGAGCAAGAAACGTGGCGTATGCCAGGCACGAATTCTCAAGGCCAGACTGTGGCAGCAATCTCGTCAAATCTTGATGACAGGACAATGCACGAGTTGTATCTGTGGCCGGTTGCAGATGCTGTTCGAGCAGGTGTCGGGAGTATAATGTGCGCATACAATCAGGTCAACAATTCTTACGCTTGTGGCAACAGTAAATTGATGAACGGTCTTGTAAAATCCGAGCTAGGCTTCCAGGGCTTTGTTCTAAGCGATTGGTATGCACAGCATGGCGGCATTGCCACGGCTCTGGCAGGTCTCGATATGGTGCAGCCATCGTCAAGCACTTGGACCAACCTTACCATCGCGATCGGCAATGGGAGTCTGCCGGAATCCAGGCTGGATGACATGGTAACCAGGTATGTCGCGGCCAATTCGAGCGTCGAGCGCATATGTTGACGTTCATTCAAGATCAATGGCAGCGTGGTTTCGTCAGTTCCAGAATGACACCATCTCTCAGCCCGGAGTTGGTATGCCAGGCATGGATCCCTCCGCTCCGCATACTCGTGTCAACGCCAGAGACCCGGCCGCCAACGTCACTATCTTCAGAGGTGCCATAGAGGGGCATGTTCTCGTGAAGAATGATGGGGCTCTTCCTCTGAGTTCAGACGTTCTACTGAGTGTGTTCGGATATGCCGCTGACTCCACCACCCAAAACAATCCTGGAGGCTCGTTTCTGGAGGCTTACTCATGGATATTGGGCTTCAATGCGGTCAACTCTACTGCCGCCCTGACTGGAGTCGGCACCGGGGGTGAAGTTCGTTCGCAGGCATACGTCAACTCAACACTCTATGGCGGAGGTGGCAGTGGACACGTATCTGCCCCATATTTCAGCACTCCCCTTGGCGCACTCAACTATCGTGCCAGTCAAGACCCTTCTCTCAATCTATATTGGGACTTGTCGACGACAACTCCATCTGTAGACCCAACTACCAACGCCTGTCTGGTGTTCGTGAATGCCTGGGCAACCGAGGGCGCGGACCGACCAGGCTTATATGATGATGCAAGTTGACATTCGTTTTGTGTACGATCTGTCTGCGAAAGCTGCTGACCATCTTGACCTAGTACTCGGACAGCATCATCCTCAATGTGGCCTCTCAATGCAACAACACAATCGTAATCGTCCAGAACATGGGAACTCGTCTTGTAGACACGTTTCAAGACCACCCCAACGTTACAGCCATTCTTTTCACTCATGCGCCGGGTCAAGATGCCGGCCGTGCGACTGTTGCCATCCTCTTTGGCGACGAAAACCCTTCCGGTAGACTGCCATACACCGTAGCTCGGAATGAAAGCGACTACCCAGCTTCACAGCCTTCAATGCCAGAGAGGCCTTACGCCTTGTTCCCGCAATCCGATTTCACGGAGGGTGTATACACCGACTATCGCTGGTTCGACGCTCAGAACATCACGCCACGGTACGAGTTTGGTTTCGGATTGTCGTATACGACGTTCGTGTACTCGAACCTCACCGTTTCCTCTGTAGGCGCGAACGACGCCATCGCTTCTTACCCAAGCGGTCCAATCTTGTCAGGAGGTGCGGCAGACTTGTGGGATGTGCTCTACACTGTGTCGGCTGACATCACCAATACTGGCTGCCTTGTCGGTGCTGAAGTGGCACAGCTTTATGTAGGCATTCCAAATGCTCCTACGAGGCAACTACGAGGATTCTGTAAGCCGGAGATTGGTATAGGAGAGAAGGTCACTGTTGAGTTCCCACTCCGAAGACGAGATTTGAGTGTTTGGGACGTTATTGCACAGGCTTGGATGGTGCAGGATGGAGACTATGATATCTACGTTGGCACTAGCAGCAGGGAACTGCCGCTCGTTGGCAAGCTTGTGATCAGGACCAGCATGAAGTAAGTTGAAAAAGTCAGGCTCATATTTAATGGTTGGATTGTAGCTAGGAATCGAGCACCTCATTATAGTACTATGGACTAGCCATACCACTGCGAAATACTTTGAGCGCTTGCTACTTATTTTGGAGCTGATACTATCAATCCGACCTCTTTCACAGCCCAGGAAATGAGCCCAGTGACAAGAGGTCCTTCATTGCCCAAGTTGGACGACATTTCTTCAACACAGTCTCTGCCCCAGTCTTTGGCCCACCATTTCTGATCTAGGCAATGCAACAATACCCCATAGCACATCGTCACCAGTCGTGCGGAGATATTGCCGGCCTGAAGGCAGAAGAAGAACGTCTGAGGAATGAGGACAGGCCATGACAGCACCGAGCCGTCTGGACTGCCCTGGAAGTGCTGCCGTAGGAGTTCAGTTGCCTGCCAGATCGCCTGTGCACTTTCGTCGTCCAATGTCCCGGCCTTCTGAGCTCTATGCGATACCATGTCCAGACATGCAAACACTTCCGACAGGCTATCATCAAGTGACTTAGGAGGAGGCTCGTGTCCGCTCTCTTCATCCATTGGCAGTTGATTAGCGGCGTTGACAGTGCTTGGATCCCGTAACGACTTTGCAAGCATGAGCACAGATCCTGAGCCTCTCCATAGCCCACCGAGCTCGGTCAGGATTGTAGCACAAGATCGCTGGACGCTGAAACCTGGCACGCGGGTGCCTGCCAGATGTAGCATACCGAGAAAACAGGACGACCAGAAGAGAGCAGAACAGTTCTCCGCAGTAGCCTGCATGAGGGCGGGATTGAATGCATCAAGCACTCGGGATTGATAGTGTAGAGCAAGACGCAAATATCTCTCGTGCTCAGTAGGCCGTACAGTCGTGACATGGAGGGACGTCAAGGCCAGTATAGTATCTAACAGCACGGGTTCGCCGAGGCATTCAGGCAGGGTCATGCGCCGTCGTGAGATCTCGGGGACGGTCTCGTCAATGAGTGTCCCCATTGTGAAGCGTGCATAGTGATCCACTAGGTCGAGTTCCGTGAGCCAGACATCGTTCCGCGAAGAGTCAGCGTTTGTCGTGGTCGTCGAGAGCGGGCTTGGGCCTGCTGGGAGGCTCGCTGCTTCACTACCAGTTGCGCTCGGCACATGTTGGGATGAGCTTCCATTGAGACGAGAAGGAGCGAGAGGTCCCCAAGAGCACGATTCTTTGCGTCGTGTGCATGCTCCACAATTTGGGCGAACTTCATTGCACTGCTCAGACGTATGCTTTGGTCAGCCCTGCTCTAGTACTCTCAAAGACTCAAATGCTCGCAAAGCTGCGATGGAGACGTACCTTGACACGCCGCCGCTTGCATTGCACACAACCTTGATGCGACTTGGTATGCTGGCGGCGGCCCGGCATGATCGACGACTGCTCGGATCTGATGAGATTGTTGTTGTTGTTTGTACGAGATAGGAGAAGCGGATACGAATCGTCCTCGTATAGACTGGTGCATTCAGTGAACATTCTGTCGATTGCTCGTATTTGTTACGAAGTCTGGGCCGCGGTCTCCTCGCACAAAGCTTCGGTCTGTTCCCTCTCTTCGAACCATGTGAAACCCTACCATGAACAATCTCGCGAGGAGAGGTTGAGGGTCTTCGTGACGTCTACCAGAGTCTAGTACTCTAGCCCGCAACGTCATGTCTTTTACCATATAGTCTACGGTATGTCATGAATCCGGCCCAGACTCACATTACATGTAGAATGCCACCGGACACCTACTTTTTCATTACGACCGACGGACCATCTTCACCAAGATGCATTTGTTTCCGGTCCAGACAATTCTCGTCTCTTTGATTGTGACATGCGCAGCTTTTGGCAGCAGCGAAGAGCATTCGGCAAGCCATCATCCTCCGACTTACTCTCCCAACCACCACGGACCAGACTCTTCCTCGCCGAAGAACAGGACAGTATGTCTTCATCGCAGTGACACATAGTCCAAGTAGCAGCTAGATTGCTCATTCTCACAGTTCACCAACCCCGTGCTTCCCGGCTTCCACCCTGACCCAAGTTGCATCTTTGTTCCCGAGTTCGATAACACGTTCTTCTGCGCCAGCTCAAGCTTCCTGGCCTTTCCCGGTATTCCGATCCACGCGAGCAAGGATCTGGTCAACTGGCGACTGATTGGCAGTGTTCTGTCTCGTCAAAGCCAGTGGGAGGTCTTTGGAAACACCACTGTCCAGCTGGGCGGAATCGCGGCTCCGACTATTCGATATTATGAGGGAAGATTCTATGTGGTGGTCGCATACATCGATGTTGACCATCTGGAGCTCGACTCTCTGATCTTCAATACCACCAATCCATTTCTTGCTGATGCTTGGGGCAAGCCTGTGTTCTTCAATGCTTCAGGAATCGATCCCAGCGTAGCCTGGAATCGGAATGGCACCACGTACCTACAATTTAGCAACACTTCTCCCGCGGGCATTGGACAAAACACCATTGATATTGTGACTGGCAAAACAGGTCCTGCGCCGTGCTTGGCGTGGAACGGCACGGGAAATAGAAGTCCAGAAGGTCCTCACGTATATCACAAGGATGATTGGTACTACCTCATGATTGCCGAAGGAGGGACAGAGCTGAATCATCAGGAAACCATTGCCAGGTCCCGCTCGATCGCTGGGCCGTACACGTCGAACCCAGCGAATCCGATCCTCACCAATGCCAATACCACACAGTACTTCCAGACCGTCGGGCACGCCGATCTTTTCCAAGATGCAGTCGGTAATTGGTGGGGAATGGCGCTGGCTACGCGCTGTGGACCGGAGTACACCTATTATCCAATGGGCCGCGAGAGTGTCTTATTTCCAGTGACGTGGGAGACGGGTGAATGGCCAGTCCTACAACCCGTACGAGGCAAGATGAGCGGACCTCTTCCCATCGTGAATCTCGATGTACCAGGCGCTGGAGACTTCGTCCAGGCAGGGGATGTTCTTGATTTTGCTCCGGAGTCCGTTCTACCACTCCATCTGACTTATTGGCGGTATCCAAAGAAGCAAGCGTACACAATCTCCCCACCTGGTCACCCAAATACTTTGCGCCTGAAGCCCTCGAATCTGAATCTCACTGCCCCTGACGGCTATAACCCGCTTGACGGCCAGACCTTTGTAGCGCGCCGTCAGGTGGACTCACTGTTCACATTCAGTATCGACGTTGACTTCTCACCTTCTGCCCTGGAGGAAGAAGTCGGAGTGTCAGCTTTCCTGAGGCAAGAGCAGCATCTCGATCTTGGTGTTGCTCTTCTCCAGGGCAATGGCTCTGCGAGACCCTCACGACATCTACGCTTCAGAGCAACCAACAATACCCTTTACCTTCCGCCTTCGTTTCTCGCACTCCTCGGCGCAGCGGGAGACGACTCAGCGTTGAGCTCGCTCATCGGCAAGCGAGACGACGGGCTCACAAGAGACACCACCGGTGCACAGGAGACGGAGACAGAGCCTGTAACGGCTGTGGTGCCTGTGCCAAGTGCTTGGGGTAAGAGAAAGATCCGCCTACATATCCAGGCCAGGAACGAAACGCATTTCTCCTTCTCTGCCGAACCAGTGCCCTCTCGCAATGAGTCGATTTCCCTTGGATCGTATCCAACGTCTCTCGTCAGTGGCGGGTTCACTGGAGTGCTCTTGGGCGCGTACGCCACGACGAATGGGGGAGGTGACAATGGGACTGCGGCGTACATCAGCCGATGGAGATATACGCCTCAAGGTCAGATTATTGAGTAGGAGGAGACAACGACGTTGCCGTTGCAGAGATACGGTAGCTGTGTCCATACTTGAACAAGCCTTAGCGCAAGTGGTGAGCGTCGGAGCGACTTCGGCGAAGCTCTGTGGTCGAGAATTCGGCCCCAGAGAATGGGATCGGCACCCCGCGAAAATGACGTCCTGCGGGCGGAAACATTGAAGCTCGGCACAGCTTCTGCCTTCATATCGGTTTCCTTATTCCCGGCGGCTGCGAGCTTCGAGATTCGTCTTCCCAGACTCAGCATGTTTAGCGATTCATTATAATAAGAAGCATAGACACGTCGGACCGTGTAGAATCTTTTGTCTCGCAGTCGTGCGCTTGTTCCTCTTCCTCCCGTGTCATTTCCTCCTTTCGCGTCGACACCAAATCGTCGAATGCTCTGCTGGCACAACACAATGTCCTCGCTTCGCAGCTCTCCAGCAACATCCCTGCTCAAATGTCCCATCCGATGCTCTCCCTCCTCTCGACGCGCCTTCTCCTCGTCACCACTGCGAAGTAGCTACGACGACACAGTCCACAACCTGCGGATCGGCAAGCACACACGAGTCATCTACCAAGGCTTCACAGGACGTGTCGCTACCGGCAATGCAAAAGACAGCTTGGCCTATGGCACAAACATCGTTGGAGGCGTCACGCCTGGAAAGGAGGGAGAGCACATCGGACTGCCTCTGCTTCCTGATCTGAAGAAAGCCAAGGAACAGCTCAAGCCGGATGCTACTGCTGTATTTGTGGCTGCACCGCAGTGTGCCAAAGCTATCGAGGATGCCATAGAAGCGGAGATTCCTTTGATTGTTGCTGTGGCGGAGCATATTCCTGTGCACGATATCATGAGGGTGAGTGATCGATGGTGGTGTAGCAGATGTCGGACTACAGACTGACAAGCGTCCAGGTTGCAAGTATATTGAAGACACAGTCCAAGTCGAGATTGGTCGGCGCAAACGCTCCAGGTATCATTGCCCCCATCGGCTTCTGCCGCATTGGCTTCCAACCTCTACCCACCTTTGCTCCTGGACACATCGGCATTGCCGCGAAATCAGGCACTCTCTCCTACGAAGCCGTTGCGTCCATCACTCGAGCAGGCTTAGGACAGAGCTTATGTATTGGTATGGGAGGCGATATCATCGCCGGGACCAATCTCGTAGACGCTCTCAAAGTGTTCGAAGCCGACCCAGAAACTGAAGGCATCGTTCTTGTTGGCGAGGTCGGAGGTAAAGCAGAAGAGGACGCAGCAGACTGGATCAAAGATTACCTGAAGCGGACGAAGAATCCAAAGCCAATCGCTGCTCTCGTGGGAGGTAAGCATGCGAAGCCAAGCCGCATCATGGGACATGCTGGTGCTTGGGCAGCTCGCGGCGAGCACGACTCGGATCAAAAGTACAGCATCTTGGCTGAGGCCGGTGCAACGATGGTCGATCATCCCGAGAACTTTGGTGGCGTGATGAAGACGCTGTTGTCACAGTCAGGAAGAGATGTGAGCAAGATTCAGGCGAACGTCCAGCAGCAGACACGAGGTTACCATACCATTCGAAGGAGTCCAGCCATGTCGAGGTCACAACAGCGCCCTCAGGCCAGCAGCATAAACCAAAGACAGCAGCAGCAGCATCGAGGACTGTTCATCGCCTCAGAACTCGTTTCAAAACCACTCCAGCCATACCTGAGCAAGATCGAGGGTATGTCAATCTCTCCCGACGAAGCTCCCAAGGACGGCCACTACGTTGGAATCATTGTCGACAGGTCCGAAAGAAGTCCTTGCATTGCAGTAGCCCCTACCGCAGATGCCTCCGCCATCGACGCGCGAGTAAAGCGTTTCCCCTACGACTGGAGGGAAGGTCCATCCGACGCTCTCATCGCCTCAGCCGTCCAATACATGCAACTCGACTCAGCGCCCAACACCGCAAAGCAGCAAGCCTACAAACTGATTTCCTCTCTAGCACAAATGTACAAAGAGAAAGAAGCCATCATCCTCTCTGGCTGCGTCAGTGTAGGCAGCTCTGGAAACCTCAATCTACACCGACCCAGTATAACCCTCATGTTCGACGATTCCGCGTATAGGAGTTCTAAGCGTCAGGAAGACATCCACAGCTTGCGACAGAAAGAGCAAGAGAACCAACTCGAGATCGAAGCCGAGAAGGACGGCATCGTCTACGTCGAACTCGACGACCCTCAGGCCAACATCGGCACCCTCGTCAACGGCGCAGGCCTCGCCATGAACACCGTCGACGCTCTGCGCCTTCACGGCGGCCGCGCCACTAATTTCCTCGACACCGGCGGCAAAGCGACGTCGGAAACGGTCAAGAAATCCTTCGAACTCATCCTGCAAGACCCGCGAGTCAAAGTCATATTCGTGAATATCTTCGGCGGGCTCACGGATGGCGGCATGATTGCCAATGGTATCTTGCTGGCGTTCAAGGAGGTGGACATGAAGAACGTGCCTGTGGTCGTCAGGATAAGAGGGACGAATGAGGAGGTCGGACAGAAGACGATTGCGGAGAGTGGCTTGGGTCTTGATGCTTTTGATAAATTCGAGGATGCCGCGAAGAGGGTTATCGAGATTGCGAACGGCAGATAAGAGGGAAATTTTCCCAGAGCTGGGATCTTTGTACATATAATGGATGGCGGCGCTTTGACGATTGGTGCGAGCGAAGAGAAATCTAGCATTGAGTGTTCGTCTGCAGTGTCTGTCTGGGATGATACTCGTCAATCACATTCCGTGGCATGTCGAGACAAGAAGTGAAGTGAGAAGAGATACGGTACTCAACAGAAAAAATGTGAAGCTTTTCAATAGACGCCGAGCTTAAGTCATCAGCAACATGAATGCAGTACTGCCACCGGTGACGCCAGAGCGCCGTGAGCTGAGGACTTGTGCCCAGCCGGCAGGGATTTCCTGCACACTTCTCTGCCCTCCTCCCGTCCCAAACGTAACTCGTAGACTGCATATTGTGGTGCCAGGTGCTACCAGCTCCAGGTGTTTTTGTCTCGTCGCGAAGCGCGGGACTGCGGATCACGATCACCAGGAGCCACCGATCTGTTCTTGATGGACCTCAAGAGTGTCTCCGTCTGCCATCTCGAGCTGTGTGAGATTGTATATCAGCCACTAGCCGTCTCACGTCACGCGTCTTTCCATCTTACCGTGTCTGGTGTGTCCGAAGCTGTGACTCGTTGACCGTCGAACAGGAAGCGCACGCTCTGTGCCGATTTGCCCTGCCTCTCGCAAAAAGCATCCATAAGCTTCTTAAGTTGAGTGGTGCGCTTGATCTTAAAGAAGACCTCGTTGTTGTTGTCCGTCACCTTGATGTTCAAGTGTTCCGAAGTTTGTGGCTGATCTTCAGATCTGTCGCCAGGTGGGGTGCCGTTATCCGCCATGGTATCGTGTGGGTTGATGTGTTGTAGGAGAGGGCTGTTATGCTGATCGGCTGGAGACGTGAAGGCAAGGTTGAAGGTCGCAAATCGAAGTGCGACGGACGCTTTTACAGCACGTTTGGATGACTAAGAGTCATGAGTGAGCATTCACATGCGTCGACAGAAAGTGATGCGAACTGGAAGAGGGTCAGCGACAAGAGTCTACTTGTTCGCGGCGCGAGATCTTGAGACCTGAGATCTGTGGATGGGGAGCGATGGAGCGATGCGCCTTTCGTAGTGAGACTTGCCTTACAATGTGCGGTGCTTTTGCGTTCTCGTGGGCAACAGGGTGTGAGTGAAGGCGACGTGTCGAAGGCAAAGGAGAGAAAGGCGTCGAAGAGTGGGAGGGTTGAGGTTCAGTGGGGTCGTTCCTTCTTATACTCCTTGGGTGGCGCTAGCAGCTGAGGCAAGAGCCAAACTCCAAACCCATCACAAGACAATCCCTCCCTCTAAAAGCGTCGCAAGCTTCCACCATACCTTTTGTCTATACCCAGCACCTACTTGCTGAGCCAGCCATCGTAGCACTCGATCATCACAGTACCGACGATGGCAAGTACAAGCTTCAGAAGGAAACATGCCACTGTATCCGCTGACGGAAGCAATTCGAAGGCCAAGCCAGAGGAAGGTCTCAAGAGCGACCCGCCTTGCCATCCTCTCGCATGTGCAATTCAGGGTAGGGACCACCGCTAGCATATGGGCGCAGCATACAGGCAATGCCAGGCTGATAAGTCCTTCGTGTAGACTGTATACAGAAGAACAACTACAAGGAGGAAAAGTGCCAGAAGCAGGTATCCCGCATGGCAGCACGTAAAGCCTCCAGCGTGCTTGCTGACCCAGATAGATCGATGCGCTGTACGAATGCTGCAATTCCTTCTATCGGAAGGAGGGCGATGATGCATCAACCGTCAGCTGTCCCAAGGCAGGTCTGCTGCGGTACGTCTCTTCCGCCTCCATCTGGCACGATGCACTGACTCGCGTGCGCATACAGGCTCAAGATGAAGCAGAGAGCAGGAGTCAGATGATCTCAAGGTCCATGCACTGGCCTTTATTAGGCATGCATTCTACATAGGCGGGTACTGGAGACGGTGGTAGAGGTTGTCGAGGTGGTCGAGGTGGTGTCACGCCCTGTTCCAGTCTTGCATCCCCTCGAGGGTCGGAGCGAAGGTGAGGAAGAGAGCGTAGATCGATCTTAGGCTACCGGAGCACGCAAGGAGGCCTTATAGACCTGAACAAACACTGATCGTTCGCTCCGAGACTCTAATGGCGGCCTGGTTTTAGACATTGTTGGAGAAAGAAAAGAGAGTGGAAGAAGTCGCGTCTGATAAATTTGGTGAAACGTGCTGTCCACCTGACATCTCAAAAGCTGTGGGACGCTCCTGCTGCTACCAAAAGTCGTGTCTTCCTATGGCTGGTTTGGCTGGACATCAGACTACAACCCTCATTCTCTATCACTTGCAGACTAAATCTTGCAGTCCTTCAAAGACTATTCACCCAGGCCGGTTGAAGAACCAGCAATCATCGCCATGGCTCGTAAAATCATCATTGACACCGATCCAGTAAGTCAACATCGCCCCTATCCTTTTCTTCCAAACCATTCGCTGACCTGCCGCAAGGGAGTCGACGACATCCTTGCAATTCTGCTCGCCCTCTCCGCATTTCCAGAGGAACTCGAAGTTCTGCTTCTCTCCGTGACATACGGCAACATCGATGTGCAAAACTGTCTCCGAAACGTCGTCTCTCTCTTCCATCATGTCGAGCAAGAGATCGACTGGCGAAAGGCACGGAACCTTGATCCAGGCTTTGCTGCACTCAGGACGTCGAAGCCTGTGGTTGCTATTGGGCCGTCAAATCCGCTGAGCGATCAGATCCTGATGGCGGACTTCTTCCGTAAGTCCAAGTGAGGCGTTCGAATTGCTGCATAATGCTGATGTGTTCAAGACGGCAGAGATGGACTGGGAGGTATTCATGAAACTCATCCCCATATGACACCTGCGGAGACCTGGAGGGAGCTCTTCCAACACGCCGAGGAGTCGACAGATCCTGCAGAGCACGAAGTGGCCGAGGAGCTGCAGAACAAGGATTCGCTATTCATCCCATCGAAAGCCTCTGCCAGCGATGAGATCTTGCGTCTGCTGCGAGAGAATGAGCCAGACACTATCACTATCGTCGCTATTGGACCGTTGACTAATTTGGCATTGACGGCCGCGGCGGATCCGGAGACCTTTCTCAGAACTAAAGAGGTTGTTGTGATGGGCGGTGCTATCACCGAACCTGGCAATGTAAGTTCTCCCTTCACTGAGATCTCTACGGACTCTTTCCCTGGAGGAACCTCCTTTCCGTTTAGTCAAGCAACCTCCAGGCTATGTTAGAAACATGCTGAACCATCGAAACCAGATCACGCCTGTGGCAGAGGTGAGCTATTCTAATCGCTTCCCTTCTCTTCGATCGCCACTAACAACAATGAACCAGTTCAACACCTTCGCAGATGCCGTCGCAGCAGCTCGTGTCTACGCTCTTTCATCCCTAACTCCAGCCTCCACCATGCCTCCCACCCCAACCTCCCCCCCAGGCGTGCAAAATCCCGACCCACCACCGCCCTCCCTCTCTCCCTACCCGACACACCTCTCCCGGCAGCTCAAATGCACCCTCTTCCCCCTCGACATAACCCACCGCCACGAACTCACGCGCGGCGCCTTTCTCAAAACAACCCAGTCCCTGCTCACCCATAAGTCCCCCCTTGCCTCCTGGATCTCAGCATTCATGACCTCCACCTTCGCCAAGATCGAGTCTCTGCAAGCGGACGTATCCGGCGACGCTGTCGCCCTCCAGCTCCACGACCCGCTCTGTATCTGGTACTGCATGACTCCTCCCTCCGAATGGAAATCGATAGAAGACGAAGACCTCCGCGTCGAAACGTCGGGTCAGTGGACGCGAGGCATGTGCGTGGTCGACAGACGAACGAGGAAGAAGCGAGAAGAAGGAGACGACGGGGAGAGAGCGGGAGACACGGGGAACTGGTTGAGTAGGAAGAGTGGGAATCGTCTGAGGCGGTGCGTGGGAAGTCCCGGAGAGGACTTATTTGCTTCTTTCATGCTGAAGCGAATCTTCGCCCTGTAAACTGAGCTGCCGAGAGACAGATCGCGGCTTCGCTTTTCCCTCGCAACAATGAAACAGTGCCCATCACTGTCTCGCAAAAGGCTCGTTGTTTTCCGAGGCTTCGAAATTCCCACACAGTCTATGGACGTATGAAAGCTCTCTGCCCCAGCCATGCTAGCACCGGTCGTTGTCCACATAAATTACATTCAGTAAAAGACCTGCTCACCCGCTCTTTCACACGGCCTTAGAGAGCAAAGCTCCGAAATGGATACAGTACCTCTTCTCCATAAGTTCGGCCATCTCAAAACCACAAATCGCTAACATATGCTCGCTCACATCATGGAGTGCTTCCTTTGCTTTCATTCCCTTGCCATCTGCCACAGAAAGAGACAAAATGAAAAAAATAGGTCGTGCCAAGGGCAGAAGTACCGGCTCCTGTCTCTTGGTCCGCTGCAGCATTACAGTCTCAACTCATTCAGAATCTTCTGCGCCATGTTCTTGTATTGCCAAGTCCCACCCTCGACCTTTTTGAATTGAATACCATGCAAGCTCAGAAGCGGCACCTTGACGAGCACAATCTCAAATCGCAAGTTCATATTGCCGCCCAGATCGGATTGCACATGTGTACTGGTCTCACCTGCAGGTCGCGAGGTCGCGGGTCCGGGGTAGTAGGAGGTGGGCGGGTCTTCTTCGGAGTCGTCTTCAGAGTTGGTGTAACTTGCTTTCGGACGAGGCGAAGAGTGTGGTTGTGATTGAGCGTCACGTTCGCCGTTCATGCGATCGCGAATGCCTCCGAAACTGATCTTTCTCCTGTGCGAGTTTTCGCTAGGAGGACTCATCGATTGGCCTCCAGATGGCGCGACTTCGTCTGCAGGAGGCTGTGACAAAATGCTCGGCGAGTGTTTACAGCTGAATCCACCCTTGATCTCTCTATACTCGACACCGAGTTCCTTCAGCACTCTGATGATATCTCCTCGGATGACGCTGAGCGGTCGACTACTGGTCGTCGAAACACTGAAGAGTCCCTTCAGATATACTGGCTTTATGCCGAGCGTGCTACCATTATCAGTCTTTTCGTTGTCGACTTCTTCGTCTAGCATCTCTTGGTCGGTCTCCTCGGGAACATCGGCAGTAGCCAGGGTGTCGTGTCTGATGGACCGCCGCTGTTGCATGCTCTCTCGTCTTGAATGTCCCATAGACCGCGCTCGATTACCGAAGGCTGGCGTCACTCGCGTGGACTCAGACTCAGAGGCAACATCCTTATTGCTACTGCCCTGGTCGAAAGCCACATTGCGGTCAGTGGCACCTGCTGAGGCGACTGCCTGTCGTGCTGACGAGCCTTCCGACACTCCGCGCCTGGTCAAGCGCCTTCTTATGTCGCTCGAATTGACGCTCACCGATCTACCAAGCCCATAGGAGCGCTTGCGTTCGTTGGTTGCATCTTGCATTGGCGGTGGTGTCAGCAAATCACTTCGCTTGTTGGCCGCTGTCTCCGATCCTGTCGTATCTCTGGTTTGGCTCGAACCTCTGGTGCGTCGCACGCTGTAACTTTTTCTGGGAGGCTCGCCTGTGTTGTACGATGCTAATGTAGAGGGCGGGTGGCTAGGCCGTTCACCCTTTTCACGCTTGCTGAAGCGCCTCAATAGGCCTGCCGCCGTGCTCTCCCTCTTCGCGTGCGCCGAAGACCTCTCTGACGGCTCCACAATGGTAGGATGCGCGGCTGTGTTCAGACCAATCTTCTTCACTTCTTGAGCAACCTCATCCTCGCCGTGGGTTCTCGCTCGGGGTCGCGATCGTCCGCCAGTCGGCTTCTCGCCTGCCATCTCATGTCTTGACATGTTGGTGTATGCTGCTTCAGGCGCTGGCAGGTCTGGCAATTGCAATGCCTTTTCCCCTGGGCTTGTCGGCAAAGCCAGGGCGCCTGGATTCTTCTCTCTGGCCTCCCTTTCTTGCTTCTCCAACGCAAGGTAGTATACTGATATCAGAGGATGAAACGCGTTCACAGGATCGGATCCGAGTTGTATAGCTTCGCTCGATGGGGTATTGAGGGTGTCACGACTGGTCGTAGAGCTTCTTCGCTTGTAGAAACTAAAGACACCTCGCTTTTGATCCACTTCAGATGGCTGCTGATACCGTTGTCGCTCCTGCAGACGAAGTGCTCGCTGGTAATCTTCAGACTCAATGACCTTGGTCAATTGTGAGGTGATGGTCTCGGCATCTCCGAAATCAAATCCAGTCATTTTGTCAATAACAGCTTTGTCGAGTGGAAGCTGTAGCGGTTTGCGCACAGGCAGATAGTTCTCTGGTGGTCCACTGAAGCCTTTGGTCATCCATGGATGGGTCATGATCTCGTGGAGTGTCGCACGTTCGCTGGGATTGGTTGTGAGCATGCGAGCGATCAGGCCACGACATTCTAGATAAATCAGCTCGGTTCGCTTCGTGTGGTACAGTGTCACTAACCTGGACTCAGCCAAGGAGGATAATCGACTGCGCCTTTCTTAATCTTGGCGTGAAGCTGTGGCATGCTCTGGTCATCAAAAGGCACTTTCCCGCACACCAGCACGTAAAGCACGATGCCGAAACTCCATACATCCACCTCCGGTCCCGTGTACTGTTTGGCTTGTAGGAGCTCGGGGGCGGCGAAGTACAGACTGCCACAGAATGTCTTGAGGTGACTCCGCGGACTGAATAGATTCGAAAGACCGAAGTCGATGATCTTAATATCCCCAGTCTTGCTGATCAGGATATTCTCAATCTTCAGGTCGCGATGGACGATGCTGTTGCGATGGCAATAGTCCAAAGCACTCGCGATCTGGCGGCCGAACTTGCGGGCTTGCTTCTCCTTTAGCCGTCCATGGCTGATAATATAGTCCAGCATCTGCCCGCCGTTGACGTACTCGAAGAGCATGTACCAGTGGTAGTTCGTTCGCAATACATCGCGCATCCCGCATATGTATGGATGGTCGACAAGCGTGACAATGGCAGCCTCTCGAGCAGTACGTATCTCCTTGCTATGGTCGGCACGGTCGCGTTCCTGCTGGGTACGATGTTCGGTCTCTGTGCTCTGTCTGGGAACGATCTTGACTGCGACTTGTTCGCTCGTCTCCTTGTTTCGCGCCAGTTTGACCTTACCCATGCTCCCCGCACCAATGGTCTTGCCCAGTTCCCAATGCCCGGTCTGTGCATCTATCGTGGTTCTTCTCCTCAGCTGTGGTGTGTTTGGAACTTGCCGGCTCTCAGAAGGTGCGGGTGTGGGCTGATCAGAGTACCGCGAATGTGTGCGAGCATGGCTGTTGGGCGTCCGCATACTGTCTGTCCTGGGAGGCAGGGGGCTCGAGCCATTCCCAGCGTGGTCTCGGGCCTCAGCTCTGCGCGAGTTACTCTCCGGACGGGCGAGATTGGTTTGCTCGAAGTCATGGCGAGCGACCGTCTCGAGGTTAGACGAGGGCTGACGGGCGTGGGCTGACGAGGGGACCTGCTGCTGCGAGGTGGATTGGGACATGCGTGGGGAGGAAGGCGCAGGTGCGCGGTGGGAGGTGCTGGCGGCGCGGTGAGGTCGGTCGGTCTGAGGAGAGTACTGGTGCGGTGCACGACGGCTGGACTGGGTGCGGGTGGGCAGTGAGGGGGGCGTCGAGGCTGACATGACCGGCCGGAGCAGTGCTGCTGCTTCTGCTGCTTCTGCTGCTTCTGCTGGAGGAGACACCTGGACACAGCACAGAGAGTGGTATTGGGACGTGCGTTGGCTGCGCGTCGAGCTGTTGCAAGCGGCGCGAATGAAGCGTAATGTTTCCCCCTCGCTTCCGTAGCCCAGTGCGAGGTTGGTCTGGCGATGGTGGTGGTACTGGTGGTGGTGGTGGTAGTGGCAGGTCGGAAGCAAGGAGACAGCCGGCTGCAGGGACGCGAGGTCCTAGTATGGCATCTTCGCAGAGTGCCCTTAGATGTGCGAGGGAGGTACAGTACTAGTAGGAGGAGTTGCAGTAGTAGAGTATACAATACAATAGGTAGGCTAGTGACCGGGCGGTCGTCGCGTGGGATCAGCTTAGCCTACACCACACGACACTACTACCCTATCAATAGTACCTGCGTGCTCTCCAATCTAAACTTCCCTCCATCGTGCTAGCTTGGTTTCCTCCTCCACTACACGCTACTTTTCATAGTCCTCTATTCACATGCTTCTCTCCCCTCAGCTTGGCCGCACATGCATCGCCATCATCCTGCAAACCGAAGGCACATATGACGTCTTCCATGTGAAGAGCTGACACACTGTAAGTCCGCCTGGCACTGTCCACGTGAGGAGGCTTGTCTCAATACAATACTGGCCATGATCACAGACTAAGTCATGGCCTCCAAGCGAACCAGGGCTGCATTCGAGTCTGATCCCGCCCAACCGCCTCATCACGCTGCCTATGCCATCTACGGCACTCCCTTACCGGCTTACGATCCCGAAGCCCGCGATGATGGCTCTTACGTCCCTGTATGGAAGCAAGAAGTGACCGATGAGCGCGGCAGGAAGCGTCTGCATGGCGCCTTTACTGGAGGATGGAGTGCTGGCTACTTCAACTCTGTCGGCTCCAAAGAAGGGTGGACCCCAAGCACGTTTGTCTCGTCTCGCTCCAATCGTGCGCAAGCCTCGAAAGATGGCAAGCTACAAGGTCAGAAGCCCGAGGATTTTATGGACGACGAAGATCTTGCAGAGCAGGCAGAATCGCAGAAGATCGAGACTCAGAATGCATTCGCCGGGCTGGGCAGCGGAGGAGGCAATATTGATAGCAAAGGCATGTTCTCCGATCTCTTCAAGACTACTGGCGAGACGAAGGGCATCAAGCTCTTGCAGCGCATGGGATGGCGACAAGGTCAGGGCATAGGACCAAAGGTTCGGAGGCAAGCTCAAGGAGACAAGACTGGCGAGAGTCATCTTTTCGCACCCGAGAACACCCGTATGATCAACTTTGCCAGAAAGACTGACAGAAAGGGACTTGGCCATTCTGGTGAAGGTAGGCTTGATGTTTCTGCTGGTCGTGAAAACGCCCAGGACGACGACGATGAAGATAGTGGCGAGGATGCTCGTATTCTCCGCACTAATCGATCCAAGATTGCCATCAAATCTAAAGCTCTGAAGAAATCCGGATTTGGAGTTGGCGTGTTGAACGATGACGGTTCCGACGATGATGATCCGTACGCCGTGGGTCCACGCATCAGCTACAGTCGAATCATTGGCGGCGACAAGAAGAAAAAGAAAGGAGGTCTACTTGCCAGCAATACGAGCTCAACCGTGGTCAAACCATCGGCAACTGCGAAAAAGCTCTTCCAGAGAGCTACCAATCTTGCAAACTTCCGAAAGTGTCATGATGGACGATTACCCCTCGATGGCTTCGTGCTGGCAACAGCTGCATTGACACTATCAGACGAACCGAAATATACGCCGCCGGAAGTCCCTGTAAATTGGAAGCCCGCGAAACGATGGTCCTCTGGTAATGCGCAACCCTCCACTTATCAATCGACTGCCGATGCCGCCAGAGCCTCGAACATGGATGCAGGTTCTCGCGCAGCCCTTCTAGGCGAACAACAGCTTCCCGGCAAGTCCATCTTCGATTTCCTCAAACCAGAAGCCAGAGACCGTCTGGCCGCCGCCAGCGGCAAAACAAACCTCCCCCCTGCTCTCGGCGAGGGTGCACCAGTAGGCTTCGAGCAAAGCGAAGCAAACAAGCGTCGTACACTGTGGGATCTTGTTCCACCGCTGAGCAAAGAAACAGCCGCTGCGGCTTTACAGCGCGGCACAACAGGCTGGATGCCATACGCCGAAGATAATGACAAGCGCGCACGATACAAGTATTTCCTTGGGCTACACGCTGGCTTGCAATCAAGTTTACCAGAACGACCGAAGACTCTTTCTCTGGAAGAATGGAGTAAGGAGATGCGTGAGTTCGCCGAGGCCGCGGAGATTTTCAAGCCTGTCTCTGGACTTATGGCTAGCCGCTTTACGTCCTCTACTTCTGAGGGGCCAAAGATCGCCTCGGACGCCCCTGATGAGCAGTCCAAGGCTCCAATGAAAGAGGGCGACTCTGCCGGGAAGGCTGCGAAAATGGGTATGTACGGCGCTCTGACGAGGTCTCGTCAGCCTTTCTATCCGACGAGACTTTTGTGTAAGAGGTTCAATGTGAGACCGCCTCCGAACGTCGCTGCAGGGAGCCGTGAGGACGGTCAATCTGTTGTGGATGAGAATCGGAGGCTGGATATTGTTAGCAATGCTAGTCTGGATCGCATGATGAGCGAGGCTAGTTTTGCGAATAGGCCAACAGGATCAGGTTTCGTTTCCGGCGGGCTGGCGGGCGGGACAGAACAATCTACTATTGATGGCAGACAAAAGGCTGCAGAAGTGGATGTCGAGAAGAACAATGCTTTGGAAGGGGAGAAGGCCGGACAGGAGCTCTTCAAAGCTATCTTCGGTAGCGACGAAGATGAATAAGCACGACGCTGGCGACCAGGTTCTTGGGTGGTGGGAAGACTCCCTTTCGAAGTCTTTCGGCCTGCGGGGATAGAACAGCACACCGAGTGCGTTGGCACTGTGACGAAAGCAGTAGCCTGTTCGTCTAGGTCTTCTGCTGCGGATATAGCTTCGGTCATATCATTGAAGCCACTCCTCAACCCAAGTCTGGCGTTTTAAGTCCACGTCGTCTCTTCGAATCTCGATCGATCGCAGGGCCTGTGCCATTTCGGTTGGGATTGCCTTCTGGGCAAGAAGGCTGACAGGATCAGTCCTTGTCATTTTCGAGTTCATGCATAGAAACCGGCTTGGCCCCAGATTCGAAGTCTTGCGACGGTCCTGGGGCGTACACAAGCAGAGATGGTGAGCGATTGGCAAAGCAGTGTCAGAGCCAGAGTGCGGTATGACCGTGATGCGTGTAAACAGCCACCGAAACAGCTGGAGGCCAAGGCAGAATTATTGGACTTCCTTATAACGATCACGCGTCGTGCTGCTTCAAGCGGGCTCCCTCGACCAACATGAGTCTCGCTTACTCGCCTTCGTCCGCATCAGTAAATAGGTCTCTGCCACCTTGTGTGCTATGAGACCGACCAAGTGGAGTCAAATTGTTCGAAAATACGCTACAGGACGGAATTCCAATGTGACTTGCAGGGGTGAGTTAGATCTCGAAACATGTCTAAGGCTTCGCTGATTTTCCAAGGCTCAAGGATCAGTCGGTCTCGGAAGAAGGAGTTCTGCCTGTCAAGGCCTGTCTCATCGAGCTAGCAAAAGTCTGGGAAGAGGCAGGCTGTGCTGGCAAGTGTCCAATCGAATTCACTCAAGAAGAAGTGGTCAAGCATGAGCGCGAGTTTGAAGACGACTCAACATTCCATCGCGTTCGGGCTATTGCTCGTGAATGATTGGGCACAGATTCAGAAGGATGGATACCACCTGGAATCGACATCAAAGCCAAGCGGCAACAGAATCAGGAGTTGCTGCAATTGATGATGGAACGAAGTGCGGAATATGGCAGGACTCCGGACGGCGTGCGCGAGATATGGCCATTCTGATGGAAACTCTGCGAACCTCTATGCATATCATCCTTGTCCCTGTCTCTTTCACCACAGAAAGCTCGCACATCAGTCGAGCAAAGAACGTTTCCGCAACGTGCTTTTCCTGCTTCGATTGTGATATATTCCAGTACCAAACCCACTGATATCCCATGTAGGGCACTTTGGGGAATTCTGTCATGTCGAGCCTGCGTTGCTATTGCGTCGCACAAATCGTCGAAGAAGCGACAGCCACCATACTAACAACGTTGCAGCGCTCGCAACCTTCACTAGACTCAAAAGTACAGACTCTGAGCGATCTTTTCAAGGAACCTCCCCTTCCATTCACAATGTCACTCTGTATCAGACATTATCGACACAACTATGTACAAACTCAACCTCTCCTTCTTCCCCTTGATCCACTCCTTTCCATCCATCCCATCCCATCCATCCATCTAGGAGAAAAACATACAGACAGTCCGGTCTAGTCTGCGTGGTATGCGCGACGAAACAAGCAAAGCAGGCAAAAAGAATCAAAAGCTATGGTATCTCATGTGCCAGGGGTGTCTCTGTACTTCCATTTCATCGTCAAGAGGCAGCAGACAGCAGTAGCCCGCACCAAAAGGGTTCGAACGAAGAAGTGTTGAATATATAGCATTGCTCGCCTCAAACGATACGGTCAGGCCTTGCTCCTTGTGCCATATTATGACGGTTAAAGGCGCAGCGGAGAATCGCTCAAGCTCAAAATGGCAGTGCGAGCAAAAGTTATGTCGGGTGTGGTAAAAAAAATTGGCGATGGGTGCCGTACCTGGATACTTTACACAAATCAAACTTGAAGAAGTGAAATTTCGCGTCGTCGTAAGGCATTAGCTTGGCGGGACTCATTACTGATTCTTATTCAGCTCAAGGTTCAGCCAGCTCATGTCCTGGTTGATATTCGACTGTCGTTGAGCGCCAGGTGCAGACGTTCCGACAGGTGCCACCGGTGGCGATGACTTAGTATCCTTCTTAGGAGTAGTCTCGAAGTCCTTCATGCCGGGGAAGACAGTGACATTCGATGCAGTGCTATCGCGAGCTTGTTCCGCCCTGGCCGCTGGCATTACCGGTGAAGCCCACGACGCGGACGGACCGGCCGCATGGCTCATCTTTGGAGGCTTGGGAGGCCGTTGGTAACTTGTCCCAGCACCGGGGAAGAAGCCGGCCCCTTTGCCTCGCGATGGCTTCTTATCTGCCGGATCGTAGACGCTGTTGGTATATGTACTGCTGGTGGGTCGCTCGTTGAGATGATCTTTGAAGTTGCCCACACCACCACTCATCGGTGTCCACGGTACTTGTGCCTCGTAAAAGTCACTTGACACTGTGCTGCCCAGAGTCGAACGGTTGCCGTAGGAGCTGATGCTGGTGGCCTGCGACTTCCTAGGATTGGCAGCGTCATCAATCACTGCTCGCTGGGCGTCTGGAATATCAATACTGTCTCCAACACGAGCGCTATGTTCTCGAGAGTCAGAAACCACGGGCGAGCCTTGCACTACATGTGAAAGGCGCTGTCCATCAACAGTCTTGCCAAAATCGATGTCGAGCGGCGGCACCAATGCAGACGAAGGTATCCGCGAGCCTTGGGATTGCGTGCCATCATTTCCGCGCTCGTCGGTAGAGTACTGCGAGCCGACACTCAAGGTGTTGGGCTTTACATACACTGAGGGTATATGCGAGAGTCCATTAGGTCCTGTGGGTGCACTGGTGGCGAAATACTTGGACCAGCCTGAGCTCCGTTTGCGCTCCGTCCTCGTCTCCTTGTCAAGCGATGTCCCGTAAGCGGCGACGCCCGGAACAGCAAGCATAGATCCTTGACGATTAGGCGTCTTATCGCCGATATCCATCATCTCCACGTTCTCGCTGGGTACCAGGTTCCCCTGTCGGTCCTTAACCAAGTGGGTGGTGCTCTCGAAGCTTCCCTTGGCAGAGTGGTGGGCACCGCCAGCGTATGGCTTACTACCACGGTTATTGTTACCGAATTTACCGGCGATGATAGCGAGTGAGCTATGCGAGTTGTGGTTCGTGCTGTACGGATTATTTGGGGGCTCAAGTTCCAGGTTAGAGCCTCCTGCCTCCTTCATGAATGAGGCACCACGGTCCTGGAAGCTCATACGCTCATCACGACCGACGTCGTTTTTCTCTTCGAGATAGCCGTCGGCCTTCCTCGCTTTCAGCTTGCGCCACCTCAAGTACAACAAGATCAGGATGAACACAGCAGCGATGCCGCAGAGCGTACCGAGTGTGATACCTAGCGTCCTCATGGTTCTATCGTGTGCGCTTCCATTTCCGAGAACAGGTGGAACTGAATCGCTAGGTGTGGGTACAGCCTCCGTGGGCGTCGCGGCGATGGGTGTACTTGTCGAGCTTGGTATTAGTGGCTGCTGCTGTTTGCTGTCGAAGAACTTCGACGCATCGATCCAGGCGTTATCGTTCTGGTCGAAGAGAGCGACAGGAGCGTCGGCATTGCCTCCCGCCATGACCACGGTGCCATCCAAGCTCTGTGATATCGAGCAGTCTGTCCTGGTGGACGTCGGGGCGTCAGAGCTGTTGTATGATGGCCAGTTGTCCAGAGTCAGGTCCCGCTTGCGCGAACTTGATGTGGAAGAGCTGTTGTTGCCACCAACAGTGACACCAGTAGCCGCGACACTGCCATCAGCGCCCACTAGCACAATGCCTTCTACTGTGTTTGGCGACACGTGCATCTGATACACCTGCAGTACCTTGCTGCCATCAGAGCCATCGATGATGACCGCCCGAGAAGCATCATTCAATGGCTCTGTCAGGTTCGTTCCAAATTGTGTCCAGCCTTCCTCTGGTCCAAACAGCCACACGTCCGTGTTTGTGTCTGTGCCTCCTACCATGACCGCATGACTGCTGTTCCAAGGCGTCAATATCGCGTTGTTTGTTGGTGGCGCATCAGAAGTGAACGAATTGATCACATATGGCGGCTGCGTCGATAAAAGGAAAGTTTGCGAAGACAATACTGATGGCGCACTCGGTTGTGAGCCGCCATAGACCAGTATGGATTGTGAATCATTCAGGTATGTGACGCTGTGGTTGGTTCTCGACTGCAGCACGTCCACCAAGGGGTAGAGTGTTTCCCACGAATCGTTTCCGAAGAAGTATCGCTGTAGACCGACGAATCCATCGGTATCGGTGTCGCCTCCCACGACATATAGCGCGGCACTGGACTCGTCGCCGGTGGGGACGACCTTAGCACAGGCTGGGTTCGACACGGACTGGCCGTTCGATACTTCAGACCAGGTCGCATTCTTCTTCAAAGGCAGCGACTGAAACTTGTCTGCATCGTAGACGTAGAGAACATCGCCATCGATGGCCGCGCAGTGTCCCTTCAGCGGTGTCGAGGGCTGAGGGACCGACATATGGGCGCTGAGTCGCTTGGCAGCTCAGCGCCGAAGAGTGTGTGTTGAGGACCAGCTGGGAATGTAGGCGAATGAATGCTCAAGTCACCGGACTGAGCGCGATCGCTGCTCTCTGAGCATAAGAAGGCGTTTATGGAAAGCTCTGTGGTACCAGGCAAGTTCGTTCCCGACTCTTGCGATGCTCCTCCCGTCCAACTCTTTTTCCTTCGGCAAGCCGAGCTTACTTGTTTCTCCCACTTCCCTGCAGCAAAGTCGTCGTTGACTCTCTTATTCTTTGATCGGCGGTGATGTGATGCGAGTTGTGGAGGCTGTCGAAGGAGGGTCGGCGCAGTCGATGCAGCAGGTGCACCGGTTGCGAGCGTGAATGCAAGATCCGAGTCAGTCTCGGGCGGCGAAGACAGCGGTGGGTGGTTGCGAGTCGTGCGTGAACTTGAAAGGGTCTCGGGGACTGTGTGACGAGCGAGCGACAGAAGGTGAAACGCCAGACGTAGATTGAGGGCTGGCAGACGAGTGAGCGTGGGTGGCAGGTGAGGCCAAGGGATTGAATGTCCAGAAGCAAACGAGCGACGAGTAAGTTATGGTATGCGAGGGCGAAAAGAAAAGAGTCCAGACAGGCCAGGGACGAGGTCAACTCTGCAGGACCACTCCGCTCCGCGCAGGTCCGTCGGCCAGCAGCAAGGCGTCGCTGGCGGTGGGCGATGCGGTGCGGTGTGGGCGACGATGGGATGGGGAAGGTGAAGGGGGAGGCACGCGCGACTGAAGCACGAAGCACGACGACGACGGCGACGACGGCGACGCTCAGCAGCAAACGATCGTGATGGCGTGGTGATGGGCTGCTCGCTAGACTCAAGAGCCGTTGCCGTAGTCCAGGAGAGGTGCAAAAAGCGTGACTCGCAAGCTCCTTAGCCCCATCCCGCAGCAGCCCAAAAGGCATTGGGCGGTTGGCCGGGAAAAGGGGTAGAGCACTGTACCGTGTCTGCTGCGCGTCCGACCTGCATCGTCCGGTTGCATTCATCATATTCGATCATGACACGGTAGTATAACAGAGTCTATATCAGCTACCGTCTCTGTCGCTGCCCTTTCGGTCGGATTGCTGCTGCTGCTGAGGTCGTGAACCGTAGTTCTCTGCTAAACTTAGCCAAAGACATGGACTAGCATGCCACCCGCGGAGTAGGCATCCTGCCCTCCCTGTCACCTCACCACACCGTCTCTGGTCTCTGATCTTAGGACACACAACAACGACATTATCAAGCATTGCCACCTACACCCGTCGGCTCAATATCTGCAAGGCCTCATGGACAGTGCCGTGTCTGCAGCCATTCTTAGCAGCGGCAAAGGTGAAGTTGAACATGCGGCTAGAAGGCGCCCATCTGCAGGAACGAATCCTCCCACGCTCCCGATCCATGCTAGCTCGCAGTTTCGAAACGAGCCATCACTGCTGCCCTGCCGGCTCCCCAAACTGTAAAGTCCCGCGACCCAAAAACGCAAACACTGCTTCTTTTCCGGAAGGCATGCAGTGGTACAGAACACGACTACGAAGATGCTGAGTACGGGCTGATTGGAGACGGGTTCTGCCATACGGGCTTCTCGCGAGTCACGAGGCTTGACGATGCAGCATTACGAAGGCCTGCTGCCTGCTGCCTGCAGGCTGCTCTGGCGGTCGCTGGCAGGTCGCCGGCATGTCTGGTGTTCCGGAGCAGCTGACCAACCAGCGCACTCTTGCCCTGCTATCACACCCGACTCGAAGCCAGGCGCTGCTCTGATGCTGCTGCTGCTGCTGCCGCTGTCTATTGAATAGCTGTATACTATCAACCCGACCACTCGCCATGGTCGCCTTCGCGCCCAGCATCCAGATACAGTGCCCTTTCCGGAGAGCCTTTGATGGCGGGTGACGTTCGGACGGTCCCTCTTGTCACGTCTGAGAAGACTGGTTATGGGACGGATAGACCTTCACGCTCACGCGGGCACTGAGTTCGTCACATCCACAAAAGATTCCCACTGGCGAAGCGCTTCGCCGCTCTTGACGCTCCATCTCGCTCGTCGCAAGCCTTCTTTCCAGCGCAGACCGCCGGGCCCTCTTTCTTTGATCACTTTGCCGTCATCACCAGGTCCCATATTGCTCTCGTCAGCTTCACAAATGCCACTGGCGGCCAGCAGAGCAGCTGTGTTGATCAATACGAAATGGAGGACTGGGTCGTCGTCTGATCGTTCGTTTCGCAATATTTGCATGAGGATTTGAGCATTGTCGCTTGGCCCCTTTCCTCCATGCACGTCGTCCAGTGGATGCCGTGGCAGATCGAAATCTTCAGGACTCAATGTGAATTTGGTGACCTTCACTTGCTTGTTGTCATCGCCATGTGAAACGTGCGTTTCGTGAATATACCAGCAGTGGGTTGGACCAGCGCACGAGATTTCGTCCAGATTCTCATCGCCACATACAACCAGGGCCTTCTTCGATCCGCTCAATCGAAGCGCATCTGCAAAATCCTGTCCGACCTCTTTCTTCGCAACGCCGAGGATGCGACACTCCACGAGGCCAGAATCATGGAGAGGATTGGCTAAAGGTCCGAGCAAGTTGAAAATGGTTCGGACAGGTACTTCCCTTCGGATCGCGGCGGAGTATTTCATTCCTGGATGCCATTCGCGAGCGTACAAGAAGGCGTAGTTGGTCTTGGCGTAGATTTGTGGTAAGTTGCCTGCTGTCGTTGCTGCAATTACAGGTGGCTTTGGCGCGTGTTGTAATAGATCCGCCGAGCCTGAGAGCGAAGTTGACGAGTTGTTGCCGTGCTTTGCCATCATCAACAGTGCCGATGCAAGAATGGACGAGGTCGTGGAGACGTTGAAAGTATTGTGCCCGTCGCCACCGGTACCGACAATGTCGCACTTAATTCATGTCAGCAAAACATGAAACAACGAATAAATGCCATGAAATATACCAGATTGCCCTCGTATGTTCCTTCAGGCTTGCGTCGCTTCTTCATGACCTCGATCAAAGCATCCCGATCGACCTGGGCCGCAGCCGCGCGCATTGAACCAGCACATGCTGCAAGAACTTCTGCCTGGTGATCGAGATTCGTTGTGTGTAGTGCCCAGAGAAGTACACCGAATTGCACAGGCGAGATCTTGTTCTCGAAGATCAACGAGACTGCACCTGCAACTTCTTCCGCGGAAACTTGTCGTGATGATTCCACCGTGGCCAGGCGTTTGAGGAGATGTGATATTGAGATCGTGCCGCTATTGTCGTGTTCGCCCATTTTTGCTGAAATGATCAAGTGGAATAAGTACGAGAAGCACGGTGAGTATTGCTGATTGACTTATGACTTGGAGGACGCTCGGAATTGTCGGGCTGGTTCTGGTGGGATGAGTCGAAGGAAGCCGGCAAGACCGAAAATTGGTGCATTGGTCTCTTTAGAGTTCAGCCTCATGCTTGGGAGGAATCAACCTACTACTGTACGACCACCACACGTGAATCGAGCATACAACAATCGACCTCATCCACTGCGCTGCATCATTCCAAGGATCCGGGCTGACCCTGGATCAATATACAACCGATTGAGTACTTCATAAGTACGCCGTGATGCCTCTCAGGATCCGAGTCCGTCCGCAGCAGCTTCGACCAGCTCCATCAGCGACACCGTACGTTTGCTGGCAATGCCGACACGCATCAGTCGCGACCGTAACAACCCCCGCGCCGTCCAGCGACCAGATGATACATGCGGCGCCTCCAATCGCGAGATATCCACCCACACAGCCTCCCTCATACAAGCCTGCTGAGTTTCGCAAGACCCAGCTTCACCGGCAGTACCAGTCACTTCTGCGCTCATCACCATTGATGATTATCTTCCAACACAACAATCTCAAGGCGACGGAATGGACAGGTATCAGGAGAGAGCTGGCTGCGGCTCTGAAAAAGGTGGACGCGGAGCTCGCGAGTAGTGGGAACACAGATTTTGTCGGCGTCGATAGCAAGATTCAGGTGATACAGACTGGCATCTTCGAGTCAGCGTTGAGAGTAGTGGAGTTCTGGAACCCTCAATTCGAGGCTGACAGCGCTGCTATTCATCCTACTGATCCGAAGAGTGCGAGCTCGACGAGCATTGACACACAAATCGCGCACGGACTGTCGAAGAAAGCATGGAAGGTTGCGACTAAGGACAAGAAGACACAATATCACGGTCTGGAGCCTCTAATGTCAGGACCACTTGCAATCTTGACACTGCCAGCGGTATCACCGCAACATCTCAAAGCCGCTCTCTCCATCCTATCACCTTCGAAGGAATCTCCAGCTCCGAAACGAAAGGTCAATCCTAGCTACTACGAGCCGGCAGTTCAGAATGGTGTACAGAAGCTCATGCTTCTCGGCGCGAGGATAGAGGGCAAGGTATTCGACGTCCAAGGTGCAAAATGGGTTGGAGGAATTCAAGGCGGTCTGGACGGATTGCGTGGTCAATTGGTGGCTATGCTGCAAGGTGCGGGAGCGGGCATCACGAACACACTGGAGGCCGCCTCGCGAAGCTTGTACATGACCGTGGAAGGTCGCAAGATGATGCTAGAGGATGAAGAGAAGGGGAAGAGTGAGAGCAGCTAAGTGGGGCGATTGATCAGACTTTCACATGTAAGATATATTCACTTTGAGCAGGCAGCGAAAGAGCTATACGCGGCTGTTGTTTCACACGACCACGGTCCAATGGGACGCCTGCTTCCCTCACCTCACATCGCCAGTGACAGCGACTCGTGAGATCTCGACTCTCCCCATCCTGTCTGTTCGTCCGTCAATATCATACAATCCTCGACCACAGCAAATCATGACAATGGCGACCATCAAAATGTTCGACGCGACCGACGACATTGTTCAGCTCATTGCCGACAATGGTCAAGGAACCCCGATTTGGGTCCATCGCAGCCTCTTGATGGAGGCTTCTGAGTACCTTCGCTGCGCTGTGTCAAGCAGCGAGAGCAGCAAGATGTGCTTCGAAGCTTTCGGGCCCGTCATCGTCTACACCAGCGGTCCAGCTGACGCTATACGAGCTTTTGTTCAGTGGCTGTACACCGGCCAGCTCAGTCCACACGCCACGTCAACTTGCGTCGACGAAGTTCTCCAGTTGTTCAAGTGGACCGATACTGAGCTTCACAACACCGGTTTTCGCGACTCTCTGGTCGACAGAACCATCGAGCTGGTCACCAGCGGAGCGGGACCCAGCGCCACCGCAAAGAACGTGCACGCGATCCTGGACCTCCTTGATGATACGAATGGCGGCATGCTGATGTTTCTGACCGACTGGATCGTTCACGGCAAGCTCAACCAGAGCACGCTCTACGCTGAGATCGGCGAGCGACTCGCCAGCTGCAAGAACGTCGACGCCATCTACAGAGGCGTCGCTCTGAGCTTCCTCGAGCTCAAGATCAGTGTGGGCGAGGGAGGAAATCTACCTCCGTGGCAGGAGAACAGATGCCAGTACCACGAGCACTCAGCTCGCACGTGCTGCTCCAAAGCTCCTGGCTTGCTTCTCGCTGCGGCGGAGACGCCGCTGCGTACGCCTCCGCCAGCGCCGAAGAAGGTCAGCAAGCGCAAGTTCGACCAGGCTGTCGTCGACGATCATGGCTCTGACGAGATCGTCGTCTCCCACCACGAGAAGTCGTTCCATAATCATGACCAGACTCCCACCCGATTCACACGCTCGACGCTGCGCGCGCCAATGCCTCCATCCAAAGTGGTAAGCGGTCGCGGCAGGACACCCAACTGGACCTTTGAGGAGCGAGTTGTTGCTCTCAAGCTGTACTTGCAATACCCGCAATTCGGCCACAGCCAGGTCGCTGCGAAGCTCAGTGCGGATTACTGTGCCATTCGCGGTTATGCTCGAACTGGCGGAAGTATGGGCATGCAGTATCGTGAGATGCTCGGCGGTACTCTGGAGGAGACTCGTTGTGAGATCGTGGCGAAGATCGCGGAGTTGGAAGTCGAGGCGAAGTTGGAGAAGGAGGAGGTGTATGGTGGTATTCTCTGATGGGAAAGTGATTTGGTATTCCCGTGGGCGATCAGGAGGCAGGCGAGAGTCGGACGAAGAATTGCTCTGCAAGTCCGAAGCTCGAGTTAAGATGTCACGCCTGGTGCGTTTGTTATCGCTTTCCCACATGCTATGCAGACTTCGGAACAGCTTCGTGCTTTCATTCATTCGCAGCATATATACAGCACGTGCTGGCATGTGCCCATCTGTGCAAAGACTAATTGACTGTACGCAACCACAACTGCGATTTCCATATCCACGAACAACATCTCCAGTAATAATATCCTCAGCAACGACATCCTCAGTAAAACCATCCTCAGCTACAACCTGCTTGAGCAGTACCCACAGGCTACAACATGGCCCTACCAATGTCGTTCAAGTAAGCAGATCAGACGACCATACCATGGAATGGAAGCTAACCATGACAGTCCTCTCGGTGAACGCATCGTCGTAGTCGTGCACGAGGAAGGAAGGAGAGTATATCTCCTACATGGAGATCCTCAGCAAGTGCAGCAAAGATTTCGAGTACGAGTTCGAGGTCGTACGTGTCAAGGACTACGAACCTGACGGTAGCGGCCGCAGATGGACCTTCACCGACGCGAGCAACTCAACGACGAAGTTCCTGAAGCGATGGGCATATCGAGGCGCCTTTAGAGCATCTACCAAGGTCGAGGACATCCTCGAAGCACTGTGGGATAGCAAAGATTACCTGCAGATCCCTGCCTTCGAAGACGCGCTGGTGGATAGGCTGGTTGAGATGAAGCTAGCGGGTCAAGCGTCAACTATGCTGCAAGACTTCCTGGCCTCCTTCGAGGACCATCATTTCATCGGTCTGGGTGACGAGTTCCTCGGTTTCTGCATGGACTGGACTATCCATGCTGGTGCGGCTGCAAGGACCGGGAACAACGACGTTCAGGAAGCGCTGAGCCAGATGGTCCGCACACCACTGGCCTTCAAGCAGGAATTCACCACACGCACCTTCGAATACATGCGACGATGCCAGGCTGGTGATACCCGGCCACCTTGGGAGACAGATTCATGCAGATACCATTCCCATGAAGAAGGCAAGAATTGCTACAAGGTTGCAGGTGCGGGCGACACGCGAGGGTCTGGATTTTTCGGACTGGAACTCGGAAAGCCAGTGAGCGTGACCGAGAAATCACAGCGTACCGGGGAGCGGAAATCGGAATGTAGGGCGGAAAAGTTTCGAGTGCCCACGGCCATTCCGGATGCCACGTGGAATGAATTTGGATGAAGTGGTATTGTCGATTGAGACTACGGCAGTTGCATGATCTCATATCAGCTCGCTCGCCCTCGCAAGGTCGGATTTCCTATAACCCACATGCATCTCAAATATGTTGTGCTGGGTCTTCAAAAGTATGCAAAGGACTCTTCCAAATGGCAGACCGACATGCCATAAAATAACGACACCAAAAAGTCCAAAAAATAGAAAACATACAGCGACGAACTCTTCCCACACCAGGACAGAGCCTTGGTATAGTACTAAGATCGCGGTGAAGCCAAGATCACTTCCCCAGGACTGATTCGACGCCGATTTCGGACCATGTTCGTTTATTGAGCAGTCCATCACGATGTGATAACTGACGTGGGCGCAACATGGTCACCCACCATTGCACTGGGTGTCCGCCGGGTTGCTTATGTAGAAGAGCGTCGCTACCGCTACACCACAACCCAGGTTCCTTTAAGGGAAGGTCACTTGTTTTTGCAAGCACCCTATTGGCCGTATGTGATTGTACAGGATTGCGCCAAGGATATATAGGTTGATTGTCTGGCCGCTTGAGAATGGGGACTTTGCAATTGCGAGACTCCCTTGTGCCCCATCGATGCCGCCAGTTTGAATGTTCGATTTCGCAAGTGTACCGGGCTAGTCGAGGCATTCCGCACCACGACTGCAGTTTGATGACCATGCATTTGAAGTCTCTTGACAAATAATGTAAAGCATGTTGTTGGGCATGGATCGGTAGCTGTACTGTCAACGAGCTCGTCCATGTGGGAGGACTCGCTGCTGGTGTCGTGAGGGCTGAGGCCGGGAACTGCGCGAGGTCTCATGTGTTGCCGCAGCAATCTTTCGATGCTCCTCCTTCAACCGGCAATATTCATCTTTGGAGCACATATCACTCCCAGCCGACATCTCTTTCCATACTGCAGTGTCCCGTGCACTCTTGAACATCTACAGCTTTCCCTTCACATCACCACTCCCAATTTCCTCCAACACAGCCTCTCTCAACTGCCTCGCCATCTCCTTCGCCTCCTCATCATCCAAATCTTCCCTCCTTCCCCTGCCAAACATCTTCCAACTCTTCATCCTGCCTACGTCCTCCTTCCCATCCTGATACCTCGGAATCAGATGGAAGTGCACATGCGGCACCACCTGCGCAGCCCTCTCTCCATTATTCTGCACAATATTCCAGTCCTCCACCCCTGTGACTTTACACAGCGCTCGACTCAATACCGGCATCCACTCCCCCAACGCCTGCGACGCCGCTCGTGCTTCGGAGGCTTCTCGTTGTGAGAGCCAGGTTATGTTCGTGCTTGATGGAGTGATGGGTTGCAAGTCGGAGAGCTTTCGGTAGTGTTTACGGGTCGTGAGGAGAATGTGGCCGGGAGCTATGGGCATGATATCGAGGAAGGCGAGGATTTGAGGTGTGGAGAGGATGAGGTGGCATTGGGGAGAGAGCTTTTCTGGATCGGGTGAGTCGGGTACTGGAGAAGTCGGTGAAGGAGAATATGCTGAGCTGATATTGCAAAAGGCGCATGGAACTGGGTATTGGTCTTCTGCAGACATACTGGAAAGGATGAGCGCGATCTATGTCTATGTATGGATGGTATGAGAATGCAGAGGATCAGTATTTAACGTCGTGAAAGTGAAAGGTGAAGTCAGTCCCGAGAATGCGGGGGATCCCAGGAACCAGATCGGCCTTTCCTATATATCGAAGCTAGTCTTGCCCATCAAAGGTTGAGGCTCAATTTTAATAGTGTGACAACAAGGCAATTCTGGACGATAACAGTAGATGGAGGTGGTGTGATGGCGAAGTGTTGCCAACTAATACATTTGGTGGATATATATACAAGGCCGAGTCCGAAGCCCGAAGAGCACACGAGCATAATTTAGTTCTTGGACCGTCGCTTTCCATGATTTCGAGGCCTTTCTTGAACCACATACTTGTTTGGGTTCCTCTTCTTTCTAGTCTTGTAACCACCTTTGGCCTGTTGTACGTCAGTGAGCATCCGACGTGCAGAATGGGTGAGACACTTACCGGTGTGCCCCAGATAGAGACAGGATGCACGTTACCCTTGCTCTTACCACGACCACCTCCGTGTGGGTGATCCACAGCATTCATGGCTACACCACGAACTGTAGGTCGAATGTTCAACCATCTGCTGCGACCAGCCTTGCCCAATTGTCTGAAATGCCAATGCGGGTTACTGGCTATGCCAATGGTAGCGCACGCGTCTCGCGCGACTGTTCGCACTTCTCCGCTCTGTAGCCTCACTGTAACTTCGACAACTTTCTTCCCCTTCTCTTCCTTGGCGATGACAGTGCCGTGTGTTCCAGCACTGCGGCAGAACACGGCCCCTTTGCCTGGTGTCGAGCCGATGCAGTAGACTTGAGTACCAATAGGAACCATGTGTATGGGCAAGCAGTTCCCTCGGAATGCTGTCTTTGCGGCCAGAATACCAGGGTCGACGACGCCCCCCATACTCCGCATCAGCTCATTCGGAATGCCAGATCTGAACGACTCCACCACATCTCCTGCGCGCATTCCCTCGGCGGCAATGATGTAGCTCTTCACCTTCGTCTTGACATTCTCCACGAGAGCCAAATGTGCCGATCTATTTGGGTCGTATTCGACTCTTTCCACAATGTGCTTGCCTGGCTCCTTGCGGACGAAATCGACAGTCCGGATGCGCCTGCGAGCACCACCTCCTCGATGCCGCATAGTCACCCGCCCACTGTGGTTTCGTCCACCCTTTCCATGTCCAATTTTCGGGAATGTGAGCTTCTTGTAAGGCTTGCCTTTCCAGAGATGGTCGTTGATGGGCCGCCGCAGATGTCGCACACCAGGAGTTCTGGGCTTGTAGGTTTTCATCTGAAAGCCTCCCTGTTTTCGCATAGGGGCAGAAGTTGGTGTGAACGTGGTGACATCGCTCGTTGATGTCGATGCCTGCACTGGAGTCTCTTTCACAGTCGCAGCTGCAGTTGCATAGCTCCGGGTCCATGAGGATAGGAGGTTCCGACAAGAAATGCAGACAGGCTGCTGGAGCCTGGCTATCCGTGGCTGCAGCATCGCTGAATTCGACGATTGTCTCTGCGAAGGGACACTCCACCTTCCGATGACGCTGGAAGAGCTGTCCACGAAGGCAGGCAAGTGAGGTGATGCTTGAAGAAGTTCGATGCGCCTCAACTTCACACGCCAAGATACTCGGGCAACCTGCCAAACAGCCCAAAGTCAATCCGTCGTGACTTCGCGTCGTTTCCGTTGCTCCTCACAACCACCGCAAGGGCAAAGGCCAGAGAGAAGACCGCACGGCATCGGCGTGCACGCTGTCAAATTTCAGAGTCGAGCAAGGAGAACATCTCGACACCCGCGATCATCACGCACCATTACAGCAATTGCACCACAGACGCGCATCCTCACCGCCGCGTTCTTAGACACAATTCGCGAAACACGTTGCGCACAGCTGCCTCAGGCGTCCGTTCACGAGCACTGACCTGGGCGCGTCCTTGTTTGGGGCGCTAGCAGGAAGCGAAGGCGCCTTCACAGAACAACATCATCGCAGACACGACAACAATCCGCGACTCTCCATCCTCCCATCTCCCACCACCACCCTTCCCACCACCCGCCTCGCCGCCTCCGCTCTGCCTTCCTGGTAGCAGCACCGCCTGGAGCAGTTCGGCTCGAGCTTCATTTACGCCAGCATCTGCGTATTGCCGTCGCCCAGCGCCCAAGCAGACTTCCACATCACCACCTGCCGTGCATGTTACTGCTCATATACCGACTAAGCCACGCATCACGACCGCATTTCACCTCGAGCAGGCCTCCGATTCACGCCTGACGACCCTGCTTTGCATTCCTGCTGAAGATGTAAGCATTTTCCAGCGTCAATACGGTCTCCCGCCCAGACCAAAACAAGCTAACGTGACCTTGATAGACGCACCAATCCTCCCATATCGACACTTTCGCGTGTCCACTGTGTATCAAGGATACGCGTGCTAATCCAATCTACAACATACGTTCACAATGCCTCCTGTAAGTGTCGCGTTCATGCTCATCGTCGCCGTCACGGTCCACTTTGCTGATCATCATCACTCAGGCTCGAGTTGCCAGGCGGACGGTGACCGACGAAAACGCCGAGAATGCAGGAACAACGCGCCTGACCCGAGCCAAAGCTGCTGCTCTTGATAATGGCGTCGCTGGTGACCCACCCAAGAAGGCTCTGACCACGAAGCGTACCACCACCACGACCAATGGCACTCTTGGAACCCGTAAGCGGACTGCTCTCGGCGATGTCAGCAATGTAGCCAAGAAGGAGCCATTGAGTAACGCGGACGCGAAGAAGAACGACCCTCTGTCCAAGACACTGAAGCCTGCCGGCATTACAAAACCACAACCAGCGCGTTCCAACTCGACACGTACCGTCCTTGGTCAGCGGACCGCCAATGCTTCCTCAGAGCTCAAGCGACCAGCAAGCGGACTTAGTGTTGCTGGCCATGCCACGAAGAAGAGAAACACGACTGTGAAGAAGGAAGTTGAGGTCCAGGAGGATTCGGACGAGGATTTGGAGAACGCGCCGCCGCCAAGGAACGGGGCCAAGGTTGAGAAGTCAAGACCAAAGTCCATCATCAGCGAGCCCGAGCTTGACGAATATGATGACGAGAAGTCAACAGACGAGATGCTTGAGGAAGCAGCCAAGGATCTTGACGCCGAAGACATTGACGATCCACTTATGGTTGCCGAATACGTTCATGAGATCTTCGACTACATGCGTGAGGTCGAGCTCACAACCATGCCCAATGCAGACTACATGGACGACCAGAGCGAGTTGGAGTGGAAGATGCGTGGTATTCTGGTCGACTGGCTGCTCGAGGTCCACACCAGATTCCGCCTCTTGCCTGAAACTCTTTTCCTCGCTGTCAACATCATTGACCGATTTCTCTCAAGCAAGGTCGTCCAGCTCGACCGCCTTCAATTGGTTGGCGTCACGGCCATGTTCATTGCATCCAAGTACGAGGAGGTGCTGTCGCCGCATGTCCAAAACTTCGTCCACGTCGCCGACGATGGCTTCAAGGATACGGAGATCTTGTCCGCGGAGCGTTTTGTTCTTGCCACTCTCGACTATGATCTCTCGTACCCTAACCCCATGAACTTCCTTCGTCGCATTTCCAAGGCCGACAACTACGACATCCAGACCCGTACTCTTGGCAAATACCTCCTGGAGATTGGATGCCTGGACCACCGTTTCCTCAAATTCCCACCATCGCAGGTCGCTGCCGCGGCTATGTACCTCGCACGTCTCGCCCTGGATCGTGGCGACTGGGATGCCACCCTGTCCAAGTACGCCGGCTACACCGAGAAGGAGATTCAACCTGTCTTCAAGCTTATGGTTGAATACCTGCACTCCCCTGTCATTCACGAAGCCTTCTTCCGGAAGTACGCTTCTAAGAAATTTCTCAAGGGTAAGTCTGACCCCCTTGAAATGATTCAAAGTATCTCAATTGCTGACTTGCCTCCCAGCATCCATTGTCCTCCGCCAGTGGGCGAAGAAATGGGCACCCAAGTACCTCGACGATGTGACTGCTCACTCTAGTGGTGGCAAGACTCCTCGTTCATAGTATCGCGGGCATTGCTAAGAATTCTTAGTGCGAGGACAGCCTTCTTTAGAGTCGAAAGCGCACGTTCGTCGCTCTCTCGACTTCACTCAGGGCACAAGCCTTCTCGAATAGATCTGCAGGGACCATTGACCCCAGTAGGGTCTCACTGTTCGGATCTTGTCACACACTGTACGGCGTTGATTTAAGGTGTGGGTGGATCATCCATCCAAGGGGTCTCGGTGTCTTCTAACATCCAGAGAATCTGGTCTGTTGCTTCAGCCGGCATCTCTTACTTCCACCATCATGCGCCATCTCGAGGGTAGCCAATGGGTACGACTGAATTGGATTGTTCCGGGTGCATCTGTTCTTTTTCTTGCTGCTGCTCAGTCGGCAGCACATGGCGTTTCGGGTGTAAAGGGAGCGCTCTTGGCGCTCTTTCGGATGATTTGCTTCCTCTGCATTGGGTAAACTAGAAGCGTAGCGCATGAGCATATGAAAAGTGTCAGTTCTCGTTCCAATGACGAAGCTCCAGTCGATTCCTTTATTGAAGCTCCGTTCTTCCGGCACGGTTTCTCGTTCGTCCAGTCAACCGAGACCGAGACCGATGAACAGCTCTTCCTCACATCTCCGCCCACATTCACAACCTCTTCTCTAATGGTCCGTCCTCCTGCACTCTCATCGGGTCACGCAGCATGACGAACCACCCTTCCAGGAGGTCGATTGCACAGGCGCAACATCCACGTCTGTTCCCGATGGTCAGAATCTACATGTAACCGCGTAGCAGTTTCTTTTCTGGCGCGTCACAAGCGCCTCCCCTCACAACCATCGTCAGCTAGTAGTACCTCGGACATGGAATACCCTATATTGCCTCATCAACAAAGTGAACTTCAATAATTTCCGCTTCTTGATCTTTCCTGCGCATGATGTTGATTTTATCGTTACTTACCACCATTGCCACATTGGCATTGGCTCAGAATAATTCGATAGAGCAGAACGCAACCTCATTTGCTTTAGTGTATGGTTACCCATTGTTATCCTTCCAACGTCTCGCCAATCTTTTCGTCCCTGGAAACAACACAAACACTATAGTCCATCTTCGTGGACTTTCGACACCTGGTGAGACATTCGTGGTCAAGCCGAACGTAGACACACTTTATTCGACTGCTATTTTCGATATCAGCCAGAATGACGTGGTACTTTCTGTCCCAGATGTCCCGAACACGCAGTTTGCTCTGTTCTCCTTCTACGACCCATATGGCGATAACTGGGTCAACCTGGGCACCAATACTCCCTACGGCGCTGGGGACTATACACTTCAGAGACCACCTAACGGAAGTTTCGAGCTCGGCGTTCAGCCGACAGGCTTGAGAAACGCCACAACAAACATCATCTACTCCCCTAGCACTTATGGTACCTTGTTGATACGTTGGCTTATCAACGCCACGAATCTGGACGCAGTTCATGGGTACCAGGACCACACGAAACTTCACACGGTGACCGCCACACAACCAAACAGTGCTCCGTCTCTGTTCTCACTGAATGCCACGACGAATGGGAACTCCACGCCTGCAGAAGAAGCTCTGCAACTCCTTGCCAAATACGCTGCCTGGAACGAGCCCCAGTCAGCCGCAACCACCGCGCAGGTCAACCGTCAGCTTGAGCTAGCCGGCATATTGAACAGCTCTTGGACACTGGCGCCTGGAGTAGACCTCGAGGCAGCAAATCAGTCCGCGCTTGCTGCGATATCTGCGAGTGCCACAGCACCCAGCAACAACTTTATTCTAAACAACGGTTGGAGCATACCACAGCCCAGTATCCAAGGCACATTCGAAAACGGGACAAACTTTGCGTATCGCGCCGCAGTAGCATTCTCAGTGTATCTGCAACTCCAAGCACCTTTGGCAGTCTACCCTACCTGGCAGAACACTTCTGCAGAAGACACTACTAATATCGATGGCACGTATCGTCTCGGTCCAGAAGATGCATACGTCTATACGTTCTCGCGCAAACCACCACTGTCAATAACTGGGTTCTGGAGCTTGACTGCGTACGAGAATAACTTCTTGATCCCAAATAGCTTGAATCGATCAGAAATCGGCGACAGGAGTAATCTGACCTATCCCGATGGCACGCTTGTGTATGGTCCTAACTCGCCGGATGAGAGCTTTCAGGTGCTGATACAGCCTCCTGACATCCCACCCTCGGCAAATTGGACGAGCAATTGGATTCCTGGACCGCCTGGAGGTGGCAATATATCAGCGCCTTTGAGATTTTATGGTGCTCAGGCTGAGCTCCTTAATGGGACATATACATATCCGGTCGTAGAGAAGCGAGCTGCTATTGTAGGGAACACAGGTACATCCAATTCCACTGGCTCGGGACAATCTCCTGCGACGTCGTCTGCAGGTATGCCATCGACCACCACGCCCTCGGGAGCTATGCCGATGTCTACAACATCATCTGCCTGCGGTCGATTCGACGTGAACATGAGCGTCATGATCATGGTCGGTGTGGCATTGTTCGTTTGCGGCTGAGGCTCGATACACACTAGCGTCGAAGTCAATCGATCTGATCGTTCCATCAACCTCAACAATCCTTCCCGCTCTCTTTCAACTTCATCGTGCAAACATCTGAAGGCTTGTTGATACTTGATTGTTCTCGTGTCTGTTGGACATTTGGTCCACGTTGAAGTTGCATCACAAGGTGCAAAGAAGGTCATCTGTGATTGATCACTCGATACCCCACACTCACGCCCTGTCCTTGCCGAGAAAGGTCAAATTTGTGAATGATGTATCCAACATGCATCGAGCCAAACCCGAAGTTCTCTCGAACATCTCGCGTGTAGAAAGGCGCGACGTCTCGAGGATATAAGGACATCGCTGTCAACTCCAGATTCTCTTGTCATTCTTTTCTTATTCTCCACACTCTGCCCACGCACGCGAAAATGGCCTCCTCAATTCCCTGGACGCACATCAAAGCCCTCTCCTTCGACATCTACGGAACTCTCATCGACTGGGAAAACGGCATTGCAGCGTGCGCACGAGGGACATCGCTCGGCCCATACCTTCCTCAAGACCACAAAGAGCTCCTGCTAGCCATCGAACGACACGACACGACCGTGCAGAAAGAGAGCCCGGCCATGCGACAGCCCGACGTCATCGCCGAGGGACTCCGGCGCTATGCGCAGGAACTCCAGCTCGTCGAGAAACATCACCTCTCTCAGGCTGAAGTCGACAGCGCCTGTGAGGAGTACGGTAGCAAGATCGGCGAGTATCCGGCTTTCGGGGATACCGTGGCAGCCATTCAGAGTCTGGGGAAACGATATAAGCTCATCCCGCTCTCGAACGTCGATTTGGATTCTTTCGAGGAGACTCTGAACGGGCCGTTGAAGGGGTGTCGCTTCGATGCGATATATACCGCCGAGGATATCGGTTCGTATAAGCCTGATCTTCGCAATTTCCACTACCTGTTGGAGCATGTACGGACGGACTTTGGCGTGGGCAAGGAGGAGCTGTGTCATGTTGCGCAGAGCTTGTTCCACGATCACGGTCCTGCCAAGGAAATGGGCATTCAGAGCGTGTGGGTGGATCGCAAGGGTGTCATGGGTGGGAATCCCGAGGGAAGCCAGGAGAGATTCGGCTTCAAATTGCGAGTCGAGTCGTTGGGCGAGCTCGCTGAGATCGTGGAGAAGGCCTTCAGCCAATCTTGAAGTTCGGTACATCATACAATGCCAACGCTATGCAAGCCGAAGAATGAAAAGTCAAAACAGAAAATCCCCTGGTATGACCTCAAAACCCAAACACCCCCATAATACTCCCGTCGAACCTGGTCAACTCCACTACCGATCCTCCTCCATAACTCTCCTGACCTCCTCCAAAGCCCCCCTCTGCACCTCCTCACTCGTCCCACTCGCATCGACGCTCAAGACATCTGCCTCATCCTCCCTCGGCGCCTCCAGACTCTCAAACTGACTGTGCACCATGTAGTCCTTCATATAATGCCCCTTTCGCGCTCGCACGCGATCCATCAGCAACGCCTCGGAAGCCTTGAGAAAGACGAAATGCACGCGAACGCTGGGGTCGTGGTAGGCCGCGATGCGCATCACATCGCGGTATTTGCGCTTCAGCGCGCTGCAGGTGACAATCACGCCGGCAGTGGTGGTGGTGGTGGTGGTGGAGGACAGCGCGGATGAAGTCTTGGCCGTGACGACGAGAGTGGAGAGGGCTTGTTGGCGGAGTTCGATCAGCCAGTCCCAGCGGTCGGCGTCGGTGAGGGGTTGTCCAGCGGCCATTTTTTGGACGTTCTGAGGAGTGTGGAACTGTGTAAAGTAATGACGATTTAGCTCAACCTTTCACTTCATCTTCGGGTTTTCTTTAGCCTTTTCTTTTCTCTTTCTCCTCTTTCTGGTGGAAAGAGTCAAAGTGAGACTTACAGTGTCGCCCTCAAGATACGGCAGACCGAGATTCGAATGTAGGAATTCCGCTACGGATGTCTTGCCACAGCCTGCGGGGCCCGTGATGACCCAGATGTGTTTGTGTTGTGATGAGAGCAATGACGAAGCCATAACGCTATCGGTCTTGCTCAGGTGGTGGTGGGAGGAGGCGGAGGAGGTCGCGAGTTCAGAGGGTGGTGTAGGGGGGAGGCGGTCAGTAGTAGCTGAATGGTCCATGTTTCTGCTCTTCCTCTCTCACTGTGGAGGGGGCAGGCTGTTGTGTGCTGGCAGTCACGAGAGTGATGGGGTGATGAGAGTCAATGTCCTTGGAAGTTGAAAAGTGAGTTGTGATTATATATTCATGTGCAAGGCTATGTGAGCATGGCAAGAGAGAGGGAGAGGGAGTGGGAGAGGGTGAGAGCGAGTAAGACAAACTCATTCTCACTGCAGCATACATGTCCACCAGATACGCTTGGGGCGGTAAGGCTGCATTCATCCCGAACGGCATTGTGTCCCGGAAGACAAGCGGCAGTGCTTCCTATTGATGGAATCGCCTCAGAAGGGAGGCACAGGAAGTTGGTCTCTGGCACAGGCGTGACGTTGTTTCGAATTCTTGGGGGTCGTTCGGCATATGTCGGCATATGTCGGCATATGTCGGCATCTGAAACGTTTCTTATGTCGTCCTGTTTTACTGCAGGATTGAGCATACTGAAGTAAACAGGATCTCTGCATTCAGCACTCATACTATTCTCTCAATTGACGCCATTCCATGCAAGGGTCCGCGAAAGACCATCCATCCAGACTCCTGCCTCCCGCCAAAAACATGCTACTACAGATGAAAAAGATGCTTTTATCTCAATAGGCCAACGCTAATATTCCGCACACATGCAGTCAGATCAGACCAGTCTACCCTCCCATCGATCACTGCTCCGTCAAACATGATTGCTCGGATACAAGACGTCATCTACCGCTCTGAAATCTTCCTTGACTGCTCGCATGCTCACAAACCTGGATAACAAATTTGCCGAGCCCGCTTTGTCGTTCGTGCCAGAGGCTCTTGCTCCACCGAACGGTTGCTGTCCCACCACTGCTCCAGTCGACTTGCAATTGAGATAGAAATTCCCAGCAGCATTCCTCAAAGCCTCTTCAGCAAATCTCAAAACATGTCGATCTTGTGCGAAGACGGCGCCAGTGAGACCATATTCCGACGTCGTGTCTATAACCTTGCATATCTCGTCGAAGGAGCCTTCAGGGGCATCGTCGTAGACGTAGATGGTGAGCAGCGGCCCGAAGAACTCCGTGGACATGTTTTTATGAAGGGGTGACTTGGTTTGGTAGATCGTGGGATGAATGTAGTAGCCTTCTTGACCATCATAGGAGCCGCCGACGAGAAGTTCGAGATCAGGGTCGTTGTTGGAAGAGTCGATGGCTTTGGAAAGCTTGTCGAATGATTGCTGGTGAATCACAGGGCCGATGAAGTTGTCGAATCGCTCTGGAGATCCGATTTTTAGTTTCTTCGTCTCCTCGATCAGGAGGGGTCTTGCTTGCTCCCATGTGCTGGCTGGGAAGTATGCCCGGGATGTTGCAGAGCATTTCTGTCCTTGGTACTCGAAAGCTCCACGGACCGTATTGATGACGGCATTCTTGATATCGGCGGACTTGTGAATGAGATGGAAGTTCTTGCCGCCCGTCTCGCCGACAATGCGAGGGTAGCCTTGATATTTGCCCTCTGCGGTGTTCGCACCGATTTGGCCGTAGAGGTTTCTGAACACGGCAGTCGAGCCAGTATAGTGCAAAGCTGCGAATTGTCGATGCGAAAGTACCTCCTGGGTGACCTCGACTGCATCACCCGGTACGAATTGAACAACGTCCTTGGGCAGACCAGCCTCGATCATGATCTGATAGAGCAGCCAATTCGATGCGATCGAAGCTGGTGAAGGCTTCCAAACGACCACATTACCCATCAGCGCTGGGGCATAGGGCAGATTGCCAGCAATAGCCGTGAAGTTGAATGGCGTAATGGCATACACGAAACCTTCCAGTGGCCTATACTCCACCCTATTCCAGACACCCGGACTGTTGTGTACTGGCTGTTGCTCATAGACATCCTTCGCATACTGCACATTGAACCGCAAGAAATCCGCGAGCTCGGCTGCGCTGTCGATCTCTGCCTGCCACGCATTCTTGCCCTGTCCGAGCATTGTTGCGGCCATGATATCGTATCTGTATTTTGTGCTCACGAGGTCTGCAGCCTTGAGAAAGATCGCGGCTTTGTCTGCAAAGGGCAGGCTTTCCCAAGAGCTCTTTGCTGCTAGTGCTGATTCGATGGCGATCTTGACGTCGTCGGATGAGGCATTCGACCAGGAAGATATCGAGTGCTTGTGGGACATGGGAAAGGGTTGCGAGGAGACCTTGGAAGTCTTGATCTCCTTGCCGCCGACGACGATGGGTACTTGGAGAGGGGCATTGGAGCGGAGTGTGTCAAGGGCGGCGGCGAGCTTTCTTCGATCGACCGAGTCCTTCTCATAGTGTTTCTACTATGAGTTAGTATGGTGTGTACATGCTGCTTCCCACACTGTAGTACTGACATTGGGCTCATTGTCGACGGCTGGCGGCTTGAAGTTGGCTAATGTTCTTCTCTGCCCAGCTCTCAGGCCCAGCGAAGCAGGCGATGCCTTCAGTGTGCTCCCGAAGCTTTTCAACGACGCCATTCTGATGATCTTGAGTGAGGTTGTGAACAGCAAGAAATTGAATGATCAAGCAAGGGCGACATTGCCAATGTCTTGAAGCTGTCTTTGCTGGTCGGCTAACAGCGGCCTACACCAGAGCTCCAGAGTGTCCAGCAAGAAGGAAGCCCCACGACGCCGGTGTCGGCGGCAATTGACCCATTGATTTTGTCTGTCCCTGCGCGCGCATGCAATCGGTCTTGTATCCATTCTCTTCTCTGCCGTGTGGCATTACAGACCAGACGTGCAGACGGTCAGAAGCGGGTGGACGCATTCTACTGTCATTTGGCTACCGTTGCTCATGCTTCTACCGCAGCTCCACCAGCATCGCAGCCGGCTCTTCCAGCAGTGCCCGCACCCTCTCTGCACACCTCGCACACTCTGCGCCGTCTACCACCCTATGGTCGGCGCTCCAGCTCAGGACGAGCTCTTCCTTTTTCACCAGATTTCCCTTCTCATCGAACGCAGGAACCACCTTACTCCTCCCCACTCCCACAATAGCCACCTGCGGCTCCGAGATCACCGGAGCGACAACACCGCCACCAATCGATCCAATATTCGACACCGTAAACGTCCCACCGCTGAAGTCGCTAGGAGCCAGTCTATTGCTCCTCGCCGCTACAGAAAGCCGTCTCAGCTCCGCCGCGATATCCGCAATGCTCAAATCCTGCACGTTCTTCACCACGGGCACTAATAGCCCTGACGGCGTATCTATAGCTATGCCGAAATTGTGGCTGCCTCGATATGTCAACTCTGGCTTTTTCGCATCTTTCGTGTTCAGCGAAGCATTCAGGATAGGATGTCGTGCGAATGATAAGCTCAGAGCTTTCAGGATGAAGGCCAGGTGTGTGATCTTTTGCTCGGTCGGCACGGACGCGTTCCATTTTGATCGTAGAGCTGTGATGGCCGACATGTCTGCTGGAGAGGTGTATAGAAAGTGCGGAATATTGAGTGAGCGCGTCATAGCATTGAACATCTGCGTCTGGACTGGGGTGAGCGGCATCCTTCGATCCGCTTTGCTAGAGCTTCGTCGTGATGCTGTAGTTGAGGACTGTGGTTGGTCTCTTTCGGAGACATGGCGATTTACATCCTCCTTGAGGACTCTGCCGTCTTTCCCTGTCCCCTCAATATCTTCAACGTCAAGGTTGTGCTTTTTCACAAGATGCCGCACTGCTGGAGTCGCCAAAGAGCCATGCTTGACTCTGCTCGGGTTTGAAGATAGCGAAGAAGGCTCTGGTGTGTGGTTCGTACCAACACCTTCAGATTCGAGACTCTCCCTCTCCTCTGACAATTGCGTGCTACCTTCAGTCTGTGTTTCCTCCTCCCCTCCACCACCACCCAACTTCTTCTCATCCTCCTCTCCAATCTCCCCCTGGATATCGATATCCACCAGCGCTTTCCCCGTGACAGCCATATCATCCGGCTCATAATACAACTTCTTGATCACCCCGTCAAAAGGACTCGTTATCTCCACACTCGCCTTGTCGGACTGCACTTCACATAGCTTGTCGAATTGCTCGACACGCGCGCCGGGCTGGACGAACCATTGGATCAGCTGACATTCGGTTATGCCTTCGCCAATGTCTGCTAAGAGGAAAGGTTTGACAATGAAGGAGGAAGGAGAGGCGTGGAAGTGTCGTTGGCGTTGGCGATGGAAGAGAGGCCGTGGTAGGTGGAGGAGAGGAGAGCGGAAAGGTCTCATGTTGGCAGCGTGCTGGTCGGGAAATGTTTTCTATGCGGGGACCAAGACCAGGCCATTGTGCGCCTCATCGCGAGCTGGGCGTGATGGTGGTTTTGTTTATGGATATTGTTGCGGAGGTGTGGAATGACTGGCCTTCTTCCACCTCAGCTTAAGCCGAGCTTACCCGCTCACATCGCATACATCATGCTGCCAATGCACATCGACCGTAACACCGAGACTCACACGATTCATTATGCCGAGTACGCAGGCAGATTTTCCACCTGTCCTCCGGATCCCGTGAATGGTGATGATGCATTCCCATTCCTAAACCTCACCATCAATTCATCCTGATCCCTCTCCACAGCTTCCACCCGCTCACTAGGTCTCGCCCTCAACTTCCCCTTCACACGCTCCAACAACAGCAGGTACACATCTCCTTCCCCTCTCGCCACAATCCCCTCCAATTCCTCCCTCTCTCCACCCAGTTTCCTCAGTCTCCGACACTCCTCCTCCCACCAGAACAGCAAATCCACAATCTGCTTCTGCGTCACCGCCGGCACACTTGCCATCTGATGCGTGAAACCCGCTCCCACGCGGCTCGTATCTACGATCCCGTCGGGACCGACGACGCCAGTCTTCTGCAGTTTCCTGTACACGGATCGGGAAGAGCTCTCTTCGAGGATGCCGGCGGCACTCAACACTGTTTCTGAGAGGGCATAGGGATTGTTACCTGGCGTGGAAACTTGATGTGCGTAGACGGCGTCTTGTTGTTGGAGAGAGAGGAAGTCAGGCGCCTGCGGACCGTGGATGAGGTGCCTGATGGGCACTGCGTTGTCGAGCATCCGCGTGAAAGAGAAGCCTTTCGTGCCGTCTGATTTGCGAAACATTGAGTCGAGGGTTGTATCGTTGCTGTTCAGCGTCGTCACGGATTCTGGTGTGTTTTTCTGTCAGAAAAGATGACTGCTTTTGCAGGGACGCCCGATGGATTTGTTCCTCTGTGCAGTCCTAAGGAAGGAGCTAGTCAGCCTTAAAAGTAGTATTCAGTCCCATCTCACCATGTACATTCTCGCGAGATGATACGACGAGTCGGGCACGTGGTGGCTGTGTATGTATGAGGTCACTAGTAAAGACTTGGCGACAGTAGCTGCGTTCGAGGTCTGGGCTTTTTTTTTCTGGGTTATGCTAGTCGCTAAAAGTCAAATGTGCGCATAATGGCAAAGCTCTGTACTTCATGTGCCATGCTTTGTCAACGCGATTCCGTCGACTACGTCGGCTCAGACCAATCCACTTGCTCGGTGACAGGAGGTGCGCCATCCTTGGAGAATGTCAGCTTGAGACGCAGTCGTAGTTTGGATGGTGGAGCCTGACACTTCGTTAGCATTGTTCACATACAACCACAGTCGATGCAAACTTACCCCTTGGACACTGGTGATTCGCATCTGCTGTGTCGCTTCCTGGCCTCCTTGTAACTCTGATGAAGTGATGGCTTGCAATTGCAGCTTCTGTGTCTTAGGCACTGCGGCTTGCAGATTGACCGCGCTCAGGCTATCAAAGTTGCTAGTATTTCGGAACTTGGCCATAATCTGCACGGCTTGCGCATTTCGTTGGACCGTGAAAGTGAGCAAGAGATCGTTCTTGTTGTATGCCGTGTGAGCTTGCTGCGGTGGCTGTGCTGGCGCTGATGCAAGCCCACCCAGCATGTCATTCGATGCAGGCGCTGCGTGCTGTTGAGGCGCTGGCGTCTGAGAGGCCGAAGGGTCTGAGCCGAAGAGGTCCATAATCGAATCCATGTTACTTTGCGGCCTCGCTTGGCCATTTGTCTGTGTGGCATTCTGACCGTTCGAAGAAGAGCCATTGCTCCCGCCAAGAATGTCGGCGAGTAAATCGGCATTAGTGTTCTGTGATCCATTGACAGGTAAGTCCATGCCTGTGGTCGGCACACTCGAGTCGCCACCCATGAGATCTAGAAGCATATCCTGTTCCGTGATTTGGCTTGTCTTCTTCTTTGCAGGTAGCTTGCTGTGGCGCTTCTTGTTCGTGGCCTCTCCCAGGACTCGTTGCTCTTCTCGGATCTCGGGAGGTGGCATGCGCTCGAGCACACCGCGGCGGACTTGCTCGTAGCTGAACAAGTTGCCGTACTCAACTGCACGCTGTTGAACTTCGATATCCAGATCCGCCTGTCGGCTCAGAAGAAGCCTTCTTAATCGGTCGACCTGGGCTGGATCCTGGAGACGGGTCGTGAGTTTCATTGCCGACGTGATGATGTACTCGGTCACCATTTGACCAGAGTAGCTAGAATTCAGTATTGTCGTGAAGAGATCGACTATTTCAGTTTCGTTGACTTCCTTGACCAGCTCTTCTTCCTCGTACGAGCCACCACGGATGAGTGCATCCCCGTACTCGCCAATGACCCAAGCTCCAGCGAGGTTGAGGCCCTCTTGGCTGATGTCTTCTTGCAGAGCAGCATAGAGCTTCTGCGCGCAGTATGTCTGCAAGTCAGGTGTAGTTGCGATGAGGCGGACGAAGGAAGACAAGATCTGTTCCTTTACGAAGTTTCCGGCAAGCTTAAGCACGCGAAGCATGGTGTCGACGTGCCATCGTTTATTGGGCGCGAATCGATCTGCAGCGATACCAATTTGCGAAGTCATGACTGGCTTGAATTCGCTATCTGCAACCTCAAGGAAGGCAAGCAACTCTCTGATGAGAACCCGAATATTGGACTCGTTGATCAGAGTAAAGCTGAGATCCAGGGCTCTCCGTCGGATGCTGATATCTGGGTCTCGTAAACAGTCCAAGATGGTGTTCCTGTGTCTTTGGACCGCATTTGGCTCGATCGCGACGACCTTCAATAACGTATTAAGAGCAACATATCGAATATTGTTGTCTCGATTGGTTAGGAACTTGCCGAGAATGTTTACACCAAGCACACGCAGTCCAGAGTCGGCCTCAATTTCCAGGATTGTTAGCACAGCCTCGTAGAGGATCGAGTTCCCGACATTCTTGGAGGACTCAGTATTGGTAGCGACTTGGGCAAGGATGTCGTTGATCTGCTCGCTTGTCTGAGGATCGCCTCTACCGAGGACTCTTAGGAGACGGAGTATCTTAACTTGCAAGAAGGGGTCCGTGATGCCAGTGACATCGTGCTCAGGAGCATATCCAGACTGGGAGAGGGCTTTGAGGACTTTTACTAAGCTGCCTGTGAGCGGCCTGAACATGTCCGTAGTGCCCATTTCTCCGCCCTCCTCTTCATCTGCCTCGCACATGCTGATCACGAGTGTCAACCCACTCAGTAGTACACCGTGGTTCCTGTCGTTGAGCAGCAGCTTGGCTTTGTCCACGAAATGTTCCTGCAAGTCTGGCACTTTGCGACAAATGCGCATGGCGCAAAGAGCGGCTTTCCTGCGGATATATGGGTTGGAGGAGGAGAGGATGGTTTCGACTTCGGGGAAGAGATCACGGGACATTTCGACGGAGGCGATATTGCCCAATGTACAGAGGGCGAGGCCGACGATGTACTGGTTGTTGTGATTGAGGTCACTGCCAATGTTAGCCAGTCATTTGACGTTGCAAAATCTGGGCTGTCTCCTACTTCTTCAACGAATTGGTGACCAACGTCAAGACCTCCTGGTTCTCGTCCAACAGCAGCATGGTCCCCAGATATCCAAGGCGTTTGTCCGCGAAGCGCGGGGAGGCCAATAATTTCAGACATTCGATCTGCCCAAAGTGGGTGCGCTCGCCCAGGGTGAACAGGTATAAGAGTTTCGCAACATTGTTTCGCCTATTTCCTCATGAGCACACTGCCAGATAATGCCGTCTTCCACAAGAGTCAGGCATACCGTAGATCTGAGTTGTGGCTCTCATCCCGAAAGCTGTGTCTTATTGCAGCACTCTCCTTGGCTACGACAGCGCGCTCGTCGGCTATCGTTTTGGCGGCGCGTACATTGCGAATGAACTGCTTCACTGCATTGACTCGTGTCAGTAGAGCTCTCGCTTGCGTACTTGAGGTGTCTGGTCACGAGTGCGTACAGGAGCTCATAGCGGCGGTCGCAAGGACCCCAGAAAGCGGTCACGGGGAAACCAGGCCTGTGGGCTAATCGAGTATCATGCCCGAGCTGTCCAGTAGTGAGATTTGGAATCGTGATCGTGAAGAGCCGCGCAGGAGGAGGCTGTTTTCGTTGGGAGTTCGAAAGGTGACGTTTCTTGGCTGACCACCCGCGCTGTGCTGTTTCCCCAAAGAAAGATCTAAGCGTTGCAAAGGGTCAGTACGGTGGCCTATTAGTGTCGATAGGACAGTCATATGCATAGGCTGCCGCTCCACCTTCTTGTCTTCAACATTTACATTGAGATGAACATCAAGTCCGCGCCTCTATATGGTCTACGCCCTACTGCTCCTTCCACTGCTCTATCCCTTGCTGGGGAATCCTACCTGCGACACGAACGGCGCGATCTCTTTCGCGTGCAACCATGGTGAAGACTATTCTGGAGGATCGACATGTGCCCTCTATGGAGCCGCTGTGGAAGGATTCTCGAGAGTACAGATGCAGAGTCTTCTCTGGCCGCGTCTGCAAATATGAGCAAAGCACTGCCAGCTACAACTAAGAACACACATTCTCGTCTAGCAAGTAAGGGCGATGTTGCTTTGTCGTTAACAATACTTGATCACTGCAATGGCTCGTTTAGCAACGAAAGCCACTCAAAATCTCACCATTGCTATCGTTCCTGGAGCGTGGTTAGTGGACTCTTCTTTGCTGACGCGGAGAAGCGGCTGATCAACGATGACAGGCACAGGACCATGCACGTTCAGCCACTACTAGGCGCACTTCATCAACGGGGCTTCAAAGCACATTGTGTCGAGCTTGCTACTGTGCAAACACACATGCTGAGACCAACCTGGGAGCAAGAAGTGCACCATATCAGCTCGGCAGTGCAGAGAGAGCTGGATAGTGGTCGGGATGTGCTCTTGGTCCTCCACAGCTATGCTGCGCTGCCTGGCTGTGAGGCCGTGAACCAACTGGTGAAAAGTGGCGCGCTCGAAAGCCGGCCACAGCGAGGAAAGCTCAGCAAGGTTGTATTCTTCGCAGCGCAGCACTTCCCGACTGGGTTTGTGGTGGATAATCGCAATTTCGTTGGACCTGCCTTTCCAAGCTATCATATCGACGAGGAGGACATGTCGATATACAAGACGCCGTACGAGGATTTCTTCACCGATGCAGCGACCGTGGATCAAGCTCAACCATTCATTGATGCAATCCAGCCGATGTATTACATCCCAGGTGGAGGAGCAATATCTAGCGAGGACTGGACCAAAGTGCCACGTGCAATCCTGGGCTGCAGTAAAGACAAATCACTCACTCCTGCAGTGTTGAAGGAGATGTGGCACGGCTTTGAAGATGAAATTCAATGGCTCGACTGTGGGCATACGCCGTTCTTTGCGATGCCGGGTCGCATTGCCGACGTGCTTGGAGACGCAGCTGAAGCCAAATAAACGAGCTGGTAGGAGACGGAGTGAGACGAGTGGAGGAAGACACCAATCATTCCCAGAGATATCGTGGAAGCCTTGGCGAAGCATCTCCTACCTGCCTAATCTGTTCGTCTTGCTGTGCAGATTTGCCTGAAGGGCGGCGTGCAGAGAAGGATCCGATCGACCCACGTGGCTCGAGTTTTCGGTTGGCTTGTGTGGCGGCTGGAGATAAGTGGGCGACGGGATCGTTTATCCCGAACGGTCTTCAGACAGGTAGAAGTGGTCGTAGAGGTATTTGGACATGCAGGCAGAGGTGTAATGGAGCTGCTTCTCAAGCTATGGATATCGATATGTGCCGAGTGGTCCCTTGGTCCCGTTGCGTCGTGCAATGTCTATGACGTGGGGACGGGTCGATGTTCATCGACGACTCTACCAAGATACATTACGTGCGATGCAGAGGAATCCTCTCATTCACGCGCTCTCACATCTTCTTCCTCCAGTCGTCTCGGTGTGCACGGCGTGTGCGGATGAGCCGAGACAAGACACGACTCATGCAAAGGAGGGGTGTTGATGCATTGGTTACGACGCAGCAGAGAGCCCGTCTTCAAATCTTCGCACCTGCCTCATTCGGCCCTTCCACCACCAATTTGTCGGCCATTCACATCATCACTGAGGGAAAAGTAGGTGTAATCGCATCAGGTACATGTACTACCTCATCTTAGTGCTATCTTGTTGTTATTACAGAACTCCCGCGCTGGACCGCGCTCCATCCAGCACATTCAGGGCCTGAGCGACGCCGACAACGGTGCACAGCGTCCTGTCATCCACTTCAGTGCTACCTTTCATCCCTGGGCACTCCGTAGTATATGCCGTCTGCGCAACCTCGCCTTTCCTTCTCTCTTCCACGCTGGCACCTTCACCCCTGCGTCGATCTTCACAACTGCATACCAAGAAGTGTACGAGACGGACGGGGTCTAGGCGACATCCGGTATGGAAGCCTTATCACCTCTCAACGGCGACGCAGGCCCACATGACATGTCCGATGTCGACAAAACCTCATTGCTGGATCTGCCAGTTGAGCTCATCCAGCATATCCTGACATTTCTGCAACCGGAGGACCTCGCCCGTACAGCTTGTACATGCCGGACACTCTATTCCCAAGGCTACGACGACCAGATATGGCTGCCAATCGTGAATGACAACCTTCATCACCCAGTATCTACGCCTGGCCCCGCGAAGTCATTCCGCAACCTTTACATCGCCCACAGACCTCACTGGTTCCTCACCAGAAGAGTCGTCTGGTTTGACGATTCTTACCCATGCGGTAAACTCCTCGTTGCGCGCTACAACGAGCAGGAAGCGTCCATCGATGCACATGTGGTGTTGGCGAGCAGAGGCGCTCTCAACGTCTCATTCTGGGAGAAGGACCGGAATGTCATCATCCACAGCTTTGATCCTCAGATCTCCCTGCACATGCGTCGACCTGTCGTGCGCCTCAAAATCGATAGTCCATTCATGGAGAACGAGTACGCGGTCCGCGGAGCCTCTTCGCGTTATAGCAAGGAGATATTGATGGATGCCTTTGCAGAGGCAGAGCATGGCTTGCACAGCTCTTTCATGCTCTGTCGAGAGCTGCCCAGCAATGCCACAATGCCTTCTACCGCCGTCTGGCCACCCTTACGATTTGCCGTCGACTGCAGGACGCGCAACGAGAGCCGCGATCGCTTCACGTCCTCTGGACATCGGCCAGTCACGCACAGCCAAGTCAGCCAGAACAATTTCAGGATTCGCAAATGGGTTGAGTTCCAGAGCACCCGCTCGAGTGCAGCCTTGTCCATGTTAGGCACAGGAATGCCTTCGCGCCTTCTGGGTGCACCCTCGGAAACGACTATCCGCATGCCCGAAGGTATATCTACCTACGCTTCCCTACCAGAGAGATGTTACACACCCACGGCGAGTAAGCCTTACCAAGGAATCTGGTGTGGTGATTACAGCGGCCACGGCTGCGAGTTCCTCGTCATCTCTCAGCCAGACCCAGGCCAGGAAAATCCTCTTCCAGCAAGTATGGATTGGCTCCAGCTATGGTTCCGAGGAGGCCGAAGAAGTAGCAACAGCAGCACCACCAGCTTCGTAAGCGCCGTCTCGCAGATATCGGCAGACGACAATACCGGACATGGCCAAGATAGCACGGATCACACGAATGACGACGACGGCTACGTTCTCGTGGCACCAGAGCACGAGGATGATCCCAACGAAGAAGTCCTGCAAGGTCGCCTCGAAGCGATCAAATTGACCGGCGACCCAAACATTCCACGCGGCGAGTACACGTTCATCGCGCCGGACATCGGTCCCGGTGGATTCCAGCGCGTGGCGGATGAGGAGCTGTTCAAGGGTGCTCGCGTGGTACGCTCGGCCGGCCACATCGCCGGCCGTCACTTCCAACATGGTAAGTCCTCCACCTACACTATTTTTTTTTTTTTTGAAAAACAAAGAAAGAAAAAAAAAAGAAGAAAACCAATTCCAAACATGACCTCGAACAAGCAGAAATATACCATCTTGCTAATTTTTGTTTCGTTGCCAATCAGACCAGTACACTCCCTCGCAATTGATCCTCATCTCCCCCGACAAAATCGCTCAGTTCTGGGAGAGTTTCGGACACATCTCTTACTATCATCGTGTCGATCTCGATGCTCTCGTCAGGCCATAGAGCGCACCCGGACAAGGCGGGTGGGCGCTCGAAAGA